>JBBYHM010000018.1:16196575-16218018 GCA_038381775.1 Adansonia rubrostipa | reverse complement strand
GATATTATATGCAAAAACTGGCAAAGTTATGTAAAATGCAGTTAATATACCTAGTAATATTGAAGAAGAAATATCAGGATACTGAGATTACTTGCTTTGCATCGTGATGCAAAAGTGCAATAGTGCTTTTTAGAGGTGTTTATGGATCGGGCTATATTAAGGAAATTTTTTTACTTGTAGGTCCGAGTTGACCTGAAAGCCTATTTCATTATTTAAAATAATATTTAAAAATTTAAAAAATATTTTTATATTAATATTTTTCTTAAATATAAATAAAAAATATTTTTTAATTATTAAACAATAATTTCAACCGAACTCGTTCGAATTAAAAAATATCCTATTTAAATCTAGCTCAATACAAGTCGGACCTACCAAGCTGGTGACTACCTGGCCTATTTTCAGCCGCTGCCAACGCCATTTTGAGGTTTCTCATCTCCTTAAGTCCTTAATGGGGGTATTAATTATATATATTAATATTAAATGTTATAGTCATAGCAAATATTATTAGAATTTTTTCTTTTTAAAGTATTCATATTTTGATCTATATCTAACATATGTTTAAGCATAAATATGAAAATATAATTTTTTAAATATATAAAAAAATTTTAAAATTTGAGCATATCTTTAGACTTATCCATGGGTGATTTCAAGCCACAACTTGATTTTTATTTTTCTTTAATTTGCCTAAGCAGAGGTTAGGCTAACTTGAAAACCCTACGTTTGCTCGTAATAATATTAAATTATTATTTTATATCAATATTTATATATATTATATTTATATTTATATTTAAATAAAATTATTTTTATTATTAAAATAATAATTTAAATCTACTTAACCCGAAATTTATAAAAATATTATCTAAAACTTAACTTATACGAATTAAACTTATCAAATTTAATAAATAACTCGAATCATAAATAAATTTAATATATTCATATTAAAATCGAACACTCTTAAAATTTAAATAACATAGAATAAATGATCATACTTTTGTTACAACCATTTCGAGGTGGAGAAAATACAGCAGAAAACACAGTGCTGTGGCACTCAAGAGATCGATTTGAGTGCCTGAAATAAATGAATATGCAAAGGACAATTAGGGACCACTGAGATACATACAGTTCTTCGATTCATTGTTCATTTTTTAAAGACTAACTGCAAATCAGAACCAAAACAATTCAAGAAAAAAAATCTCTATCTCTCTCTTCATATACGTATAAAAATATATTTACTCTTTTCGTGATAAATTAAATACACCCACATAAAAGGGAAGAAAAATAGAAAGTTAGCTGGCTTGAAGAATTTCCAACTTATAAAAAGTTACTGCTTTCAAAGCGACAAAGTGCCTGAGACCCCTCCGTAGCCAGGCTTTCTGACCGACTCGTCTACGTTGCTTTTGACTCTTTTGTTTTTTTTAATATTCATATTTTTAGTATTAGAATATATTTTTAAATATAAATATAAAAATATAATTTTTTTAAAAATTTTTAAAATACATAAAAAAATTTTAAAAAATTAAATATATTGATATTAAATACATATCTGTATGTGACACTCACACTTAAATTTAGATAGTATAGCGACTTGTTAGTTAGGTTTAGCCTGTACAAGTCTAGTTTTAGATAAAAATTTTAGTAATTTGTATCAATCCAAATTATTATTTAATAATAATATTTTTTTAAAATATAATTATAAAAATATATATTAATATAAAAATAATATTTTAATACTATTTAAATAATAAAATAGACCATCAAATTGATTTGGATCCAGTCCAATTAGGACGTGAGAATAAAAAGAAAAAATTCAGACAGTAACTTAATAGAAAAATATTTTATATTTTGGTGCTTCATTGGTCAATTTCTCAATTAGTGTGAAAAACAGATACTTCATTGGTCGATTTCTCAATAGATATGAAAAAAATTATAAAATAGTTTTTATGAAAAAAATTTGAAAAATCGACACATTAAAAAATTTTCTAAAAATATTTTATATTATATATAATATATTAATGCAAAATTTCATATAAAATATTTTTTATTTTTATTAGTTTTTAAACAGTAATTCAAGATTTAATATAAAATATAATTCAAGATTTTTTTTATTATTTGTAAATGATAAATCGAGATTTAATATAAAATATTTTTATTTTTATTAGTTTTTAAATATTAACTCAAGATTAATAAAAATAATTTTTAATATTTTATTGTTTGTAAATACTATTTTAATATATATAATTTATATATATTTTTATGTATACAGGAAGAGTCAGTTTCATTAAGAACATAGAGAAGAACAATAATAAAGAAAAGAATAAAATTATAGGTAAAAAGGTAAATAAAAATTTTTATTAATAATTTTAATAATTATTATTTTCTTCTTTATAATTAGTTTTTTGGTTTTACTCTTTTTTAATAATTATTAGTTGATTTTTTTTTAAAAAATTTTTTAAAATTTATATAGGTATATAGAGTTGAGAAATTATTATTTAATTTGATGATTTTTTAACTAAATTTTATAATTTTTTTATCTTGAAAAATCGTCATTTGAAATGATAATTTTTTAATAATTTTTTAAAATTAATCTATTTTGATAAATAATCTGAAAATAATTTATTTTAATAAATAAAATTTTTTTATATTATTCTAATAAAAAAGCCGTTGGTTTGAAGCGCAACTGTTTCTATGAGTATATGTGCTTAAAAAAAAAGAAATAGAGAAAACAAAGAATAATCATATGAATTTGTTTCCTGAAGCTGTCAACATTTGAACTTTTAACAAATCCAATACTCTCTTTATTTGTGAATTATCTATCAAACTGACCTCCGACTATTTTTGGCGTCCAACTGGAACAGACAATGATGGGATTTCAAAATCCAGAGAAAAAGCAAAAATTCCCGAAGAAAAAGATGTCCCCCAAAGCCTGCAGGTCCAGCATTTTTTATTTAAGTTATGTTTACAAGTATATTTTTATTCGAATTATATTTATTATTATTAAAATATAATAAATATTATCATTATTAATTATCATAAACGTTCGTGGCATCTAGCTGCACTTATCTTGGATCTGATGTTGTCTAATGAATCCAGTTTACCAATTTATCTTGAGTGCGAATTAATGGTTGTATAATATTCTCCATGCTCTATATCTAAACTAAGCAGCCAATTAAAGTACACAACTGGCAAGTTACAAGATAATAGATTTAACAATTCATATATTTATATTATATTTATATTTTTATATTAAAATTACATTTAAAATATTTTTATATTTTTATATTTTTATAAGATTTGATACTTCAATAGTATGCATTATATAAATTTGAAGAAACTCATATTATTTGTTATATCATAACTATATCTAAAGTATTTTATAATCTTATAAAATTTGATAAATTAATAATACTATATAGATTTTAAAATATTTATATTATTTTTTATTTCGTTCATATTATATTTTAACTATTTTTTCGTTTCGTGTACAATATTATCAAATCTCGATAAGAGCTCCACACTTGCCTCTTCCTTCCACGCTTTCATTTAAACATTGTCATCAAAAGCTTGATGAATTTGCATTCAAGGTCACGCATGGGAGTTTGATGACTTAGTTTAAAGTCAATTTACAACTCATGGTGATTCATGTGTATCTCCATTTTTCAATTTTTTTTTTCTTTCAAGAATAGTTTTGATTTAAGAGAATTTATCGAATCCAACTTTTTGAATAAAAAAATGTGTTAGGATTCTTATAATTTGTAATTATGTTATTAAATTGAGTGATAAATTATTTTAGAAGTTTAAATAGATAGAGAAAAGTTAAACTATTATATTTAAATTTTAATATGTACCATCGTATATAAGTCATTGAGTGAAAATAAACATAAACTGAAGAAAGATATGCACATCATAAGACACTAGGTGAAAAATTATCAATGAGAAAAATATTGTCAAGATTCGAATTCGAGAGCTATACTATATTAAATTGAATGATCAATTATCTTAAAACCCGAGGGGAATGATTACAGGTTTAGATAAAATATTCATTTGACCCTTATATTTTAGTTTTATTTTCAATTAAATACTTAAAGAAAAAATTGTCAACTTGAAATCTGAACTTTTATTCCGTCAAATATGTTGACATTTTGGACTAATACAATTAGTCAAACTTTGATATAACAATTAACAGTTAATGAAAGCTTGACACATAACAAAATATCTTGTCATTAGTACCGTAATAACATAAATTTTTTTGTTTAGATTTTTCATGATAATGTGACACCGATGATGTAATATTTTTTGCACATATTATGCTCAACTAGCTGTTACTCTTCACATCAATATTTGACTAATAGTGTTATTCTAAAAAGCTTATATAGTTGACGAAATAAAAGTTTAGATACTAAATTGATAAATTTTATTAAATATCAAATAAAAATTAAACTAAAATATAAAGACTAATGAGTATGAAAAAAAAAAAAGCATGTTAAATGTGCGAGTACTTTTAGCTGCTTTACTGCCAATATTCAATGTTAGGTTATTTCATAAGTACTGACTGTGAAAATAATTTTGGATGAACTGTCATTTTAATACAGCCTCATATATATACTATAGTCTTGGCCCTCGCTGGTGGATGTGTACATTGGTACAAAATGTAAATGAGAGCAAAAGCCAAAGCAAAAAAGGGAGATAAATTAAAGGCCAAGGGAGCGGTCCCAAAAATCTCAACGAGAGAACATTCCAACTTGCAAATCAAGGCTGCATGTGTATGTACAGTTTGAAAGCATGCTAAAATTGTGTGATAAGCATTGTCCATGATGAGATTGATGGCTTAACCACCATGAAGACGCTCATGGAGCAAATCAAATCGGGTTGGTGTTGGGATAAAGCAAGATATTAACATTGTGTAAGTTTAATATGATTCAAAATATAGTTTTCAAAATTTAATGCAAATTTATTTATATTTATAAATTGATAATTTAGATCTGTTTTAATCCGTTCATATTTAATTTTTTTTAAAAAAATTTATACGATAATATTATGTATTTATTCTTTATATGATATAAATTTCATAAATATTGAAGCTAAGTTTTGACATTTTTTTAAAACAAATTTTATTTTTTTATCAACATCATTTATATTTATCCAAGTCTGATCTAATAAAAAGTATAGTCTCAAATTCTATTCAAATTTTTTCATATTTATAAGTGGATAGTTCAAACCGGTTTAGGCTTGCTCATATATAAATTTAATAATTTATATTATAATGCTATGTATTTTTATATTTATTCTTTATATGACATAAATTATATAAATATCGAAGCTAAAATCCGAGCACGTTTAGAAAAATGAGTTTATTTTCTTGTGGGATAATATCACGAATAGCCCCTGAAGTTTAGCAAATGTTCTAATGTGGCCGCCGTACTTTAAAAATATCCAATTGAGTATCTAAAGTTAGTTCCATTTACTGTTTTGCTACTTGACGCTAACACCGTTAAGCATAAACTGATGTAGTATTTCTATTTAATGAGAAAGTCACAGGTGGCACCTCAGCATATTGCCATGTGTATTACTAAAAAATAATTATTTTATTTTGTAACCAAGAAGCATCATTATATAAAAAAAAAACTTTTTCTTTTTTTTCTTTTCTATAAATAATTTTGATAATCTTAAAAAAATAATTTAAAAAATTAAAAAATTAAAATCATTAAAGACTTTGAATTTCATATTTAATTTTTTTAATTTTAAAAAAATATTTGTTAAATATAAATATATAAAATTATATTTCTAAAATTTAATATCTAATTTCTTTAAAAAAATAAAAATTATTTTAAAATATTAAAGAAATGTAATATGGAATTAAAATCATTTTTAAAATGTAAAATAATTAAAATTATATTTTTAAATTGATATTAAAAATGTAAAATTTTAAAATTATATTTTTTTCAAAATAATTAATATTTTAATTTTTTAAAAATTATATTTTATTTTGTATTTTTTTAATTTTTAATATAGGTATTAACTTTATAAAAAATATTTACAAAAAATGAAATAAAAGAAAATTTTTGTTAGTACATGTGGCATCATGTCAAGATACCACATGTCAAATTTTTATTGATTACAAAATAAAAAACTATTTTTTAATAATACACATGGCAACATACTATAATGCTGTATGTCACTTTATAATTAGATAGAAACGCTACGTCAACTTATATTTCATAATGTTAGAGTTAGGTACCAAAATAGCAAATGAAATAAAATTGTAAACACTCAATTAAATATTTTTAAATTACAAAGATCACATTAAAATATTTGTTAAACTTCAAAAACTATTCATAATATTATCTCTTTTCTTATCTCAACTTATTTTTTTAGATCTATTATTTTTATTTAAATTTATTAAATATTAAATGAATTTTCGAGTTTCGTAGTCCATTAACAGTTCTACGTTGCTCCACGTGGGTCTGCTGACTCTTCATTTGACATGTTGCTTGCATTTCAGGCCAAGTCACAGGAAAGATCCCCAACAAGAGCAGATCAGAAAAGTCAGTGAGATTATGTTGCTTTATCGATGGAAAAAAAAAAAACAAAAAAAAGAAAGAAAAGAAGAAAGAGGTGAAAGGAGAGGGCATGGGGCTCAAAATAATTAGATCCGTGACATTGGAAAGGTGAAAGGGTTTTGTAATACCAACAAAGAAGTGAAGACAAAAACTGTTTTTGTCTTTCTAAATTTAAGAATAAGATGAAAGAGGTCTCATCTTTGTTCCCCATCTCATATTTCACATGCACAACAACAATTCTCCTAACATTTTTTTCCCCTAGAGGAATTCGTATTTTAAAAATAAAAAAATAAAATTATAAATTTTGATATTTGAAATTAAATTTATTAGATCATTTTTTAAGAGTATACTCAAAATCATTTGATACAATTATGCAATTATATATAAAAAATAATTAAAATATGACATGATACAAATATATATAATATGAATTATTAATGTATCAAAATTTAACTGTATAATTATGTTGCAAAATATAAAAATATGACACAAAAATAAAAATTATCAAATTTATTTAAAAGTAACTATATGAATCAACTAGATGATTAAATCTTAGATTTACGATTGT
Organism: Adansonia rubrostipa; assembly: GCA_038381775.1. Lineage (NCBI taxonomy): Eukaryota > Viridiplantae > Streptophyta > Magnoliopsida > Malvales > Malvaceae > Adansonia > Adansonia rubrostipa. Next base: position 16,210,893 of record JBBYHM010000018.1, on the reverse strand, counting down.
AATTTTTTTTTTTCATTTTTGCACTAAGCATATATGCACAAAAACAATGAGAAACTCTCCTACCAAAAACAAAAAAGAAAGAAAATCTAATCTCTCTACCTAGCTAATGATCATGTTTGCAATGTTCTTTGATTAATGACTCTGTAAATCAATAGGATCACCAGCTCTTCAAACTCTGTACGTGAACTTTAGTTTACTTTTGACCTCTATTTTTTCTATTTTTTTTCTTGGAAAAACTTGTTCTTCAAATGTAAGAAAGAATGTAATACTCATTCCTGAAATTTTTTTTAATATAATTTCTCATATTTTTATTTTAATCCTTTAATTTTATATTCAACTTTCAAATCTTTTTAAAATGTTTTATATTCATCTGAATCATCAACTATCATAGAAAAAAATCACCATCTATGTTAATTAAAAAAAATTTTATATAATTTTTTATTGTGATTAAATAATTATAAGATTATAGTAAAACTTACGGATGAATTAAAATGCTCACTTAACTTCTTAAAACAAAAATCAAAGGGGATCCTCCTTTTTGTGGAGCTGCACATCACACAGATGATGATTGAGAGGAGGGATGAATTTGAAATATTTTTAAAATATAAAATGCAAAAAAAATTAAATTTTAAAGATTGTTAATAAAATTAAAATATTGTAAAAAAAAAAGTGATGCAATCTATTCTGAAAAGGAATAATTGCTATATTGATCCATAATCAGCTGCAATTTGCACTTTATCCACTTAGAAATAAATTGAATGACTTGTAGTGCTTCCCCCCCCCCCCCCCCCCCCCCCCTTTTTTTTTTTTTTTTTTTTTTTTTTTTTTTCTTTTGTGGGTCTTTTTTTTTTCTTTTGCTTTTTCTTTGTTTTGATGGGGAGGGGGTTGAGGAACAAAAAATAACTTTTTGGAAGAGAATGTGTCAAAGAAGATTTTCATAATTTGGACACAATTTAACTCTATCAAGTTACTTTGGCCAAAAACAAAAATCTTCATTAATTATAGACTTGATCATTTGTGTATTTGATTCTTCTTTAATCATTTTTTGTCCTAATTTGTTTATGGTGCTATATTTATTAAAAATGTGCACATTTTGTATGTTGTTGAAGGAAAAAAATACACTTTACAAGAGAAAATTAAATTATATATCATCATTTTTTATAATAAGTAGGTAATTATTAAGAATAAGTAGGTTTAATTTTAAGAAGATAATTTTTTTTAATTATATAAAAATTTGAAATACACCAATATCTTTATTTTATTATTTGATATAATAAATTTATTTTTTTGTAAATTCACCAACTCAGTTTGCGTCACTTGACTTGTGACACCAAATTTAACTAGCCCTTTATATTTAGTAGATAATTTTATAAATTTTAATTCATTTATAATTCATTTTTACAGATTTTGATAATTTCATATATTTTAATCGAATTCATTTTTTTTTCATATCATGTTTCGTATTACATTTTACTTATTTTTTGTATTATATTTATATCATGCAGTGATATTATATCCAAAATTACCAAATCTAATTTCCACCTATTCGGATATGTTAAAATGAATTTTCTTTCTCCATTTAGGTCATTCTAAAATTACATACTCTAACAAATTTATGCTTACCACATTCTCACATTATGAAGTGAATGTCCACAAAAGCATCCAAAACATTGTCCCTTATTCTTCTAAACTTGCTTTTCTACATATCAATAGTTTGTAGTTACTAATTTGGAAATTTGAGATTTTAAACAATTATTCTATACATATATATATATATATTTGTAGTAAAATAATGTTACTATTCTTCAAATTTTGGATTGATCATTATGCTTTATTTAGTAATTTTTCTTCCAATATTGATAATTTAATTGTGGCTTTGATGGCAACAAAAGTTCTGGCATACCAAAAAAGAAAGAAAACCCAACCATGGAATATTATTGAAGAATAAGCAACATTTATTAGCCATCCATAATTGCTCACTTTTGGGTGTTAGATGAAATTGCTTTCTCAGCTCAAATAAGAAAAAGAAAAATAGGAATAAGAAGTAAAGTTGTCACCCAAAAACAAAAAGGCCTACTAATGAGTTAATTATTGGTTAATCACTATTGTTGTAGTACTAATTTTTGTTGCTTTATATTCTCAAGCCCTACATAGAAAAATGATTGATGCGTATTCTGGAATTAATGATTAATGCAGACAAGGAATATGACAAATATATATATACATATATCGATTTGATTTTGATAATATAATTTTTTAATATTACAAGCGATCTTAAAAATTTGTTATATATTTTATTTTTAATTAATTTTTTAAAATTTTTAATATATTTTAATAACATATTCATAATTTTATTAATTTTATTTAAAAAAATTAAAAACTTCATAATAAATGAGATAATTTCTTTTATCCACAATCAATAAAATTTTTAAACTCTGTAATAATAGTGTATAGTCATTTAATTATACTAGTGTATATTCAAAGATATTTTATTTATCTTATCTAGTGTTAATAAAGAATTATAGCATATCGGATTGAACCGGTTCAGTACAAAATTTTGATTTTTTTTTTAAATTCAAATATTTGAATTTTTTAACCAATTTCTAAGATTCGTTTAATCATAATCATTTTTATTTTTCATAATTTCATTTAAAAAAATATATTTTATTAAATTAAATTATTGAACCTAATTAACAATAGTTTACTATAGTTTTCCTAGTACTTTTATATTATTTATTTTATAAAATTTAGCTATTAAATATTTATAATTTTGAAAACTTATATTTAGATATAAACATACGTATGTATGTAATTGACGTATATTTGTGCGTGTATATAATATATATTTTATTACAAAACTTGAAAAAGAATTATATATAAATATTTTGAAGCATACTAATAAATTCGAAAAATGGTATATTGAAATCAGCAATATCAACACGTACTAATATAAAAAAATCAATACACTCATTGGTATAGTACCGACTATTTTACCGTGAATACTTTTAAACCATAACCTTTTTAGAGTCAATTCAAATTACAATAAATATTGAATCACAATAGTTTGTTTACAATATATATGGCAACCTAACTATATTATGGCTTCATGTACGTACGGGAGATTGTACCATAGATAATAGTAGAATATAGTAATTTAATTATACCATATTATAAAGACACCTGATTAATTAATTTAATTTGCGAGAGCGACATTTATTTTAAGTAATTATCCTCTCGGATGTAAATGAAAAGCATATGTGATAATTAACAAGATGATATGGCAGCTTATGCAGTCCTCTAAGAGAAGTTATCTTTCCTAATTTACTGCTAGAAAACAAAACATGCTTATCAAACAGGAAAAAATGAGAGAAGAAAAGCAATATTGCACTTGATCTTTAATGACTTCTTCCATGTTCTTTTTGCTTGTTTTTGTTCGTTCTTTTTAATGCCATTTCTTTGCGAATAGTTTTACATCGAATCTGATCAAGATTTAAGTTATTCGTAAAAGTTTAAAGGTTAATTTAATATTTTATGATATTAAACTTAAAAAAATAAGTTAGACAAAAAAAATTAGTATCATTTATAAACGACTCCAAATATATTTTTTAATTATATAATATATATTATTTTATTTATATATATATCACGTAAGAGAAATATCATATAAGAAAAAATATACAATATTATATTTATATATTATTTCAAGCACACTTTTCAATTTATATATTATTTTATATTTATATTTATATATATCATATAAGAAAAATATATATAATATTATATTATAAATATAAAAAACATATATTAAGTTATCTATAAAATTTAATAAAACATATTAAATTATTAAACATTAAATTAAAAAAATACATTTTTTACATAATAAAAAATATAATATAAATAAATTTAAACTCATCTAAACAATAAATTTAAAAATATAAACAAACCTAAATTAAATTTAAAACCCATTTTAAAATAAATTAAATTTAAAAATATATATTATTAATATCGTGGCGCAGCCGACACCTCTCGTTTGTTATTTCACTCACCCTGTCAACATCTAAGGCTGCTACTAGGATAATTGTACTATATATATATATATATATATATAATGATGGTATATAAAGCAAAACTATGGGCACCATCGGAGGTTTCTATTTTTTTTTTATTTTAATTTTTTTTCCAATGGTTTCTGATAAACAAAATTCTATGAGGGTGAAAACTATCAGTTTCTCTTGGTAGACATTTAGTTTCAGTTGAGGGTAACTTTTTTTTTTTTTTTTTCCAATTTCATCCGTCTTCTGTCATGGTGGGGTAGTTTGGAATCGAAGCTATATTGTTATGATTAAGGTTTCTGAGCAAAATAAGAATATGCTTTGAATAAGTTTTATGTTCTAAAGTATTTTTTATACATATTTGAATGATCAAATTTTTATATTTATATTCATATTTATTTCATTTGCGTTGGGATTAAATTTATTCGTAGATTAGATAATTTATTCGATCTATTTTTGGTAAAATTTGATTAAAAACTTTTTATTTGAGTTAATCTAATTTAAATTACTATTTATATAATAATAAATTATTTTTTATTTAAATTTAATTATAAGTATTAATATAAATTTTTTTATTTTTTAAATTATTTTAAATAATAAAATATGCTTTTAGGTAAACTTAGGTCAAATAAAAAAAAAAATCTCCTATCTGTTTATGAGTAGATCTAGCTAGATCGTAAATACAGACTATTCGAATTTAAAGTATTAAATATAAATTTTCGTTATAATTATATTTAATGTTTTTATATTTTTTATTTATTTAAAAAATTATATTACTTTATATATAAATATAAGTCTGAATATATATACAAACATATTGTGGGTTAAGAAGACAAAAGAAGAAAACTGAAGCCCGTGAACGTTGCATGTGAGAATAAACAGCTGCTATAATCAGTGCGCCCTGGCCCCTACACAACATAATAGACCCACTCACGTGTCCCATTTTCATTTTTTTATTTTTTTATTCTGAAGGAAATCTATATTATAAAATAATTTTTACAAATGTAGCAGAAAGAAACCTCCCCCCCCCCCCCCCAAAAAAAAAAAAGAGGATAGATTAGAGAGTATCCGAATGGCATATTTCTGTTGGTTGTCTCATATTATATCAGATTATACGGTACATATAAAATTAAAAAAATATAATATAATATGATATAAATATATTTTTAAAATTTATTTAATATAAATTATAAATATATTAAAATAAATATAAATATAAAAAATTTTAAATATAATTATGATATAATAAAATATAAAAATATAATATAAAAATATAAATTATCATATTTATTTTAAATTACCGGAGATCGAAAGAGTGGAGAAAGGTACACTTCCGTTTTCCCTTTTCTTTTCTGATAATTGGTATACTTCTCTTAATAGTCACATCATATATTTGTTTTTTTAAGGAGAGATTCTAATTTCAAATATAGGTTTTGTTTGAGATAGTGTTTTGTAATTATAAAAGAATAAGACGAAACTTTTAATATATTTGAAACAGTTACAAATTGAAGTTTTGTATAGATAAATTATTATACCACTGTCAGACATTGTAATTTTGCAAAATTTTGAGAAAAATCAGATTGCTTATGGTCTTTTCCCCCAATTCCTAAGGCCAAGGCTGTGGTTTGGATACAATTGCTGAGAAAATGGATGAGTTCACATATTATGTTAATCATATTCGAAGATAAATATCAAATATGAATATATTTAATTTTTTTATATATCTAAAAAATTATATTTTTACATTCATATTTAAATATATGTTAAATATAAGTATTAAATATAAAAATTTTAAAAAAAATCTAAATATCATAGTTATAAGCATCAATATTTTAGATGTCGCATGTAAATGGTCCCCTGCAAGAACCCGTTGTTTCAGCAAAATAAAAAAATCACAACCAAAATTCACACGAACGGAAGGGAAATAAAAAAATTAATAAGAACCCAAAGTTTAACTTAATTGATTCGTATAATTATTTTTAAAAATTAATATTCAAAGAATTAAAATTCAAATCTTAAAATTTATAACTTATTTTTTTATTTTCAAATTACGATTTCTGTTGCATAGAAAAATAATAAGATGATTAATATAATAATACAAAGTAAAAAGAGTAGGAGGGAGAATGAAATTATGAAGCACAAACACCCAGCATTATCAAAGCAATTTTTTTTAAAAAAAAAAAATTTGTTGGCTCATGTCTGGATAGGCCTCATTGCTCCTTGAGTCCTCTCACTATTTAAACACCAACCATCACTTAATATTTTAGCTCTCAAGCATTACTGCTTTCTCTCTCCCTCTCTCTCTCTCTTCCACTCCATCTTTCTTCTCTTTTTTCTTACCTTGAGAGATCATCAAATAGAAAAAAATGAATGGTATTAGCTTCAAAAGCCTCACATTTATGTTATTGGTAGCATTTCTAGTGTGGTCTTCAAGTATTGGAACCTGCATTGCTAGAAAAGGTAAGCATTGGAGGCAGAGCAGGTATGCTGCATCAGCTTCACTATCTAAGAAGAAAACAAAAAGTCATGGCTATGGTCATCACAATTACCATAATGGAGGATCAAAGCCAAAATCTCCGCCTTATAAAACTACTCCTCCGTCGCCTCCTCCTCCATCTCCTAAGCCCAAAGTAAAAGTCCCTTCAACTCCCCCGCCCCAGAAAGGTTACAGCAGCAGGCAGCAGTCTAAAGTCTTCGACGTCCTACATTTTGGCGCCAAGGGTGATGGGAAAACTGATGATACCAAGGTGATGCCAAGTTCTCTTTTATGCTCAATACAATGTTCAATGTCGCTTAAGAATTTGACTTATTTTAATCGGATTCGGATGTGAGTGTTGGATATAGATACTTATCCGATATAAGTATGTTCAATTTTTTTAAGTTTTTTCATGTATTTAGAAGGTCTTTAAAGAATTATATCTCTAAACTCATGTTTCCGTATATGTCAGATAAATATGTCAAAAGCGATACCTAAAAAAGAATAAAGATTCAGAGCAAAGTAGAATTTAACATCATTATAATTATAAGAAGGCTTCGAATTACAACTACTATGGTCAAAATATTACTCGAAATAGGAGTACGTGGGCCAAAAATTAAAAGAAAAAAAGCTTTCTTTTTCCCTTTTAGAAAAAAGAAAAGAACTTTTGGGGTATTAAGAACTACCCGAAGCTAGGAGGGTCCAATTGAAAATAAAGAAAAGATTCCCTTAAGGGTAGTTTAGTCCTAAGCTAGTTGGACTCCAACTTGAGCATTGGACACGAATATGTGTTTGATACCAGAATGTTTAATTTTTTGTCAAATTTTTTATGTATTTGAGGGGTTTTAGAAATGACATATTCTCATTCTCATGCCCGAATATGAATCGAACACAAGTATCAAATACAACCACTAAAAAAAAAAAAAAAATCAAAATAACATAGGTTTAGTCACAGTTGAAGCAATAATTACCATAGCAAACAGTTGAACCAACATTCAACCATAATTCTATACTTTTAGTTATTGTGGAACTCGCATAGCGGCCACATAGCTAACCTGTTATGGTGCAAAGCAGGCATTCCAAGCCGCATGGGCAGCGGCATGTAAGGTGGAGGCATCAACGGTTGTGGTTCCAGCTGAATTCGTGTTCCTCGTAGGACCCATTTCATTCTCTGGTCCATACTGTCAAGCAAACATCGTATTTCAGGTAAAAGAACCTGTGCCATCTTAATTACTCTTTACTACATTGTACAATGAGTCAATGACATACCCAGATAACACTATCATAAGAAACTTTGAAAGAGTAGAGACAATAAACTACATTATTTGAACTCAGGTATAAATGTCAGATATGAGCACGTTCAATTTTTTTAAAAAGTTTTTTATGCATTTAAAAAATCTTTGGGAGGTCATTTCTTCGTATCCAAATCCAAGCATATGCTAGGCAAAGGTATCAGACAGAGGTATTTCAAGAAAAATAAAAGAATTTGAACAACAAAGACAATAATAGTAATTTGATGTCAGGTGAAATACATGCTGCAGCACCTTGTGATCTTGATAAAGGCTGATGTGGCTGATTTTTTTTTTTTTTTTCAGCTGGATGGTAAAATTATTGCTCCGATTGCCTCTCAACCCTGGGGCAAAGGTATTTTACAGTGGCTTGAATTCACAAAGCTGAAAGGAATAATAATTCAGGGAAACGGCATCATTGATGGAAGAGGCTCAGGGTGGTGGCAAGATGCCCCATATGAAGATTCATCTGATGACGAAAGAAAACTCATAATTCCGTTAAACAGCACAGTTCAAGAAAGGCCACCAATGCCGGTAATTACCTATTCTAGTTTCACTACAAAATTTAGAAGAAATGAAAATAAGTAAATGTCTCCAAAATACAAAAAATTATTCTTAAAACTTTTAAAGAAAAAAACATCCTTAATAGTTATCATCTAAAACTGTACCTCTGAAAAGTTTTAAAAACGATATTAATTCCTAATACTGTTAAATTAACGATGATATTTGTCCCTCATACTATTAAATTCAAGATAAAGAGGATTTTGTTTTATGATCCTCTTATCACGTCGCTAAAAGTATTATTTCCACTGAACCCTAAAATTCTATTGTTGATTGTCTATAAACTAATCATGTTTCTTCCATAAATTGGGTGGTAGGTCAGAAATGAACTCGGTCGAAAAATGCCAAGCATAAAACCAACTGTAAGGACCACTTGAAACTATGAAAAATCAATCATATTCCATGACTATACAGTCCTATGACATTTTTTTTTTTTTTACTTTCCACAGGCACTAAGGTTTTATGGGAGTTTTAACGTTACAGTCATGGGCATAACAATTCAAAACAGTCCTCAATGCCATCTCAAGTTTGATAATTGCATTGGAGTTGTGGTGCATGATATGACGGTCTCATCTCCGGGGGACAGTCCTAACACAGATGGAATCCACCTCCAGAACTCCAAAGATGTGCTAATTCATGGCAGTAATCTTGCCTGCGGTAATTATTTTAATACCCTGCTCGTAAATAAATATTGTTGCCATACCATATCCAGAATCAATGGTGGGGCGCTTATGTTGCTCAGATTCAAATGTGATGTGTCCGATATTGGTATTATATTCCAATATCAAATTTGAAATTTTTCAAGAATTTAAAGAGTCCTTAAAAGATCATATCTCCGTATCCTTCTCCGGATATGCATCAGACAAGTGTTGGGTATTAATACTTAAAAAAAAAAAAATTGAAGCAACATAAGTAGGCCCAGCTTGAGCTCCAGTCCTGACAAAAAGGAGAAAGACCTGCGGGTCAACATTGAGATACAGGGTCAAGAAAAGAACTTGTGAGCAAATGACAGCATCATAGAAAAGATGCCCTATAAGGGTATCTCTGATAGGATGCTGAAAGAAACATATCACATCTTATCCTGCTCACAATCTCATTCCACACCTTCTCCATTACACCACTAATAATTTTGACAAAATGGCTGCCAGCAATATCAAATTTTCAAGGGTTACAGCCAGTAATCACTTTACACGTGCCTTCTTCTAAAGAATGGTGTGGCATCAACCACCCAAGATAGGATTGGGGCTGAACCACTTAGACAAACAAGAATACATCTTTTGTTTTCTTCGTTCAAATTTTCCTTTTGTCTCAGGTAACTGCTAGAACCTTTTGTTTTGATCCCCTAGCCTCTTGTGTAACTTTTGCTTAGAAATAGGTTCTCATAACCTATATTACTCGGATTTAAGGGAAAGTGTTGGATATAGGTAAGTGGGTAGGCGTCCGGCATGAGTATGGTCAATTTTTTTCTTAAATTTTTCATATATTTGGAGGATCATACCCTCATGCCCATGTCCAAATCACTGAAGGCCATTAGCGTCAGACATTGATATTTCAGCAAGAGTCAGAGTACATAGCTCAAGACAAGTTTTAATAGGATAATAGGTCCTCACAAATCTAATGCTTTTGGCAGGCCATAAATGCCTAAATTGAATCAGCTCTAATCACAGAGCTAATTGCTAATGAATAAAAAATACACCTATTTTTAGTGTTTACACTAACCTGATGAGCTCTTAAATCTAATAATTGGTGCAGGAGATGACTGTGTTTCGATACAAACAGGATGCTCAAACGTATACATACACAATGTGAACTGTGGACCAGGGCATGGAATCAGCATTGGAAGTTTGGGAAAAGATAATACCAAAGCCTGTGTCTCAAACATTACCGTCCGTGATATCATTATGCATAACACAATGAATGGTGTCAGAATAAAGACATGGCAGGTAACCATACAATCTTCATTCCCACATGATAAAACATTCAAAAGCTCGAAATATAGTAATCAGAAGCTCAGAAAACTGTTTAGGTACATGTGCTAAACTAGCATTTAATTAAATAAAAAATTATGTACTTTAACCATAATTCATTAACAGGATGGCTTCAGCTTCAGATAATATATATATTACAAGCCACCAGCATACTCAAATACATGATTGTGGTAAAAAGAAAAAGGAAGAGGGTTAAAAACTAGAGGAAAGGAGAGAAGGGGAGAAAAATGATTATTATTTGACTAGAGGACCTTGTATATTTTTTCTAAAATAAAGAGAAGTAGGACATAGTAAAATGAATAAAATGATTAACAAGCTAAGTTATTAGGATTCGGGTGTGAGTGTCAAACACAGGCATGTGTCTAATGCGGATATGTTCAATTTTGTTCGAAGTTTAATTGTGTATTTCGAGGGTCCTAGGAGAGTCATACCCCATAACCCATGTCTGAATATGCATTTGACTTGAGTGTCAGACATGGGAACTTCCAAAAAAAAAAAGATCCGAAGCAAGTTACCTAAGATCTATTATTACTTTATTCAAGTTTTTAGTAAATTTACAAATCAGTTATCTATATAGTATAGATGTACTGCCTGAGGGTTGCTACAACAAAGTCTGACATTTAAATCACTCAACACTAGATTAGCTCTATTTCAAGAAAAAAACCTCTCCCAAACGCAATATACAGGATTTGACAATTCTGAACAAGTTTGATTATTTTAAATTTGCACTTAATTAATTTCAGTTTTACTCAAAATTTTGAATACTCAACATAAATCTGACTTCTGCCTAAACCTTCCTATCTTATTACATTACTTCAGTAGGGTCAAAAAATCCTATCCGTTCCAAGGCTAGGGGAAAAAAAACAAAATAAAATTAGTGCGATTTCCGGACATTCTAAGTTCTTATAAAAATATAGGTTGCTAGTAAGCAGTAACTTTTCTAACATATAACTTCAAATCACATCTGCAGGGTGGATCAGGCAATGTTCAGGGGGTTCTGTTCTCAAACATTCAAGTTTCTGAAGTCCAACTTCCAATTGTGATCGATCAATTCTATTGTGACAAAAGGACATGCAAGAACCAAACAGCTGCAGTTTCTCTATCAGGAATCACCTATGAAAAAATAAGAGGAACGTACACGGTAAAACCTGTGCACTTAGCCTGCAGCGACAGCCTTCCTTGTATGGGCGTGACTTTATCTGCCATTAACCTAAAGCCACTGCAGGAAAGCTACCACCTATATGATCCATACTGTTGGCAAACTTTCGGAGAGTTGACCACCCCTACCGTCCCTCCAATTGGTTGTTTACGGATTGGCAAGCCGTCGAATAACAGAGTCCAATCTGATCATGAAGTGTGCTGACCTTACTCTAGGTAAACTTATGGTGTATTCACTTGTGCGGTCGGCATGGTTTTTCCAACCCCTTTCACACTATTTGTTTATTAGGTAAAATTGTATATTCAGGCATCACCCTAGTTTATAGGCATTCTTCTTTATAGGATTACACCAGTTCAGGGTTCCCACTTTGTGAGATTATACATGTATTGTTATCAGGTAGAGTCCAATACTGTGAGTACAAGACTGTCTTGTTTGTTGAGGCAGATTATTTCATTGTGTTAGATATTATACAAATGCATTATACACTAGATATGCATTAATAAATCAATATATATGTAGACGTTTCGTTCTTTGGATTTAAGTACATAACAATCACTTTTAAATACAAGCACAAGCATAAGGATAAAAGATGCAGAAACCATCTATCTTATAAAGCTATGTTACTCTTGACTCTTCATTTTTCTTGAAGTACTCGTGTTCGGCGCATATCTGGATATGAGTATAGGGATATAACCTCTTAGAACCCTCCAAATACGTGAAAAACTTTAAAATACTCATATCTAGCACTCACACCTGAGTCCCAGTAAATTAGTTATAAAGCATACAACTTTGATCTTGTATTAAGAAAGAATTGCACTAGAAGCAAGTTTGAAGCTCAAATGACAAGATTATGTCCTTATAAACATATTACATATCGAAAGGCACAAGCTAAGATAAACAATAAATATATAATAAAAACCAATGACGGCAACCATGAATTGCAATCGTAGATGAGATAAGGAGGGGGGATTGGGAATTGGGGATCAGCTCTTTCAGCAGATAATTTGATTTGTTTTCCGAATCTGATAACTCATGAATTACATGCATATTTCACACAGAATACAATAACCGGAAATCGTGTTATTATTACAACTACGATGATTTCATGATCAACCAGACCGATTAACAATCAATTTCAATAAATAATTCAAGCAAACAAACGATTAGGGGCACCTTTTTTTAGCAAAAAATTCAAGTAAATTTCCAACAGGACAATCAAACAAGTAAAAATGGGGTACCAAACAGATTGGATCGAGAAGAAGATCAGGTATCGTCTCCTACCTTTAGACCTCCTTGTTTTTTCCTCCGAGGCCATCGATCCTTCCCCACTGAAAAACTCCATTCTTCTCCTCACTTCCACAAACAGAAGTCAGTGATCGAAGTAGAAGTTTAAGTCACTGACCTTTAACCATTTCTTATATATTTATTTGTAGTACTTGAATGGAACGGTGCGTTTCAAATAAATCCCGCTAATAGCAGTACATCACTTTGTTTCGTCTGCAAATTTAGCTGCAAAGCGTTGTGTTTTGTTATTCATAGTTGATGAAACATTATTAATGCGCTTCATTGATGTTTTCTAGCTTTTAAAGTTTTTAATAATGTGTTCATAGTGGCAGTGATATAGCAAAGGACTTTTTGGATTTATTTCTTTCCTTAATGTAGATTCTTTCAGAGCATCGTAGCATTATAAGTAGAGGTGATAATTATGCTGGTTCGGACAGATTCGGGATGGATTATTTTGAGTTTGAGTTTTTTCAGATTTGAGCTGATTCAGATTCGAGTCTATTCGGGTTCAAGTTCTTTCGAGTTCGGGCTAACTCGGGTTGGGCTAATTTAGGTTCAGACCTATTCGAGTTCGAGCCAATTCGAGTTCAAGTTCGGGTTCAGGTTTGAGTATATTTTACATCATTTTTTTAATTTTATGTTAACTGTAATCACTTTTACATAATTTTGAATTCTAAGCCTAGGCACGAATTTGGCCCCTTCTGGCCCGAAAAAAATCTTAGTTCGGTTCTATGGGCCTATGCATGGTCCGAAAAACTTTTGAATTCTAAGTTCAGGGTCGAATTTGTCCTAGCCGACCAATTTAAATACAAATCATTGTTCATAATATTAAAAAGTTATTTTTAATTAATATTTACATATTTTATAATTAAATTTAAATAAAATATATTATTTTATTAAAAAAGTACTGTTTTAGGTTGAGCATATTTGAAACTTAAAATTTAAGACCTGAGCTTGATCGTGTCGAGCCTATTGTGCTGGGCAGGTTGTCTAGCCTATGGACAGGTCGTCTGGCTCATGGGCAGGTCTAGTTGCTAGTTTAACATATGATTTTTTTTTTATTTTTGATATGGCATTATCTATTATGGCTTTATTATTTTTTAATTTATCTTATTATTTTATTATATTATTATCAGACTCTAATTATCATCACTTTAAATAATAATAATAATAATAATAATAATAATAATAATAATAATATTTAAATAAGTATTTAAAATTTTACTACTAATATGCATTAACTCTCAATATTTAATAAGTTTAATTTTATTGACAATGCTTCCAAAGCTCATGATATTATTTATTTTTTGATAAATTATTATTTTATCATATATAGACCTGTTCAAGGATCGAGCTATCTACTTGGCCCAATTGGCCTGGGCTTGGGTTCTCATATTTTGGTTTCAAACTAGCTCAATCCGACTTAGAACAATTATTTTAAATTAAAATAAAATATATTTTATTTGATTTTAATTATAAAATATATAAATATTAATAAAAAATTCTTTA
>JBBYHM010000018.1:16173670-16196475 GCA_038381775.1 Adansonia rubrostipa | reverse complement strand
TATTTTTTGAATAATAATTCTAGTTTATGGATCAGACCAACCAATAAATTCCTTTACCATGAAAGCATCCTTTTGTTGGGAGCCAAGGCCTTCAATGGGTTCAAGAAGAAAAGGGAAAAAAAAAGTGAGCAGAAACAAGATTCTAAGCGCTACATGGAAGAGGTTCTTGGGAAAGGGGCCTAATGGGACTGATGAGATTTTTTTCCCATTTAGTTCTAAAGCCGGTTCCGTTGGATTTTGATCAGTGTACTTCGAGGAATGAGCGGCTTAATTCAGTGAGGACTACAATGATGTCTCCAATGTATTGCACATTCTTCTGCTACATTTCCAGGGAGTAAAAATATCTGCCACCAAGAGCCTAGGATCCCAATAGTATCAACGGCCACTTCGTAACGGCTTTTCAAAAACTCGCATCGCATTTTACCCCTAACATAAACGCTTGCGACATTATCAAATACCTTATAACACTGCCAAATTCTCGCTCGCAACACTTCAAATAGTGCCGATAACACCTGCAATCGCGTCTGCAAAGAAATCCGCAACGTCATTTAGAACTATTATTTAGTAATCTCAACTCATCTATCGGTACATTATGTCCCTCTTTTCCATTTAACAATTGCTTTGTTTAATATTTAACTTTTCAATGGTGTTCGTTAGCTTCTTCTTTTTGCCATTTTTGTGTGATTGTTCAA
Source organism: Adansonia rubrostipa (assembly GCA_038381775.1). Lineage (NCBI taxonomy): Eukaryota > Viridiplantae > Streptophyta > Magnoliopsida > Malvales > Malvaceae > Adansonia > Adansonia rubrostipa. The sequence goes on along the minus strand of JBBYHM010000018.1, from coordinate 16,195,783 downwards.
CTGAATTTTGCTGAGGAAGAAATTGTTGCTTTTGTTGCAGCAAAAGAAAAGTTCAACCCCACCGCCCAAGTTTTAGGAGTGGAAGGGCTATAGCTGCTGCTTCCCTCAATGTGGGGGGAGATGTTCAGAATAACTCCAGCCCAATTGTCACTAAAGCAACCACCAAAATCTCAGTTTGATAACAGCAAAACTCTACTCATGAATTCGCCAGGAAGGCTTGGCATGGTGGGCAAAGTGAGATTTAAGATTCCTATTAACCAAGAAGATTATCGATGTGTCATGGCTTTAATTGTGGTTACTGACTTTATGCTTTAACAGGAATGCTGTTTAGCAGCAAGAATACAGCTCAGAAGATTGCTCTTCAACATTGATTTAAATGGAGGCCACAATGGGTTTGGTTCTTTTATCATCAATATTCACGATTGGTATTTTCTGCAATTAGCCACAATAACGTACATTAAATCCGAAATTGCAAGAAATACAATACAACCAAAAACGTGTCCTAGACCGCAATTTAAATGCCTGCTCCTCAAGCACCACGAGATGCAACATCTACAGGCGGCGTAGTTCGTCTCTCAAATGATAAACTCTGAAAACTCTTTCTTTTTTTCTTCTTTTTTTTCGCCCTTTTGTTGTCAAGTAATTGTAAGTTTTATGTTTGCTTAAGGTCATATGCTTTGGCTGGTTGCAGAATGCTTTCCAACTTGAGCAAGTCAGTCAGCAAAACCAGGTGCGCCGTCAGCCTGCTTCAACCAGTTTTCTACAGTTTGTGGCCAAAAATTGTAGTGGCAATGAGTAAGATTAGTGTCCATTCAAGCAGAGCAGCTATTTCAGCTACTGAGAATGACAGAAAACACAAAAGCTGAACACAAACAAGGTGAAGAGGAAGATGAACCAGCAAGCAACCTTGATCGAAATTGTGTCAACTCAATGGAACAAAGTTGGATTACAAGAGAGCTAAGTTCATCAACCAGGCTCCAGCCTTTCCCGAGAGAAGTGTGAACAGAATCCAAACATGAAATTCTAACCCCAAGGTCTGAAGAATGGTATGAAGAAATCCAAAGACATAGCCGATGGAGATAATTAATAGTTCCTCAGTCTCTAATACTCAAGGTTATTTAAACAGTTAGAGGTAGAACAGTGTGATGGTAACAACAGGCCACTTCATCCAAAATCAACACAAATAGCGAAGGACTAAGACGATGAACCCTGGGACTTGGTCCTCGCTTTTTTAAGCAGATAAATTACACTTCTTAAGCCATGTTATTCGGATCTAGGGAGCAAATATTACACTTTCAAACTATGTTATTCGGATCTAGGGATACAAGCATGTATCCAACAAAAATGTACTTAATTTTTTTTAATAATGGTGTTTCCATTTCCCATGCTTACAGCTCCAATTTTTTTGTGTTAAACCGTGTAAAAACCAACACAATACAAATTATTAACTGTATCAATTTTAAAACAAATATAATCCATATATTAAAATGTGTCGCGTTAATAGTATATCAGCATCGCTTTCATAACGGTATACTAGAATTCCTTGATATCTGAAATCTAGACACCTGCTGCCATCAAAAGTGTGCTGGAAAAGAAGCTTGAATACAAATGATAATGGTGGGATGCCTTAAAAACACCTCCATCAAAAGTTATCACTGCCTTTGTGCCATTTTCTTCCCATGAATCGAAAACTGGTCAATTTTAATCGGAGCCTCCATTTTCACTCTTTTACTCTTTCATAATAACTATACAAAGCAATTTCGAAACATTTTACAGTACCTGCTTTGCCATTGATGCATTTGAAATGAGGACCATAACTATGCAAGCTATACACAGATGGCACCCAATCCACTGGTGTGTCAGTTTAAGCACCAGATTCATGCTGGAGCACCACCTCCAAAAGAGTCAAGACGAAGGAGAAGATTGTGAACCACCCATATCCTCGCTCGCACTTCGAAATTGTTCTATAAGTAAATTCCTTATTCTCCTTCTCAAGCCAGAGGCTCCTTCGGGCCCAAACCATTGCTTGCCAAACTGAAAACCAAAACAGGTTAACCAAGAAAAGACCAAGTGTATGAGAAAACTATTCTAAAAGATCACTCAGGAACACAAACAAGTACCATTGCTAAATCTTTCTTTTTCAGCCTTTCAGGTGCCTTTTCAATGAAACGCTCCATGAAGAAAAGAACAAAAAGACCACAATCATAGTCATTCTTTTGCTGGGGAACCTAGAAAAAAAGTATCAACAAAAAAAAAAAAAAAAAAACCCTAAACTTACGGTTTTAGAATGAGAAATAGATAACTGTTATGTATGAAAAGATTTAATGAAACGTATGTGATAATTTTAATCCTCAAATTTGACCATACCATTTACATGGTCCCTGCAAGATTGTTTTAAACACAGATGCTTGGAAAAGTCATCAATTAATTTGCACCAAGCCACTAAATTCCTTGGCAACAAGTTTTAATTCAGCAAGGTTGATCAATTAGAGTCCAAACAATTTTAGAAATGTAAAACAAGATGATTTAGTAGGAACAAAATCCGGTTTTAAATGAAACAGACTATGTTGAACAGTTTATGTTCAGAACATCTAATCCTACAGTGGATAATAGATCAAAGGGAAAAATATGTAAAACAATACTCCGTTTTCTATTTGAGGTCAACAGATCAACTATGATTACTTGATATTGTTGTCTCGTGTAAACCTAACTAACTTGTTATGATGTTTAATCTTAAATTAATTTTTATCATGCAGCTTTGCACACAAGAAAAGAAATCTTCAACCTACATGACCAAGCAAAGGAAGTTATTTTTTTCTGAGGTAATTGAAGATCAATCCGCAGCTACCAACTGTGAAATCACTACTATCCATCAGGCTATACTTTACTGACTCGAGGTTTCTGCCCCATTACAAAATCCATAAACAAATGAGACAAAATTTAAGACACTGCAAATAAAAACTCACATCTATTGTTTTCTCATCGATCCTGCGTGGGAGATTTTGCCATTTTTTTTCTGCAATTGGAAGATCTGAAGGAGCAACCTCTTGATTCAAATAGTACCATTCTTCCCTCAGGTAGCTGAAAACCAAGATTCAAATTGTCCATTAAATTTAAGAACCCCGTAAAGAGGCAAACCAGTCAAGCATCGGTTACATATGTATATTACATAAACTACCATTAAAATAAACAACTGAAAATTTTTCAAGATTGTGTGAACTACTATGAAACAGATAAGCTGGGATATAACTGAAAATTCACCCATAAAGGCGTCAATTCAAATGTTGTTATACTGCCATATAATAATAATTAGCTAATAAAGCAGATGACAGATGTTGAAGATTCCCATATAACCGAATTCTTTTACTTGCATCACTCACAAAGCAATGAATGAAGAGATGTGAAGGTTTCAAAACCATGCTATTGAAACAGAAAAGGCACTATCCTTATGAAATTTCCTTCGTAGCATTAAATGGCTTCTTATTGTTATGAAGAGAAAGACAAACTATAGTATTACATAACCAATTATTATCCTTTGGCTTCTGTGGTCTCACCTTTTAATGTTCTTAAAAATCAATCTGCTAGAATGAAGTCCCAAAGAATCCAAATGAAGGATAATTGGTCCTGATCCATCCTCCATGTCAGGTATACAAATGATGACCAAACTCCAATGATAACTGGATACAATAAAAGCAATAAATGAGTCAAAAAATCTGAATATATTCAACCTAAATTAGGGAGAGCAGAGTGAAAAAAAAGGGGGGGGGGACGATGGAGAAAGCTACTAAATCAACTTATTCAAACAAGATGACTTAATCCAGTGATCCATATCATCTCACCGTTTTGAAACAACCCAAATGATTTATTTCTTCAACCACTCTTCGCTCTTTGAGCATGACAAGTAGAAGCATATATCTAACTTTCATCTTACTTAACAGAAGGCAGAATAGTCGCTCAGAACTAGCTAAGGTACACAAGACAATAGGCTGTGACTGACAAAAAGCAAGGATCATTGGGCAGTATTCTGTTTATTACAGGCCCAAAATTGATATTACTGCATGAATGAATAAAACAAGTATTCTGTCCTATACTTCTTTTCCAGAGTCAGAAACTAGGACATCGGCAGGAATAGAAAACCAGTCAAAAAGCTTTGTCTGTGTAACAGTACCACAGTGGTAACAAAGACGACTTGCATTTTCCAATCCAAGAAAATTATGAAGGTGGGGAGATGGTAATTATGATTTCAAGAAATCAAAATATTCATTGATACGCAAGAGTTGTTGGAAGATACATATAAAGTGCTTTCATTGTCCACAATTTTGAGAAAACTGTGTTTCCATGTCTACATATCCTCTCTCTCTCTTCCCCTCTTCCTCCCACTTCTTTCCTCCCTTCCTTCATTGTTTATAATCGCAAGAAGAAGGCCAGCATAATTGGAAGATGCATATGGGTCCTACATATTGAAGCAAAGGGCAAAATTCCCCCGCTACCCCCCCTTCCCCTCCTGTTTTCAAAATTTATCTTTCTTTTCCTACTTTGTTTCTACTGCAACAATTCTTTCCCAAAATGAACATAATGCATTTTCTAACTGTGAAAACCACCATCTTGGCATATCATTGCAACCTGCTTAGCTATTTCCAACCCATTTTCAAACCCATATCTATGTTATGTCATTCAAACGAAGTACTTTGGCAGTCCATGCAACAGCAGGCATCAACATTTACATTTCCAACCCATTTTCAAACCCATATCTATGTTATGTCACACAAATGAAGTACTTCGGCAGTCCATGTAACAGCAGGTAGCAACATTTATGGATTTAAATGGAGCATTTTACGTGCTTGTACGTAAAATATCTATAGTAGGAAAACTCACTCTTCATTAATTGGAATAAGTAAATATGCTTTCTGGAAAATATTGACACCTTTCCACCACCTTCTGAACTTGATGAATAAAGCATCTTTGTCACTCCCCTACATAGTAGAAAGGACAAGCGCCCAGTAAGCATGAGTTGAAGAAGTAAAAATCATAATAGTCAAACAATTTCACAGATCAGCAAATTATACATAGACCCTAAATTATAATCATTGATCTAGTGAAAGCACATGGTTGAAGAAATAAATGCAAAAACTTAAAGTAGCACATACATCTAACATTTATTATTCTTTCAGAAATTAAACATTGCCTTTGTTCTCAGGTTGCTCTATCCAGGAACAAATCTAAATGACCTGAAGAGTGAAATCTAGAATTTTAACAACATTATCTTGTTAAAAAAAATTATAACAGTACTACAGTACAACTCAAGCAACTCATTCTACCAGTTCAGCTTCTATGAACCTCATGAAAAATTATTCCAGAAATCCCAAATCAGCATGTCTATTCATCTTACACTGCAGAAAAAGGCAATCATGCATAAGAGAACAAGAATAATAAAACCTTGGATGATACAGATTCTTTCAGCTTCTGGTAAAAATATGTGTTAAAAAAATGATAGTCGCATATTGCCCTATTTGTTGGCGATGCCTGCTGCTGTAAATATCTGGCCAAAAGGACCAAAAAGTGATTAAAACTAGAAGCCCAATACTTCATGTAGCAAGGTCTATTAACTCGCAGCTATTTGACAAAATTTTCTAACAAACTCATGCATTTAAACTTAAAAAAAAAAAAAAAACTATATTTCAACAAAGTTGGCATTCCATGCGATCATAAGAAAGACATGTCAGATACAGCAAATTGGAATTTAAGTTCAAATTTTCCACAAATTTTAAAACTCAAGCAGTCAAGTTTCTTACACTCATTTCAAATAGCATTCAAAAGCAGTGTGAATGGTAGCGGAAAACATTAAGTTTCCTTGCACTGTGATAGGATAACAAAATTGCTCTAATAAGCTACAGCCTGGAGGTTCTAAGAAAAAGCAACTAAAAAGCCGTTTCGACGTTTAATCTTTTTTTTTTTTTTTAAATTGATAGAAGTACCTTGTTTTATCTGCTTCAATTGATTTATAGAAAACCTCAACAGAGATGGGAAAAGCTAACCTGAACTAAATGACCCGTCAACTGCCCAACCCACCTGAAACCAAATCCAATTTTACTTGAATAGTCAGAGGGCTCAACCAACATCTAACCCAATTTGTCTTCTATCTGTAAGCAAGTTACATTCCAACCCCACCCATGCCAAATAAATTCAAAAAGTCAATTACTCAAATTCGATCTAATTCAAATCCAGAGCAACCTCAAAAATCCAAAACGAAGATGACTAGAATTCAAAATGACCCAATGGGAACCCAACCTCACACACTCAGTTGTCACTCCATACAAGATGAGAAGATTGTGATGTGAGAAGAATAGATGTATTTGTAATCACTGAAAAACTTACCGGATATAAAAGTTCATAATTTGAGATGTCAAGAAGGTTTCAGGAGCAAGGCTGTCAATATCCCCAAAACAAATTTCAACACATTCTGGGTCATCCCTGTATCAATAGATAAGGCAAAAAAAGATATGACAGACCAATTATATCTTGCTAAAATTGTCCGCAGAAGTCCTCCACATTACTCTCACCAAAATAAAAAAAAAAAAATTCATGTACCTTGATGGGTAATAGATCCTAGCATCCTTTTTGCTGAAAAATTTTCAGATAAAGATAAGATATTTCCGGAAGCAACCAGACAGTGGTAAGCTATTATATAGTGGAAAGAAAGAAAATACGGGAAGTTCTAACCACTTTGGAAGTTTAACTTCAAGCTCTACTGTTTTTACCAGCTGTGGTTCTTCCTTATCTACAACAACGGTCTGGCCCTGTTTCAGTTATATACCATTGAACCAGTCAATGAATGAAGACGAAAACCTTAATTTTGGTGACAGCATGAAATTTCATCACCATATAGCCAAAAAGTACAGACTACTGATTGCAAAACCTATATTTTCACAGTGTGACATATTCCATGTTCTATTGCTTTTCTGATCAGATTTTGAAATCAGAAAGACAGTCAAGAGTCCTACAATCATGTGAAGCTGTCTTTTCCCCAAACCACAAAACCTCTAACATAACCAAATTATGTGAGCTTCACAGAAAATGGTCTGTATGAAGAATTTTTCAGAATTTAAGTGTCCCAGTTAGAGCATATTCAACAAAGTGAATAACTAATTAGTTCTTCAGAAGGGATCCATTTTACCTCTGAAGACCAAAAGCAAAAACAAAACACAAATCTCTGGGCATAAAGAGGCTTTTTTAGAATATTCTTATTTCCACCCAGGAGCCTTTTTATTCTTTGATAGACTTTAAATCGCATTCGGAATACAGGCAAGTCAATAACACGGGAAAATGGAGACACATTCCCTTCTTCCGTTAGTCAATAGTGCAAGACAAGACAACATACAGACGCCAGGCCTCTTGGAGGCTAAATCAAGGCAAGACTGACTTTTTTCAAAACATTGACTTGAAAAATCATTACAATTAGGCTCAAATTACATAGGATAGGAACTCAAAACCAAACCAAGAATCTTTTCTAGCCCTTAATGTAATTCTCACGAGTCACGAAAACTTCATAAAATTTACCCAAATATCTTCAACACACGCAAGCTACACTGATATTATCTGTACTGCCACAACACACATGATCACATTTACCTTAACTCTGAACCTAAATTACTGCTGCGTCAATAATGACATTCATAAATTGAGCAGGTGGTCAACATTAGATACTCATAATCATAATACAAGTAAGAAAAGTATGCATACCTGCCTACACCTTGAATCATTTGCATTCTTCCTACATAAAAGGAATGGGTAAATTCAAAATAAAAGCAAGGCATTTATTGAACTACTCAAGGTAGCCAAAAACAGACAGATCAATTACCAAAAATACGTAAAACATCAAACAGAATATCTTTAATTGACGATAAACATTCAAAACGAAAAAGCTGAAGTTTAAATGATCAGTAATATGACCCTAAATAAAACCTGCAATCAATCTGAAAAGTTGTCCGCCAGAACACAAATACAAGTACACAGGGTGAGGAGTTCAAGGATAACCTCTGGGTATTTTCAGCCTCAGAATATAAATAAGTATCCAATTTTTATTTAATCCAACAATAGAACTTAAACTACCTACAGTCTTTAAAATTTTCTTTAATGGCTTTATCATGCGAGTTCAAAAGCATTTTTCTCCTGAAAGCAATTTGATTTCAGTTTCTTTTGTACGGGGAAACCAATTTGATTTCCTTAAATACTGTTATTTGTCCAAACTTCTATACTTTCAATTTTGACACAACTTCTCTGAGTAATTTTGCCATAATTTCAAATTTAACAAAACCTCAAATTTAAAATCCTACCAATATTAATCCTACCAATATTAAAACTTAAATCAACTCGGAGAGCGCTTTGTGCTAACAGATACATGCCATCCATTATCAATCAGCTTAACCTTTAGATGATGAATTGGGGAAAAAGTAAATACAGCCTTTGGGCCTGTTAACATTTGGTTGAGAAAAGATGCACCTAAATGACTTTCCTACCCCTAATCACCAGAGAGAAAACACTGCGAGTTTAGCTTCATATCAAGTTTATTTGCAGATGAGCGCCAACAACTTTATATCAGAGAAATAAAAAGGAAGGAGGAGGAGGAGAAGGGGAAAAAAACAACTTATGGAACGTAAATTTGCTTACTTGGCAATGCTTGGCAAGTCATCATCTGTGTCACAAAGAGAAGACAATGAAGCTGACCTACCCTTTTGATCGCAAAAAGAAGGGTGTTGTGACTTCATCAGTCGTGGTGATTTCCGAACTTTCAACCTTTCACTCTGTGAAAACTCCTCATTGCATCTGGTTTTTCAATGCACACAACCATTCAAAATTGATAAATTTTCCCTCAAATTTTCAGTAGTAAAACATCAGCGAAAACAATTATATCAGAGAAAGAAAAAGGGAGGAAAAGGAAAAAACCCCACTTATGGAACATAAAATTGCTTACTTTGCAATGCTTGGCAAGTCATCATCTGTGTCACAAAGAGAAGATAATGTAACTGTCCTACCATTTTGATCACCAAAAGAAGGCTTCCTATGGTGCTGTAAATTAATCCATCTTGGTGATTTCCGACCTCCCAGCCTTTCACTCTGTGAAAACTCCCCATTGCATCTGGTTTTCCGGTGTTCAGAACAATCCAAAATTGATAAATTTTTCTCAAATATGTTGACTGTCCTACAATCTGGCTGTAACATAAAATACAAAAGCAATTATGTTTCAAGGTCATATTGAATTACGAAGTTTTATCCTAAAATCTATCATTAAATTTAAAAGCATTTAGAAGAAACAGCATTTCGCACTGTACAATGCTAATAAAATAGTTATATTTCAATAGAATAGTAGCACTTTACATTTTCTTCCATCCTTTTACTAAAACTAGTACCAAGTGTAGACTGTGAGAAAGCTTGATGTGATTTACTCCGCTGTCCAAAGACATTAGAAGAACCTGCGGGAAACGTTTAACTTCCTTAAATAGATTTCAGAAAACTGGAATTCTAAAGTTACAAAGACATTGCCCTGTTTATGCATATAAGTCATAACCACACTAATCCGGTAATCCTTCACAGATGACACATCTTGAGCTCAAAAGAGTCAAAGTTCTAAGCACTAATAATGGCTAGATCATTACCATCATCATGGTAACCATACGCTAGAAAAGGAGGAAAATAATGTAATATAACCTGCCACACCTGTTAGATTTCACTCCGATCCAATCTTCAACAAAGGAAAATAAGCAGAAAATCCCATTTCTTGCAGCCTAAATTCAATCTATTCTGATAAATATGATTTTTTATCGATCCACATTTTTCCCCACCTACTAGGGCAGGAAAGCTTTGGACATTATGCCACATTATCTCAGACTACACCCTTCTGAGTCATATGCCATTAGCTGTTTTTCAATGCAATGGAGCACAAATACAAAGGTTCAGCCCTAACTAGATCATCACTTATTTGCATTAGTACAAATATGAAGGTTCATCCCCAACTAGATTATGATCATCACTTATGCGCATTTAGTTAATTAACAAAAATGAACCATTTCGAGTTTGGAAGAACAACACCAAAACAATAGAATCTCAGAATCAATAAACTTTCCTTGCTACATGGAAACCAAAGTTCAGTAAAGACTACAACATGAGACCTCAAAAAAACTTGAATTTATTCGAAAGCTCACCAACAATATCTGAGCTAGGAGATTCCACAGGCTTATCACATCCATCAGCGTCCTGTCCAACAAAAGACATTGCAAACAATCAATGTTTACTTAGGGGTAGTTTAGCATTGCTGTTAGAAAAAGCTGTGGTTAGAAAAGGCCTAGTTTGGAAAAAAAAAATGTGCTTAAAAAGTGTGATGAAAAAATATGATTTAAAAACTCTTAAGTGTGTAGCATTGCTGTGAGGAATTGAAATGTCAAAATATGTTTAAATAATAGAAGTTCAGAAATGCGAGGATAAAAAATCTTTTTATCCAAAAGCCAGCTTTCAAACGCCAAAACCCCATTTTCTTAGTTTCTTTGATCCGGGTTGTCAAACTATGTTTTTAAATGCAAAAGCCAAATTTTTACCCGTTTAGCATTATATTTGCGGTGAAATGCAGCTTTTAACATCAAAACCTGTGCAAACAGCAAAGCTAAACGGGGCCTTAGTAAAAGAGTAAATACATAGTTAATAACTGTCATTCATTCTGAAATGCTAAGCAAACCCCATTTTGATTATTATACAAAAAGGAATGCTTTCCTTTCTTTTAATAATTAATGGTTGACAGACAACAATGCAAGCAATTATGCAATAATTAAACAAGTATAATAATAATAATAATAATAAGAGGAAAATTACTGTTAAACACAATCACTGTCTATTTATATAAATTTAGAAAAATATAAATCCAAACTTACTAGTTAGTTAATTTAGTAACAAAAAAGCACTAGTTTATTTTGCTAATAATCTCTCATGCAATTTCCTAATTTCGTTCTTCTCTATGGTTTCTCTGTAACCAAATTAGTCAAAGAACGAACCATTTTTGCCAGCGAAAGTGTTCTCCGTCTTTTCTCCCCCTCAAGGAGCTCAAGTTGATTCCTAATCTTCTTCCCTTTATCAGGCAATTTAGAGCCAAGGCATTCCAGATTCCGCTGCTGCCGTTGAATCTTCTCTTCCAGCTTGTGATCGGGCAAGTTTTCCCAAAATTCCTCTTTACTTTGATCATCGCCGCCGCCACCGCCCATTACGTCGGATTTCTTCTTCGGCGGTGGTTGTGGCTCACTCTTGATAACCACTAACGGCGGCAGTGGCTCCTCATCCCCTGCTTGCCTCGAGAGTAACTTGTTCCAATCAAGGTCTAGTTTCCTCTTCCTGTTTTTCTCTTCTGCTTCCATGCAAACCAACCTAACACTAAAGCCAGATTTTTTTTTCGTCGGAGACGGCCCAAATCCACCCTTTTAGGCTGCAGCTTACCTGTGTCTATACTTCAATTATTTAAAATACGAAAATATTTTACATCCAATTCTTTTTTTTACAACTTTTTAATTAATTAATTACAACACAAAATTATATAAAAAATTATCATTTAAAATCATAAATTTTACGTAATACTTTCATAAATTTTATATAATTCATAATCATAATAGATTAACTATATTTCAATAATTATAATTAATATGCTTTTTTAAAATATAAGTAAAGTGATATTATTTTAATTAAAATTATTTTTTAAAAATTTTTGAATTTTGTAAGTTCAAATTTGACTTGATCTATTTCGTAAACTCAAATTAAAGTTCAAAACTATTATAAATATTAATAATATATATTAGTTTAATATTTATACATTTTGATAACTAAATATAAATAAAAATTATTTTTTATTATATAAACTTGAACAACTAAAAATAAAGCCTAAACACAACTCAAAATGAGTGAGTTGTCCTCTTTTGATTAGAAGTGCTGGTGGGCTAAGTTGAATCAAGCCGCATCTTGAAAGAAATTTTAAATTTTGAGTCTAAGCTTAAATTTAGTTTCGTTCAATCTATTCATTTAAGCTCAAATCATTGTTCATCATATTAAAAAATTATTTTTTATTAATATTTTTATATTTTATAATTAAATTTAAATAAAAATATTATTTTAATATAAAAATATTATTCTGAACTGACTCGGCTCATAACAAAAAAAATATAAGCCCAAACCCACTGAATAAGCTACTTGATCATGGATAGGTCTACTTTTGAACAACTCTAATTTGTCTCTTTTCATTTGAAAAAATAATTTATTTATTTATTTTCCAAAAAAAATTTAATTTTTTTTAAAAGAGGCTTCATTATTAAAATAATAAACTTTTTTTATTTCTTATTTTAAATCATTTTAACATTAATTCTCAAAGTAAACTTTTTTTAATGATAAAAAATTAATAAATTAAATATCGATTTTTTAGTAAAACATTGAGATATCGGCGGGTGATTAGTGAGAAGTTAGCTAATTACTTGCCAATTTCTCACTTTGGTTAAAAAAATTATTGATTTTATTAAAAGTTCTCACTGCCAATTTTATTGCTTCTAGCCAAGACAATATGCGCATGTATATTTGCACACTTTGATGGACGTGGTTTTTCATACAGGTTTCAATCCTCTGCAATGACGGCAACAGTACAAGCACAGTCCAATTTCATATTCTTGGCCTCAAGTGCAAGCAATGCAATTCTTTTAACGCCCGCAGGATTACAACACCAAGCAATCGTTGAAGTTACATTGGTTCGTAGAGTTCATTTGACACTCTTTTTATGCAAAACTCTCTTACAAAAGGTGTTTGTTTAGTTCTTACATCTGTCTTTCATTGTTTATTTTGACTATACTCTTGATGTAAGATCGGTTGATAAAATTCTACGACGTCAAATTAAGCGCAAAAGCCTTGGATATATGAAAGCTGAAGCTTGAGTTGAGAGATGAAATGAAAGGGGATCATCCAATACTTTAAACAAATTGGTCATGAGTCTCATACTACGAAGTTTATCATCAGTCTCGGTCCATGTAAAATTAGAGCTGATCCAGTCCCTAGTTTTTTTTTTTTTTTTCCAAAAAAGATAGTAGTACAGAATTAGAAGAGGTGCAGATGTTGGTATTTAAATTTTATATCTATCAGATAATATTTTTTTAAAAAAAATTATATAAATCAATTAAATTAAATTTTGAGTTTATTTTCAAGTTTTATTATTTCAATGTCTTTCATGTAATTGAGTAGATATATAGTTTATTGTTAACGTTGAGTACATCATGAATATTCAATTTTTGAGAATTATAGCTTTTCAACTAAACCTGCTCATGGGTCGGATTGGGCAGTAGCCCGAATTTTTTTCAAATGCCAAGCCCAGGCCCCTCCATTTAGGCCCGAATTATTATTCATCATATTAAAAAATATTTTTTATTAATATTTATATATTTTATAGTTAAATTTAATTACAATAATATATTATTTTAATTCAAAGTCACTATTTCAAGTTGAATTGGGCCAATTCAGAACAAGAATATTAGAATCCGAGCTCGAGCTCAATCGGGTTGAGCTTGTCGGGCCACGAGTAACTCGGCATGTGAGCAAGTCTACTTCCAACTAAGGCAGGGTTTTAGCTAATTGACAAGCCGATATTCTAAGATCCAACCTTTTTAAAGAAAAAAAACCTAGGATCCAAGTTCAACATCAACTTACCGGTTAAAAAAAAAAAAAGAAAAGAGAGAAAACCTCCATAGCTCTAAGTCTGATATAGATATGGACATGGTCGAGCTTGATCGCAGCTCGATTTTTTTAAAATCTTAAGCTCGGGCTTGTTTTTGACATGCTCAAACCTATTCATTTAAACTACTAAAACTTTCTCTCATATTGAATTCAGACACTACTAGAACTCTCTTCCATATTGCCCTCTAAAATACACAACTAAAGAAAAAATGGTCTCTTGTTTCTTCTTTACAATGCAAAAGATACAATTTGTTGTTCTCACAGATCCCCATTTTCTCATTCTACTCTCTTTTAGGTAACCCATCTAGAATAACAAGCTAGGAGATAAAATGAGTGTTGAGGAAACATGAAACAGGTATACAAATGTGTTAAATGTATATGGTCATATCAAAATTTTTATAAATGTATAACACTTTAAATATAATTATAATATGAAAAAATATACGAATACATGAAATTATAAATTTTGATGAAAATGAAGAAATTGGTCATTCTAGTAGCCAATAGCTAAGATTATTGATTAAGTTGGAGCAAGTTCAAAATTTGGACCCAAGTATGGCTTGTGATTACTGATTAGTTACCTACAAGACAGAAAGTTTAAAAAATTAAGTGCTTCTATTGTATTTATAAACAATAAAATTTCATAAAATAAACATCATTTATTCAATGATTTATTTTAATTAAAAATTACTAAAAATTTAAGAAAAACTCTTATGAAACATTAAACATAATATTTTGCAACAATATAATACAACGCATACTCTCAAGGAGTTGATGCCATTTCCAATTTTCCTAAAATTCCTATCGATAAAAAGAAGTAATCTACATGCTATATAGAGTCCTGTGGCAGATCTTGACATTTGATTTTGGGGTGATCAACTTATATTATACTTTATATTGGATTCATTCTATAATATATATATACACACACAAATGTAATATATTACTAAAAAGTAATAAATATCATAAAATAAAAATATGACTATAATAGTATTAAACTTTTAATGATAGAAAGACTTTCAAATTTATAGTAAAAAGAAGAGGCCATTTATTTATCAAATATTGTACCTAATTCATCTGTATAAGTTTTTTAAATTCTATTATAATTTATAAAATTTTCTAGTACTTCTCACTTAAGTCCCTAGATAAAAAGTCAGTGTGTAAAATGAATACGCAAAATTTGTGCATCTTCTATCTATAGTAAAATTACTAATTACATAGCTTTGCTAATGAATTATGGGAACTTTTTTTTTTACAATTTATTTTTCATTGACAAGAAAATATAATTTTAAAAGAATAAAGTTAGAAATTTTGAAATTCCAATTTATGATTTTATCCTAACTTTAAATAAAAAGATTTTTAATTTGATTTTTTTGTCGAAACAAGATTGCATGACAACACAAGGTATAGATCTAGAGTAATATTAAAAGTGAACATGCTATGAAGAGAAAAAATTGTAATAAGCTAAAAATAAAAGAAAAAACATATATTTGGTACTTTATTAAAGCTTTGGAGTTTTGTTAAAAGTTGTAAACATCCTATTTTATCTGGGCTTATATCTAAGGCATCAAAGTTCATTATTCCAAGCATCATCGAGGTCATTTGGACAAGCATGGGTCAATCCCTCATCATTCAAAGGTGTTCGAAGAGGCAAATGTGCATAAAGTTCACATTTTTACATGTATATATCGATACAAGGCCTCAACATCATAAAAATTCAAAATTCCATAGGTTGTATCAATACATATGAGGCTTATACCAATACATTTACTTAATTTATGGATACAAAGCTTGGCAGTAGCTAAAATTGATTATTGAACAAAATGTATCGATAAATAAGTGATTGTATCAATGCATTTCCAAAATGTATCGATACAATAAACATTATATGGATACATTTTGGGTTTTTTCTTAAATGTATTGATTCAATATGCAATGCATTGATATATCTAGGCAAAGCTGCCTAGTTTGTGCCATTTTGTAGCTCCCCTTAGTCTAAAATTCTAATTTAGACACGTGTTTGGCACCAAAAATCATCCAAATTCATACTAGGCTTCAATATTGGACTTGTGATTTGGTTTAATTAAATTTTTTAAGCCTAAATAACCATGACAAGGGGCATTTTCATGACTTAATATAATTTGTTAAAAGGCACTTTGATACTTTCTTGTGAATAAATTGGCCTTGATCCATTGTTTTTGCTGAACAAAGCAATAGAATGAAGAAATAATTAAGATTAGTACTTGTCCATATCTAAGGTACATGCACCAAAACCCCACAATGCCTTAGTTTTTTATATTTTGTCCTTATTATTCACATGGTCATAAAAGGCCAACTTTGGCTCAACTAAACACTTACATATTCAACTCACACGCTTCTAAAAAAATTCTCACTGGCCACCATCAACATAAAAACTTTCTCACATCATAGCTCTTCACACCATTTTAAGCTATTTTTGCTTTCATATCTTCTTGCTAACTCGTAGCAAGTAAGAGAAAGCTTTAAAGGCAACATCTTTGCTTGAAAACAAATTTTCTTTTGCAAGAAAAAGCTGTTGAAACTCTTGTTGATATATTTTCTCAACTTGTTTCTTTTATTTTATTGCTGTTTTCATGTTTTTCATCATGTTAGTGGCCTCTTTCATTCAACCATGACCATTTAGTTTCTATGCCTTTTCTTTGATGTCTTGTTCATGTGTTTGTGATTTTTTTGATACATTCGTATGTAAATCATGTCTTTATGTTGTCATGAAATTCCTAGCCCTTATTCATATCACGAAAACACATTCTTTTATGCCTGTATCATATTCCATGCCTCCATGAATATATTGTAACATATTCATGCATTTTTCTTCACCTAAAAATCATGTCTTTATACTAGCATGAAATTTCTAACATGTTTTCATATCATAAGAACACTTTCTTCCATGCTTGTATCATGTTTTATGCATCAATAAACATATTATGTATGTTCATGTGTCATCAATGCTTTCTTTGCATTTTTAATATGTTTCTTGATGTTCTAACATGTTTTTATCATTTGATGTCATGTTTGGATGTTTTAAATGATTAAAGATCCTTACTTGATGTTTTGTTCTTGTTGCAAAAATTTGTTTTCTTTCAAACCCCCCCAAGTTAGGTTTATGTTAACTTCAATAAATGATGACTAACATGGACTTACTGTTTTCTATCAATTGATCTTCCAATCTTAAGAAAAAAATCAAGATCTTTATATTTATATTCAAAGATAAATGAGGCTCGATATTTTTATTTTCAAAACAAAAATGTCTCTTTTAAGTTTTTCTTAAATGGCTCATGCCTTAGTATTAGGTTTAGTGTTTTTTGCTTATGACATGATCAACAAGCTATTTCATCATCCTAAACTACTTCGGGATTGTGCAAATAAGCTTGTGAAGCCATTACCATTGACCTTTTTTTGTCATGGACATTCAAATATCCATGGCCCAGGTTTAGTTCTAGGAAACCCAAAAAATTTGAAAAAGTCCCATGTTTTATGCTGACAGCACCACAACTATGATTTGAAAAATCATTTTCGAACCTTAAACAATTTTTCATCAATTTTTTTATTTTTCCTTGAAGGGCATCAAATTATCTTTCCAACTGTATCTTGTTTGCCCTCGAATCATTTCAAATGAGGAAGTTATGATTCTTGAACCTTCGCTGTCTGGAACTCCTAGAATCAGCAATTTACATTTTATTCGAGCCGTTTCAGCTTATGAAATGATTTTTATGGATTTTTAAAATTATTTTCTAAAAAGTTTTTGAAATTTCTTTTTCAAAAAGGTATCATTTGTGATTTAATAATTCAGAACAAATCAGTTTTTATTTTTCAAAATTTGCTGCACTTTTTCCTTTACACATGCTGTCGCATCGCACTAAACCTCACTTAAAAATTTGTTTCCTTCTGAAAAATGATTTTCTAGGATTTTTGGGATATTTCTACCTTAATCATTATCAAATAAACTTTCCAACAGTGCCTCTACTCCTAGAACTTTTGAATTTATCCAAAATAAAATCAGAAATGGGGATAAGGCGATGCTAGTCCTTGTTTTCAACATTTATCAAAATTAATTGATTTTTTGAAATTCCCACTTTAAGGAATTCAAATGCCTCTCAATGAATGCAATCAACCCTATTGAGTCAAAAAACGTGTGTCAACGCCTTAGACTCAAATTAAAGCATGAGCACTTTTTAAAATTTTACCATTCTTATTTTATCGATCCTCATTTTTAAATCAAAATTCATCGATTTTGCCTAAAATTGTCAAAAAATGTCATCTTGTCAAGAAATAATCGAACTTTTATTAATTTAAGTTTTTCAACCTCGACTTTCTAAAAATTATCAAAATTTTCATCTATGGAGATACTCCAACCTCGTTTTCCAAAAAGATACTCTGACCTCACTTTTTTAAAAAAAATCATAAAGAGTAAAACTTCTTCTCTCCATGATTCTCTTTAGACCTTTTAAAATTCAAACCTAGTTTTCACGCCTCATGTTAGTGTATACCTTGCAAACCAAGCATTTAGGCTTGTAAGGCATTACCATTTAGTGATTTCATGTAATCAAATATTATATTTTAATTAATATAATAAGGGTATTTTTTATCCATAAGATTTAATTGTATAATTTTTATAAATATCTTATGTAGATAATGCCTATGAAATACATTGGCCTTGCAAGAGAATTATAAAGAGTTATAATTTTAAGATCCCTATGCATTAATTCTGTGTTTCTAAAAATGTTCTTGGTCATCCTATTGTCAAGACAGGGCATTGATAATGCACAAAGACTAGAATATGTAAGCCTCCATGCATAGGATGCAAACAACTGATCTCAAAACTTAAAGCATAAAGATACTTGAAGACATCATATGAGTGTTTGTTATGGTAATGAATTTATTGAACATGACCCGCTATGAGAGTTCTATTTGGTATTTCACTCAAGTGTACATGAAAAAACTCTCATGTGTCAGTAATGTAAGTGATCCTTAGACCCGTACTACCAGGTCATCTCATATGAAGAGTGTCATGCTTTGATTCCATCACGAACAGGTCCACAATAGATGAATACTTATGGTATGGTGGTTTTGGGGTATGGCATAAAACATATGGTAGATGAATGAGTAGTCCAGATAAGATTCATTGCCTTAAGTAATATAAAAGGACATATCTCACATGTATTTGGCTCGGGTTAACTCAAAATCCTTAGGCAAAGCAATATTGAATATGGAGTTAACACATAGGAGGTGCACACTAATATGGAATGGGCTAAGAATAATCACTGAACCTTGCTCTTACTAATTCCAAGATATATGATGAAAAGATATTTATTACACTAAGATACTGAACATTGAAAGGCTTGTAAAAACCATTGACACTTCTTGCATATTGGGTGGCCATGATGCATTGCCAAATGCCAATCTTGGTCTATAAATATAAAATATTCTTGATTGGGCTATTTTATATTTATTTCCAATATGATGGGGGCCTAATATGTCACACGCATAAAGGTGATTAGTAGAAATTAAATTAATACTGGGTTTATATGTCTAATACAAGTAACGATTACTTAGGCCCAATTTAAATAAGTCAAATAGGCCAAAAGCAAAATTGTATTTTCTCAAAAATCAAAATTTTAAACCTTAGACTATATAAACCCATATTGCCATCCCACATACATGAAATTAAACTTAGAAAATCGGCTAAGAGATGTTAAAATTAGAGTTTGTGTTTTCTCTCATCTTTTCTAAGGAGGGATTGCACAAACTTAGCCTTTTTTTGGAGGAAAATTGTTTTCTTCTTTGTTTTGATTAGTGAATTAAGATCTTCTAAGTGTAAAGGAAGGTTAATTGAAACCTAAGCTACTAGCATGGCTCTTGGTAATAAAGTCTTTTCCTTATTGAAAGGTTTTTAGAACACCTGTATATATAACCGTTAAGTACTAAAATTAAAACAACTTAATCATATTCAAATAAACGATTAAAAATTATAAATTACAACAACAACTACTACTACTACTACTACTACTAATAATAATAATAATACTAAAGCAAATAATAAATAATAAAAGTCTAGGATTACAATTTTCCTCAATACTTCATTTGAATAAAACCTTACTCTCTTAACTTAACTAATGATAATGAGTTGTTAACCTTGAGTTCTAATTTATTTATAAGTATCTTATAATGGGCTTATAAAAATATCTCTTTTAATCAATTTACCATATTCCTATGTAAATTGAATTAAAAGAAACTCATTATGCTTAAACTCTAATTTTGTTACATATGGCATACTCGTATATTCCTATCTAACATGCAAATCAATTCATCCTAATAAACGAATATGAAATATATGTCATTCAATCAAAGTCTAAACACAAAATTCCCTTTTCCAAATTCATCTAATTGGTGATCAAGCAATTAGAAACATTAAGAACAAGATTGAATAAATAACTCAAATATCATTAATCAAGAAAAAAATAAAATAATCCAAATTACATGTTAAGTTCGATTGCAGCCCTAAAAAAATAAATCTAATTCATAATAAATATATAAAATATAAAATCAAGGAGTTTCACTATCATAAATAATACAACAAAGATGAAAAGAGAAAAAAGAAAAGAAAACTAAGATTGGTCGGATCTTTGATCTTCAAGCTTCTTCAAAATCTCTCTAGCTTCTTAAATATTATGGTGGCTTCTCTCTTCTTCCAAGAACTAGAGAAAAATAAAACTATAGAATATCTGAGATTATCTTTGATGTGTCTAAGTATAATCTTAAGATTCTATTTATAGGTAAAACTCTGAAGGTAAAAAACTTGGTTTCCAAGTAGCTTTTAACATGCCAAACTTAATCACTTTGCTTGATTGAGTCCATTTTACTTCTTAATTAAGTTGTTACATTTTTTGAAACTCCCTTGAGCTTTGACCTACAAAAATATGAAAATTATTTAAATAACTAAGCAATTAAAATATAAGGAAAGTAAAAAAAACACTAAATTAAAAATTACTACAAATAAATAAAATGATACTACTATAAAATAATTTAAATAAAAATATCTAAAATTTAGCTAAATTAATATGAATAATGAAACTAAACAACTCTATTTTATAGAGTTATCATTTAGGAAAAGACATTCCAAGAAACTCCGCTCCTCTCGATCATAAGCTTTGCTTAAATCCCTTTTAAAATCATAACTCCTTTTAAACCCCTTTTCCTGTTTTTCATAGCATGAAAAGCTTCATGAGCCATTAAAATGTTGTCCTATATTTGTTTACCCAGAACAAAAGCTGATTGAAAGGGTGAAACAAGATCAGGGAGTAATACTTTAATCATTCTGTTTGCAAGGACTTTTGAAATAGATTTATAGCTAAAATTACATACGCTGATAAGAAGATACTAGGAAATGTCTTATGGATTTCTAATTTTCGAAACCAGAACAATATTTGTTCGATTCAACACCTTAAGCATATGTCCGCTGTTGAAGAAACTCTTTACATAATCACGCAAATCATCTTTCACCTGATCCAAGAAATAATGCTAAAACAAGCCCGAGAACCCATCCAAGCCTGGAGCCTTAAAGGATGCCATAGTGGAAACAGCTTCCTTGATCTCCTCATTAGTAATCTCCTTCCACGAATTATGGTTCATTTAAGCCACAACACTTTAAATAGATCCCGAGACCTCATCCACATCAGAAAATTGCATTCGATCCAAAACAAGCGCTTATAATATTAGAAATAAGCTCAGCAATCTGTTTCTCCTCATACAACCATTCCACCTTATTCTTTGCAATGCGTAAGGTCGCATTTCTCCTTTGACGTTGAGTACTAGTGGAATAGAGAAAAAAAAACTGGGTATTCCGAACACTATATCACATCTAATTAATTCTAGAGCGTTGGTGCCAAAATCGTTCTTCCATTTGCCATATCCCATCCACCTTTTGTAGATGTCTTTGTTTCTTTTTTCTTGTTTGAGTTCTTTTATGAGCGTCATTGACTGTTATTTCAGAAATTTGCTTAAGCAACATTTCAACTTCAATCTTTAGGTGAAGAAATTTCCTTTCGGCTCTAGTTTTTAGTTCATTTCAGTGTACTTTAATTTGCTTTGAAAAAAGGAACATACTGGAAATCCTTGGGCTTCAATCCTCTAAGCTTCCTAAATCAAACCATCAAAATCTTGATCCACCTGCCATTGGCATTATCATGGTCCATAAAACAACACATTAAGCTAACATACACCATAAAAGGGCCAATGGAAAATGCAATAAGCAAAAGTAAAGTTAAACATGAAACAACTAATCCAACAACCCAAGTACAAAGCAAAAAATAAATAAATAAATAATCGTAAAACAGT
>JBBYHM010000018.1:16112876-16131277 GCA_038381775.1 Adansonia rubrostipa | reverse complement strand
GTGGCTTAAATTTTGGCAAGTAGAAACAAAGAAAGAAACAACACTAAACATCACGAAAACGACGCCTACTAGTTAGCTACCGAATGCCAATGACCTGGACGCCAGCTTCATCCACATCATTTATCATAGCAATCCTCCAAACGAAGCAATGTTAAGTTGGCCTCCCTGCCTGCCATGCCACAGTTCATCAGCCAATAGAATTATAAGACCTAACTCTACTTTTTTTTAAAAAAAATTTTTTTCTCATGCCAGAGTTCCTTCTTCCATTCCTCGAGACACCACCAGTCCATTACACTTTTTTTTTTTTTTTCCAAATTTGCTGCCTCATCTCTCTCCTCCACCTCTACTTCCTACCATTTTAACCTGACAATACAAATTTCTGGTGCGAAGGAAAAAAAAAAAACTAATTGGAATAAAAAATCCACCTTAGTTATGGCACAGTAAAACACTGCCATAACTAAGGTAGATTTTTACTTTGATAATGAGTATAATAATAGTTATTAACGAACAAAATATGATCATAATATTCTGTTGATCAACTTCATAAATTGTGAGATTATATAATATTTTAAAAATTGTATAACTACTATTTTCTCAAAATTTCACTTTAAAAATTTCACCCTAATTATGGTACAGTAAAACGATGCCATAACTTAGGTGGGTTTCTCCTGATAATGAGCATAATAATAATTTTCAATGAGCATAATATAATCATGATATTCTACTGATGAACTTTATAAATTGTGAGACTACATAATATGTCCAAAATTATATGACTACTATTTTCTTAAAATTCTATTCTGAAATATGACCAAAAAATATCATATTCGAATATGTTCTTGAATTCATTCAAAACTCAGATTGGATAAGAATATGGTCCATTTCTATTATACCGTCCAAGACCAATATCCCAACTATCAGTTTCAACCTACCAAAATAAACCACAATTTTTCAAAGCATGGATGCAATGCAATGCAGATAATAATAATAAAAAAAATGTTATAGGAATGTTACAAAAGGGGGATTCCGATTATAAAATTCCATCAACCAAAAACCATCATATCTAAAATTAGAAAAACATCCCAAGAATAAAAATCCTTATTGAAACCTAAACCCTTTACAATCAGTTTTCTTTACCACAAAATTGATATTCACCACAACTACTCAGTTTCTTGCTTTTACTTCTTTTAGGGTCCATCAACATGCCTGGGAGGCCGCATTGGCCAGCCCAGAAGAGGAGGTGATCCTGGTGGGGTTTCATCTCGGCTAGGAGAAAAGAGGCTCAGTTCCATGAATGCCCCAGCCGAGGTCCCATCCTTTACAAAAGTCCGAAAAGAAATTGATCCACGCTTAGTAGAGGCATCAGAATTCCTCTCAGGGCTAATTTCAGCACTTCCTTCCAGATGGCCCTGATTAGAGATAAGAGAAACAGTGTCATTCTGATCATCAAGAACAACCCTTCTCCTAGCTTCCAAGTCATTAAGATTCCCAAGGGCTACACAATCTGCAACTGGGCAGTATACAAGCACGAAAATACAGACCCCAGCACAACAAAGTAGGACAACAAAAGCTGAGAATGCAAGAGCTTCAAACAGAAATTGCTCTGGTGTAGATAAAACAGATAAACCAAGTAGAAGAACCCTTAATGGAAGGAAACTTGAAACCGAGAAAATTAATGTGTAAACTCTCTTCTGCAGACCCTTATTGATAACCAATTTCAAAATCCGCCTTCCAAGCCAAAACAAATAGGCAGTCAAGATGGCGGCAAACAGCCCAAGAAGAATAGTATTCAGTAAAGGGTAAGTGCAAAGAGCTATGTCATCAGAATTTTGCATCCCTGGAGCAGCCGTTCTTGTGAAATATAGTGGCAATTCTCTCTTATCCTTGCGTAACTCTGGTCCAATCAAAATAAGAAAGAGTTGAAGAACAAACACAGGAAGGCAGCAGAGAAGAACATAGCCAGCTGTTTTCCCATTCCATTTTCTGCTTAGAATTCCTGTGTCGATATTTTGTAAAGGTGCACGAAGAAGAAACACGAGAGTGAGGAAGAGGCAAGGTTCCGCAAAACCTAAATTTGAAACAATGTAACATTTGCAGATGTTTTCTTGCCATTTAAAATCGAGTGCATTCAACACTCTTCCTTGCCTCTTTAGAAAATTTAGCCGTATAATTTCACCAAATCCACACCAGATGGCAAACAAAATGAATGTGATTCGGATGATCCAAGGACCACTGAAATAACTGAGTTGAATAAATCCTTGTCTAAGAACACGTGAGCGTAAGTAAAATGAGTAGGCGATGCACACCAAACAAAGAATAATCAAAAGAGCAACTAGACAAATTGTCAACACACCGAATACTTCGGCAGAATATCTCGTCAGGGGCATTACCCGAAACACAGATTCCACGCATGCTATCTGCTAGCATGGATACAAAGGCCCTCTGATGATGTACAAGCTACCTTCTGAGAATTATATCTAGAAGCTATTGCTGAATTAACACTGGATGATGCTAAGATTAACTACGTGAGAAGATGAAAAAGCAGCATTATCAACATAACTCATGTCTCTTCTTGCCAGTCTAACAGATCCATGCAAGTCAAGCATTACCCGATCGAAAACTTATAAAATTCACATCTAGACAGCTGTTTCAGCCACTTAATTATTTGATCCAAGAACCTGTAGAACAGGAAAGGAGAATAAATCAACTAGCAACCAAAAAATTATGAATAAAAATCTATAACAAAAGAAAGATTTCTATAGCGTCCAGAGAGGTATGATAAAATCCACCTTCAACCACACACTGTTTCTCCTATAAAAGGTAAAATGAAAAGGAAAAAACTGCACCAGAATTTTCAATTTTTAGGAACTCATAAAAACAAAGTAAATAACACTTTCAGATGCATATAAGCACAGAGCAAGTCAGTAAGACAGCCGCACAATCACCTAACACACAAAACAGTCTCATCAAAAGAACTTCAAATGTGTTAGATGTAAACCCTAATAAAATCAGTTATATAGCAGTCTATATGTGAACAGACATGAATCATACTAAATACATTACTCACAAATGCACCACACGTCAAAATTGCACTGATGCAGGCTCATCCAAGCTACCATATCAAAACATAATGGCAGTTTCATTTACATTTTTTTTAAAGGAAACAACATTTAGAAAACATCACCATTTATAGTTAGCACACAAGTATTCACTGCCATGTGCATCACTATTAATTTCTTACATTACTAGG
The DNA here is from genome assembly GCA_038381775.1 of Adansonia rubrostipa. NCBI lineage: Eukaryota > Viridiplantae > Streptophyta > Magnoliopsida > Malvales > Malvaceae > Adansonia > Adansonia rubrostipa. The sequence continues at coordinate 16,128,027 of JBBYHM010000018.1, read as the reverse complement.
AAAACAAATTCTTATGTGTCATCTTAATTAAACATCAACAATCAATGACGTGATCGGGGCCACACGTTTCCATACCAACAAAAGAAACAGTAACACAGCATATTGACTGGACGAAGTACAAATACTAGGTGAGTGCTTAAATATTTACGTAAATAATTTCCGTGTAAGAAAGATAGCTTAAGTTTAACCAAGATTAGCATATCAAAATAACACTTTACAGCATTTAGAGAAAGGTACTAAAAATCAATTCCTAATAAACAGTAACTGGCCAAAATGAGATATGATATAATAGATCATTTACGAGGCAGATGTTCAATCAAAATATTCATATAAGCTATAAGCAAAAAGGTTACAATCAACTTCAAAGGGAATGATAAACTAACACCACCCAAGAAGTATTTCCATTTTATCAAACAATAATCCTATTTAACAAAATGCCAACAATATGCTTATGCATGCCCTTACCAATAAAGATGACAAAATATTGCAAGCGCTACCCATATCTCACTAGTCACTAGCATAATAAGTACGTTATAGTCAATGACCCTCATACATCTATCACTGTCCCTCCTAATAGAAAATTTTCACCATAATATGACCCGGAACTTAGTTCCTTATAGTCACAAAGAAAGATATAACATCAATAGCGTTAAAACTCACTATAAATCTAAACAATTTTCCCAGTTTGCCATTATTTTGAGCTTAAACAATAATACTGCTATCAAACGGGAATTTTTTTTTCTGTAATTAACATTGGAGCGTGTAAGTATGATTTCCTCTAAGTTTAATAGAATTAACAAGGATAAGTACCAAAAACTATAAATTTCTTTTCGTTTCGTTTCCTCCGTTTTTCATCAACTTCAAATTATTCAAATAAATCACAAATTATAACCTCTTAGCTAACCAACACTTCAAATCTACGCATTTTGCAGAAAATATGAATATTAATTTCAAATTTCCTACGTTCATTGTCGTCGCCAGTGCATGCAATAAAATGATTAAGCTAAAAGTACCACCAGATTTGCTCAAAAATTTACAAAAACCAATAACTCCTATAATACCACACAAAGCCAAACAAATCCAAAAGAAAAAACAACCAAAATGAAGAAAAGTTAGATCAGTGAAGAGCTTACAAGGAGAAGAATCTTGATCCGTCGAGGTCGGGAGACGAAATGCAGAATCAAGCAAAGGAAATCGAGAAACCCTAGAACTGGTAGTAAAGTAAAAACGAAGATGCGGAGAGAGACAGAGAGAGAGAGAAAGAAAGAGGAGGAGGAGAGAGAAAGGAAGAACGTAGTTAGGGGAATGGGTGAGTGGGACTTTGTTGGTGACAGCCTGTCTCCAGCTCTGTCGTCCGAGCCACTTGCTTCGGAGTTTCTCTACGGTTTAGGCTCGTGTGTTTCCCGTTCCTACGTGTCTTTTGCCTTGGCGGCGTTTCCGGCGATTGCTGCCCTTTTTTTTTTTTTTTGTCCTTCACCACCCTTCCCTCGTAAGGAACAGAATTTTATTTTATTATTACTGTTTATAAATAAATTGAAATTTCCTTTCTTCTTTCGGTAAGTAATTTAATATAAAATTAAATTTTATTTGTAGGAAGTGATAAATTGTTTACTGAATATGGAAGATGTGAATATCTACCTTTGAAAGGAAGCAAACCATACACGAAAATATAAGGTCTAATATAAGATTAAAATTTATTTGTAAGAAGTGATAAATTGTTTACACAATGTGGAAGATGTGAATCTAATTTAAAAGGAAGTAAAATCATGCATTAAAATATAAGATCTAAGGGTCCCAAAAGTAGATGTCTATTGGATACAAAATAAAAATTATTTCATTATTGGTTTTAAGAAAATTCATATGTAAGTAATATATTATTTTATTAATTTGAAAACCATTTTTTTTTTTTGTAAATATTATCTATTACGACATACTAATTGACATATAAACTTTTTTTTGGGAATTTACATTAAATTAACGATTAACATGATAAATAGAGAGTGTTTAATTTTTAATAAACCATATACAATGTAGTAAGAAATACAATTTTTTGTTTGAAAATTTATTTAATTCATTATGAGCTTTTAATTTTTATCAGCAATATTAAAAATATTATACATACATTTTAAGATATACATTAAAACATAAAAAATTAATATAATGTTTTAATTTTGGTTAAAATTTATTTGGTCTTATATGTGTCGGCATCTCTTTTCTTATCACTTTAAATATTTTAATCAACCATAGGATTGAATTAGTAGAATTATTTAATGGAACAAAATTCCGTGGAACATGATAATGTTCCTATTATGTATGTGATATATTTGTCAAAATAATAAAAGATCTGGGTGAGGAAATGTGTTTTTAAATTTACGTAGTTTGATTTACAACAATAATTTAATTAAAGATTTTATAATAAGTACGGGTTATAGGATTGTTTTGATACATGAACCATTGGGCTGTAAACGAAGGAGTAACCTATGCCTGTTTATTGGGCCGCAAATAATATCAATCGATTTAGCCCAGCTCAATCCAGACAGTCCCGTCGCTGTCAACCAGCATATTTCTACATGGGGACCATTAGAGTCAAACCACCCTTGACCTCACTATGTGATTGATACATGGCATAGCTTCCACGCTCCACGTTCAAGCATGCGGAAAGATTTAAGTATATTTTTCATAAAATTTTATATTTAATTATAATATTTTCAATTGAATTTTATGATTTATAAAATAATTTTTTATGTAATTATTATTTTTAGGAGATTTACGAATTTCTTAACTTTGTCTAAATCTTCCCCCACCCCCCCGTCCCGGATCAGAGGTCTCCGTTTCTCTGTCACTCTTCCATCTCTCTTCTCTGTTCTTCCTAAATGTTCTTTTTGTTTTGTTTTTGTTTTTGTTTTTGTTTATTTTTTATTTTGTCTACGTCCAAAACAAAAGCGCAACAAGTTTTTCCATTTCTCGTTTATTGTTTTTATTTTACATCTTTCGGTTTAAGAAAAAAAAAAAAAGAGACAGAGCACAATTTCTTTGTTTTTTAACTCCAGTTTCTTCTTTCGGGTCTTGTAGGGAAAAAACCGATTTTGTTTAAACTGTAAAAAAAAAAAAGGTTGAAATTATGGACAATCTGTATTAACCAAAATTTTCCTTTTTAAAGGTTTATTCATAATCCTAGGATTGATACCCAGATCCACATTTCTGTGTTTGTTTGGTATGAACCACTGAACCAACGGTAAACTGACATTTTGCATCTTCTAAAAAACGTATATAAAAACAAATGTATCAATTTTCAAATACCTGGCAAATTTATGTTTGGCAAGTTTTGCCTAAGGTTTAATTGTATTTTTTTTATGACACATTTACTTCGTTTTCTCTTTTTAACCAACTTAGACAACAGACTGGTTATACATATATATATATATATATATATTTTTTTTTTTGTTTTATTTTTTTTCCAATTGTTGGTTAATTTTACCTGCAATTTTGTTTTAATTGTTTTGGGCACAAAGTTGCTTTTTTTAAGGGTCCATAAGTTGGTTCAAAGAATCCCATTTTGATCTGTTTCTCGCTTTTTGATTTTTTTTCTTTAATTTAGGGATCTGGGTTCTTCTTGGTTTGTACTAGAAGGTTTTTTGTGATCTCTCAAATTCAGCAATCTCTTTGGGATATCCTTTTGATTTGGGGACTGGGATCTTACTCGTTCAATCGAAAGTTACATTCCATTTCTTTCCAAATAAAAACTTAAAATTTTAGACACAGAAATTAGGACACATTTTATTGAGGAGTTTAGATTGCTGATGCTTGGGACCTTATTTCTGGGATCATTAAATCCTATAACTCCGGAGAAAACTGCATTGCAGTTTCCTGGTTGAGTAACAACAGGTGGTCTAAATTATGGGCTGCATTTGCTCGAAAGGAACTCAAGCAAATGAATATGTTGAAAATAACCATGGAAAGGCCCACAAGGACTCAGGAAAAGCCTCAAAAAAGTTGTTCGTTTCTTCTAAGAGGGAGAATGCTGTGGCGGAGATAGATGCCACTGCATTGTTGATATCAAATAAGCAGCCAAATCACAATGCTGGTTCTGCACCTCCGTCCTCTTCTGATGATGAGGAAAAAAAGGCAACATTGGAGGCTGGTGAGAGGTCTGAAAGGACCCCATCCCAGCTGCAAAGGTTGTCAGCAGTGGAGGCTGTGGCAAGGGGTGGGCAAGGCCAGGTGAGGATGTCCAGGATCATGAGTGCAACTGGTGGCGAGAGAGGTGCACAGGTGGTTGCTGGTTGGCCTTCTTGGCTAGTAGCTGTAGCTGGAGAAGCCATCAATGGGTGGATACCTAGTAAGGCAGAGTCATTTGAAAAGTTGGAAAAGGTCTGCGCAATCGCTGTAATTTTTAGTACTTATTCATTTGTACTTTAATTCATCTGTTCTGTCGAATGCTAACTGTAGTGAGTGGTTCAGAAAATTTTGTTTTTATCATATATACTAGCTAGTACAATGTGGTTAAATAAGCATATGTGTTATTAATGTGCATTTTCGTACACAACATTGTGACCCTTGAAGGGCAGTATCTCTTTGATTTATTGCTGAAATGTCTTAATGTCGTATTCCTTTTCCTCTTTCAATAACTTAATTGTCCTGTTAATTGTGTAGATTGGTCAAGGAACTTACAGCAGTGTGTACAAAGCTCGTGACCTTGAATCAAACAAGTTCGTTGCCTTGAAGAAAGTGCGGTTTGCTAATATGGACCCTGAAAGTATTCGTTTCATGGCAAGAGAAATTATTATTTTGCGTAGGCTTGATCACCCTAATGTTATGAAGCTTGAAGGTCTAATTACGTCTAGGGTGTCTGGAACTTTATACCTAATATTTGAATACATGAAGCATGATCTAGCGGGGCTTGCACAAACACCAGGGGTTAAGCTTACTGAGGCTCAGGTATATTCTGATATGTTAAATATTTATTTGATTATATCATTAATGTTGTCCAGGCAGCATAAACTTGTGATTCAATAATCTTTTGGACTTCAAAAGAGTATGTACAGGGTGGAAGAACACAATTTTATGAGAATCTGTTACATCATGAGCTGTAAAATGGCTTTTCCTTGGTTTTTGATGGTACATAGTGTGTATATTGTAAAAACTCGTGACAATTTACTACTGACAAGGAAATAAACTGTTGGAAACTTCTTGATAGCAATTTTGTGTCCAAGTTCTAGCCTTCCATTATGATGCATCATTATTTGGTGGTGAAGAGTTATATTTAATCCATTTTCATTCTTTTTTCTGAAATGAGCTTAGTTTTTTTTTTTCCTGCATGTTCAAGTGCTGAATTTTATGCGGTATTTGTGCAGATCAAGTGTTATATGCAACAGTTGCTCCGTGGACTTGACCATTGCCATAGTCATGGTGTTTTGCACCGTGACATCAAGGGCGCAAATCTCTTGATAGACTATAATGGCAACCTCAAGATTGGTGATTTTGGATTGGCAACTTTTGTCCGTCCCAGTCAGAAGCAGCCTCTAACAAGTCGTGTAGTAACTTTATGGTATCGCCCTCCTGAGCTTTTGCTTGGTTCTACAGACTATGGGGTTGGTGTCGATCTGTGGAGTTCTGGTTGCGTTCTTGCAGAATTATTTGCTGGAAAGCCTATCATGCCTGGAAGAACTGAGGTACTTATTTTAGTTTTTAGGGTATTCACACAAATTTGAGACTTTTATGCGTAAATCAAGCTTCTAATGAAGCTTTTGTTTCTTATGTTTGAAAAAAAAAATACCATCCCTACGAATTACGATGAAATAGAATTATTATTATTATTATTATATGATGTGTACATGGCTATATATATATATATATATATATATATATATTGTTGTCCCTCTTTGTGTGTGTGGATGTCGGTGCACGTGCTTAATAAGAATGGAAAAATATAAATGCAAAGAGAATTTCGGGTTCCCTTTTCACATTAAGACACTTGTGGACCTGTTGGACTTTAAGTCATACCATGCAGCCAATTGACTGTTTTGCTTTAAATTTCGGGGCATCGCAGCCTTCTATGATGATCTAGGTATAGAATTGCTTAGACCAAAAAGTATGATATTATTTAGGGATTCGGCGCTTGTTTGAATTTGCTTGTCATCTCATTTCCTATGTATTTAGCTGTCAAATCATTTGCTCATTCTGGAGACATCTATGTCTTTGTATTGGGTCTTTTTTTACTTTTAGGTGGGTTTGGGGGGGTAGGCATTGGTGGTGGTGTAGCATGTACCCACAGAACTCATCTAATTTAGTTGATAATCGCTGGACCAGGTTATCTGATGAACTGTGATTTTCTTTCTTACTTTCACTGTCATGGCATGATTATCTATTAATATGTACTCTACAATTGTCTAGAAGTCATTCAGAATTTATCCATACAACTCTCCAAAGTGCATACATTTGAGTTTTGCAGTTCAGCAATTTGTGGTGTATGATGATCTTGGCATTTATCATTTGTAGGTGGAGCAACTGCATAAAATCTTCAAACTCTGTGGATCACCTTCTGAAGAGTATTGGAAGAGATCAAAATTGCCACATGCAACTATATTCAAACCTCAACATCCTTATAAACGTTGTGTCCATGAGACATTCAAGGACTTTCCTGCTTCTACTTTGGCCCTTTTGGAGGTTCTTCTTGCAACAGAACCTGAGTGTCGTGGAACTGCTTCTTCAGCACTTCAGAGTGAGGTAGAGTTACTATGTTCTTCCTCTAGGTCGTGCATTTTCATCCAGATAATAGAAGCTCTTTTAGTTGTGACCTTCTTTTAGGGATCAATCTTTCTGTTAGTCCAATTGCCTCTGTATATGCCTTTTCCTTGAGAACAAGTAAAGATGGCACCTTTCCTTATACAAGCAAGAAGAGAAATGAACCCTCCTAGCTTTCTGGCTTGAACTTCGTTCTGGCATATTACCATTCATAATCTTCATAAGACTACTGTTTACTGTTTAGTTGGGAATTTAAAATAGGTAAGCAGAATCCTTTGATTCCTTGCTTTGCATATTAACTGCACTTGAAATGCTATTATTCAAGATTTTTGTAACTGTAACCTTTGATACTTAGTTAGGAGTTTCAGATTCCAGCTTGTCCGTTCATTAGCGCAAATCAGCTCTTCTTTTTACTTGAGAATTGACATAATTTAGTTACAAATAGTTGCTGTACAACATGCGTCTGGATCCTACATGTTAACTAGATTGGTTGCTTATGACTATCCTACATTTTCATCCTTCACACTGTCATCTTAAGAGCTTGTTTACAATATTACATTTTGGTGTTTTGTTTTAACTTAAATTTCTTCTCCAGTTTTTTACAACAAATCCTCTTCCATGTGATCCATCTAGTTTGCCAAAGTACCCACCTAGTAAAGAGTTTGATGTCAAGCTTCGAAAAGAGGAATCTAGAAGGTATTTTTTTGCTCGTACTTTTTATTGGAAATTTATGATTCCTCATCAAAGTTTAAACAAAATTTTGTGAAAATTGTCATGTCGCTAATCAAACTTTTGTCTAAATTCTACTTACAGTTAGTTCAATTTGGTAGATGCTCTAATAATTTCCATTTTGTGATTTGTGTTTGATATCATGTGTTGGGAAATTGGAAAATATGATCTTTCTGGCTTCCATCATAAACATAAGTTTTGATGGCCCGTGAAATAACTAAGAAAAAAACCAATCAAATTAAAACCTCTCCCCCATCACAAAGGGATGAAAATTCTCAACTTGACTTAGCTTGTGTTGTTGATTATGTTAAATGATCTCTCTCTCCCTCTCTCTCTCTCTAATTTTTTGCGAAATAAAACAATTGTTCTGCCTATTTGGTAATTGGAAAGCCAGGCGAATAGCAGCTTGTGGGAAAGTATGTGGACATGATCCAATGAGAAAGATTTGCAGAGAATCTACAGCTATTCCTGCCCCAGATTTCAATGCTGAGTTACAGGCATCGCTACAGGTACTTTTTAAGTTGTAAGATTTTTTTGCTTATGCGTAATAAATATGTTTATGATAATATGTAGTAGTGTTTGAAAATGTTCATTTGAAAATTAGCCCTTGGTCATGACTAATGTTTATTCTATTACTTGATACAGAAGCGGAAAGGACAGTTCATTACTAAAAGCGTCAGTGAAGTATATCATCCTGAAGAAGACCTGGGTGCTGGCTGCCCTATTGAGCCTCCAAAAGGAACATCAAGAGTTGTAGGCTCTCATTTGGGCCAGTCAATTCACCCCAGTAACTTTGGATCTTCACAGAATATGAAGGTGAATGAGATTGAGTCTATGAAGGCTTCTGCTCAAGCATTTGGCTCTCCAAGGAAGGCTGCAGAGCTGAGAACTCATACTACATATGTCAATCATGGAGCAGTGGAATTGTCCCGATTTTCTAACTCAGTTGCAGTTAGAGGCAGTTCACGGTTTGATATGACTAAAGAGAATAGCATAAATCCCCACTGGCCTGAGGAGCGTTTTAATGCTAGATATAACCATCTGGATAATGCCGAGTCCTCCCATCATTTACTTGATAGCCCAAAGGATGAACAACCATCTTCCAAGGAATCAACAGTGGTAAGGGAATTATGGAAATAGAATCAGTTTTATAAATCATGTTATTTTTTTTTTTTTTGGGTCCTAGACATCCTATTTCTTTTGCTTTAGCAACAGATGCAATAGCAATTTATGTGACAACTGATTTTTAATGTGTGGCTTTTATTTGACGGCCATCTCCTTGAAAATCCATGAAAAGTTGAAATTAGAAGCATTTATTTTTCAAAGAACATAGTTTATAACGTTTCCTATGCCTTACTCTGCTTTTTAAGTTGTCATGGCATTATGGAACAGTGAATTAATCATTATCAACTTTCTGCAGTTAGATACTAACACTTCTGTGCGTGAATCCAGGGTTATGTTCCCAAGAAAAACCGAATACATTATTCTGGACCATTAATGCCTCTTGGAGGAAACCTTGAGGAAATGCTCAAAGAACATGAGAGACGAATCCAAAGTGCTGTCCGCAAAGCTCGTTTGGACAAGACAAAGGCAACAAACAACTTTGATGATAACGGACAAACTGAATCGCTACTTTACAATGCAAGAAATGGCAGGTGACAACCAGAAAGAAGCGTATACCGGCCTATTTTGACCCCAAAGCTGAGCAGAGTGTGATAATTTAATTATTAGAAATAATTTCTTTCTTTTTGAGGTCTGACAAGTCTTGCTGCCGGAAGAAGTTCAATAAACATAAAATTTCTGAAATTGACTCGGAGGCTCTAACCACAAAAACAGCATTGGAAGATCTAGAGCGGGTGTTGAGATTTGCATGCCCACCATTTTCTTCTCACCATAGGGAGAGGTCTATATCATTGTCAACGTTTGGTATTATGATTTGTAGTAGCATAACATAATATCTTCATTAACCTAAGAATCCTCTTGATTTGCTGCTGCCCTATATACTGCTAGTAAGATGATGTTGGATGACTAGAAGAGACTTTAGTCTAAATAATACGAAGACAAAGTTGCAATCAAAGTGAAAGGTATCCCATATCCCACCCAAGTGCTCCTTGCCGACTTTTTTCTTAATTATATTTTTTATTCCTGTTAGACTTATCTTGATTACAGATATATTTATATTATGGATTACAACATGTATGTATGACCCTCTCTCTCCCCAAGGGACAGTATACTCTCTTTGGTTCTGTGATTACGACTTACAGTTATAATTAGAAACGAATACAGTCAGGTTTGTGAGTGTGAGTGTGAAAAAAGTAATTAAGCAGGTTCCACTCCAGCTGAGCAAAGGATGGATTTGGCACGCAACTCAAATATATATTCATTTGGGATTTAGGAAGATGCTAGTTGGTGACAGGCTCTTCTTCTAGCTCTAGACCGCCATTCATTTCAAAGTTAAGAGGGTGAGATGAGTGCCACGAGATGGAATGGAACTTTATATGAATCGAAGAAGAAGAAGAAGGTTGATTAAAAATGGCAGATAAAGGCGCAGGCAGAAGGAGCCTGCCTGACGCATGTCAATCTGATAGGTGGTTGGTTAGATAGAGCCTAAAGGACTACTTCACTCTTGAGCCTTAATTAGTTTGGAGGGAGAGTCAGTTAGGCAGCCACTTTTGGATCCCGAGTGCTTCCTTCAACTGATTTGCCCCATTTATTCATGAACATACGTATAGCCTCTACATTTCTTGTATATTCTGGCTTGTGTATTAGTCTTAGTATTAAGTATTTGTCTAATTTATGAATGCTTCTTATCATATATATATTTGTTAGATAACTTTAATTATCGATATTTACTTGCTGATATTACTCTTTTGTCTCATTTTATTGGTTTTCATTTGGTAAAAATAATTAATAAAAGAAATTATTAAATATAAATTTTTTAATTAATAATTAAATAATTTTTAATCAGCATTTTTAAGCACAGATTAATTAAACCTTAAATTAAAAATAATAAATAATCATAGCTTCCCTCAACTCAAAGCTCAAATATAAGAATTCCAAACAATGAAAAAAGCCCAAAAATAGAAGAGAAAATTAGTAAACAAATCTAAATCTAAATCTGGATCTGGATCTGGACCTGTATCTATATCAGTATCAGAAACGGTATCCGTACCCACCAAAAAAGATCCGCAAAGCATGTATGCCCTCTTCGCACTCTAAAAAACCCTAGTATCCCCAGTGTGTTTTTTCTCTTCTTCTCACACTCTTCCTAGCTGCGGCTTCAAGGTTCTCTTACATTTCTTTTCCCTCTTTTTTTTCACCTTATTAAGGAAAACATGCATTCTTTTAGAAGACTGTTACTGATACTTTTTTATTTTGTTTCCATTTTTCGTTTCCAGATCTGAAAGCAGAGCGTCATTGTTGTCAATCAAGCCATGGGTTTGGTGAATTTTTTTTTTTTTAATTTTCATTGCTGTTGGTAACTTAGCTGTTAAATAGAAACGAAATGATTACCTAGAAGTGATTTTCAAGTGGAGTTCAAAGTGAAAAAATTTAAGTAGCATTTTGGATAATAAGGTAGTACAAAATTGAATATAATGTTATATATATTACTCTGGGAATTCAATGGAATAGTTGAGGGATTCGCAAAAATGAATAAAAATCGCTAATGTATTTTAACTGTACTGCTTTTAGTTTTTATTCTGATCAATTAATCAGAAAAAAGAAATGAGTCTTACAGCTGAGAATTTTAAGATCAATGGCGATAGGTTGGGGTAAATTGGGTCAAGTGTGTACAATGGATGGAGATGCTAAGTATTATCAAGTATTTTAGAATGTGAAAATGAGTACTCCTTAAAATAATTTCTGGAAAAAAAAAATAACTTCCCCTTTTTTATTATGTTAGTAGTGTTTTTTTTTTTAATAAGAATTGGTTGTGGTGTTTGCTGTTGGAATTAACTTTTTGGACCATATGATTGTTCGATTTACTTGCAGGTCTTGCATGCGGGAAAAACAAACAAAAATGCCTTTAAGGCACTCATTGCTGCTGAATACAGTGGTGTGGAGGTCAAATTGGTTGAGAACTTTGAGATGGGTGTCTCAAATAAAACTCCCGAGTTTCTCAAGATGAACCCTATTGGGAAGGTAACCATGCCTATAAATAGATTAAATTTTGAAAAAATACTTCTGTATTTGTAAGTTGTATCCTTTTTTCTTTTAATTCATTGAAAAATGTATCTGCGAATTTTATAGGTTCCTGTGCTGGAAACACCTGAGGGTCCTGTCTTTGAGAGCAATGCTATTTCTCGTTACGATTGGAAGAGACACACTGACTCCACTATATTACAATTTTCCTTCTGCTAATGGTTGTTTACTTATTGATATCCTTACTATCCTCTGCAGTTGCTCGATCTAAGGCTGACAACCCTCTATATGGTTCTACGTTGATTGATTATGTAGGATTTTTTAACTACCATGATCCTCTTGTTCTTCTGGCGTCAGTTAAGTTTATTTTAAGCCATTGTACTTATTGTTTGTATATATTTGCTTGATTTTTCTCAGGGTCATATTGAGCAGTGGATTGATTTTGCATCCATGGAAATTGATGCTAATATTGCCAAATGGTTGTATCCAAGAAAGGGTTTTGGTGTTTACCTTCCTCCAGTAAGTTATTTTTACTGGAGCTTTTGAGACATTTTTTTTTCTTCCGGTGGTTCCTGTGTCATATTAATTTAGCTTTATTTGCTAAGATCATACTTATTACTGTTTCTTTACAATTATAAGACAAATCTTTTAAAGGAGGGACAACAACTCTAGTAGGCACTTAATCTGGTAGTGTTTTTTTTTTTGTTCATAATTTCTTGGAATGAATGGACATGAGCACCAGAAATCTAAGTAATTTTGATACAAAAGCATGCCCATTGGATTGATAAATCGACTAGGCTACCATTTTTCTGGGTAAACTACAAAAAACCCCTTTGGTTTAGGGGTAGTAACACTTTAGGCCCTTGTGTTTTAAAAAGTGAGACTTACCTCCCCTGGACTTTCATTTATTCTCATTTCGTCTAAAACCGTTATACGCCATTAAAAAATTAGGCAAAATGTCAACTTTGCCCACCTTCTCATTTCTTCTCATTTTGTCTGAATCCCTAAACAAAATTTGTTTTTTTAAGTTTTCAACTTTCAACAAAATCTATGAAAGATCATCCAAAAATACTTGCTTTTGTTTTTTATTAAGAAAAATTTACATTTTCGAAATGTTTGAAAGTAAAAGAAAATTAGTAATATGTCCTTTTTTGAAAAAAAAAATAAGTAAAGTTTAAAGGCATTGGTTTTGTGAATTTTCTTAAACTTTTTGGCCAAGCAATTGTTATTAAAGAGAAAAAGGAAAAATGGGCATTTAAAATTAAACCCAAAAAAAAAAAAAGGAAAAAAAAAGTACCAATTTTTTCAGATTTTGGCAGTGTCTTGGTCTAGGGTTTTGGGTTTATATATATCAAACCACAACATTTTTTAAGAAATTTTTTTACTTTCAGTTATCTAAGTGAAGAGGAAATGAAATGAGACAAAAAGAGGGAAAGAGACAGAAAACGTGGCTTGAAAGATATGGAGAGACTAGGTTTTAGCATATCATGGTTAGTTAAGGAAAATAGAGATGACCATCATGCGTAGAATAGACATTTAATGCTATTTTGTAACAATGTTGTAAGGATTGTAGACGGAATGAAAGTACAACGAGGTAAGTATCACTTTTTAAAACACGAGGCCCTAAGTTTTATTAGCCCTAAACCATAGGGGTTTTTTATTTATATTGAAGAGATTAGACTGTTCACCCCCCCCCCCCCCCCAATTCAATTTTGATTGTGTCATTTTTACCGATCTTGTTTTAAATAATTTTCAATTTATTTGAATAATTTGCATGTAGGCTGAGGAAGCTGCTATTGCTGCATTGAAGAGAGCACTGGGCGCATTAAGCACTCAACACCTACCTGGTTGGGCATTCAGTCAGCCTTGCTGACATTATCATGACATGCAGCCTCTATTTGGGTTTCTCCCAGATCATGACCAAGAGTTTTACCTCAGAGTTCTCTCATGTCGAGAGGTACTTCTGGACCATGGTTAATCAACCAAATTTCAAGAAGATTCTTGGTGAAGTGAAGCAGGCAGAGTCTGTGCCACCTGTTCCATCAAAGAAGCCTGTGGCCCAGCCAAAATAAACTAAACCGAAGGCCAAGGATGAGCCAAAGAAAGAAGCCAAAAAGGAGGTTGAGAAACAGCCAGCAAAGGCAGAGGCTGATGAGGAGGATGAGGCACCAAAGCCCAAACCAAAGAATCCTCTTGATTTGCTGCCGCCCAGTAAGATGGTACTGGATGATTGGAAGAGGCTGTACTCCAATACGAAGACAAATTTCCGAGAGGTTGCAATCAAAGGTATCCTTGTTGTTTTCATTGTAATTCTCTTCCTCTTAGTGAAGATCTTTTGGACAGTGGTTTGTGATACATTTATTTTTTCTCGTGTATTACAGGATTCTGGGACATGTATGATCCTGAGGGATACTCACTCTGGTTCTGTGACTACAAGTACAATGAGGAGAACACAGTCTCATTTGTCACTATGAACAAGGTAGGAGGATTCCTGCAGAGAATGGATTTGGCGCGGAAGTATGCATTTGGGAAGATGTTGATGATTGGTGGGGAGCCTCCATTCAAGGTGAAGGGATTATGGCTTTTCCGTGGGCAAGAGATTCCTCAATTTGTCCTGGATGAGTGCTACGACATGGAACTCTATGAGTGGAAGAAGGTTGATATCTCAGATGAAGCCCAGAAGGAACGGGTCAATCAGATGATTGAAGACTGTGAACCTTTCGAGGGAGAGCCCCTGTTGGATGCCAAGTGCTTTAAGTGATAAGTAATATCTCTAGCTTTATGTTCTTCTACGCTATTTTTTTGCCTGTCAGTGTCTTTGGTAGAGCTGTGTGTTCATTGTTTCAGAAGTCAGATACTGTTCTGATGATTGTAACCATACAACTGTTGTTCTACTATTTCTCGTTTTTGAGCTGGATTCAGATATCATTTCAAACAAGTTTCCTTGTCAGATGGTCTGAATCCGGATTGGGTAAGTGCACTTTTTTATTTTTATTTTTATTTTACAAATTATAAAGAGAGAGGTTTTGTGTTGCTCGTTTTTATTGGTTTTTAAGCAGCATGAGCTTTTTAACTTTTTTATTTGTTTGGAATGTTTTGTCGACAGTCTTTTTTTTAAGTTTCAGTGTTTAAAAGAGGGGAAAGGGGGAATATTTAGCATTTCCGTTATCTATTGCATCATTATTATGTTTAAATATCATCCAATTCTTTGTTATTTATTTTTTTTTATGTAGGTCTGAATTTGGTCGAAACAAGGTTATGATCGGTTCTTGATTGTTGTATGAAAAGCTGAAGCCATGAATAATTAATTTCCCGATGGTCCAAATCCAAACATGGTTAAGAATGAGAAGCGAAAATTAACAAAATTTGCTTGCTATGCTTTTGCTTGTTCCTTTATTTTTCTAACCATATATGTGCCATCATCTCGGATCTCAAGCAAAACCTAACTACAGGCTACCACGAATTGTAATCTTTTTATTATCATCTTAACCGATTCAATTAATTCAATTAAAAGATGAAAGAGGAGACAAAAGTT
>JBBYHM010000018.1:16097581-16112776 GCA_038381775.1 Adansonia rubrostipa | reverse complement strand
GCTTCCGTTTCTCTGCAATTCATTTCAGGTTTCCATTCTAGATCTCTTTGCTTTCGATATTTCTTGTTTTTTTTTTTAATTGAAATATCTAATCATTTTGATCGAAATTAGAATCAATAATTGGATGAAATTTAGCTTATTTGTACTGTTTGCTTGGATATCTGGCAGTCTTATGCATTGATGTCGTGCGAATCTCACCTTTAATTTTGTTTGATTAATTCGTTTAATCTCCAAATTCATCAGGTTTTAATAGTACTTAATTTTTCCTGTTTGGCAGCTAAGAAAATTAGCATGGAACGAACATGAAAATAAAGAATTTTTTATCTGTTTTTTCCCTTCTTTTTTTCCCCCCCTGGAGGGATGAGGAAATGAAAAATTTTTGTTATTAAATTCGATAACTTTTGTTGTTTGCTTATGAGAAATTGCGAGTCCCGGAAATTTTAACTATAAAGTTGGGATTTCTACTTTGAATAATGAATGGAAAGGTATATATAATATCTGCGATTTCAATTTGTCTTTGTGAATCTCAAACATTGTAATAAATCCGCTATTTAGCCGTACAAGTAAGCAATTAGGATTTATACAGCATGTCAAACTTAAGTTGTGCTTCAAACTCACCCTACTTAATCCAACTTCCATGAAATTTAGGGAAATTATGATTTCGATAAAAGTGGATTCCACATGAAATTATGCTGTAACGCATAGCTGATCTAGATCCATGTACTTTTGTTGCATACATCAATGAATATGCTTCGATAGTGCTTACTATTTAGGTACTTGTTTTTTAGCCTTGAACTTTTTGTCATCTGAATTTGATTGCAACAATGATTAAGTTGCTGTGACAGACTTTAAAGAAGAAATATTGTTCTTATTGCTTCTTGGCAAATTATTGAAAGTGTCAAAACAATTTGCTCCAATTTTTTTTCCCTTTTTTCAGGTTTTACCGATGACCCTACGAGTTCAAGAAACAACTCAAAGACAATGTCTGACGCAAGTGGTAATACTGGGACCAAGGTAATCATCATATTGGTTGGGCTTGTTGCTGTAGGGTTGTTTTCGTTTTTCCTTTTCAAGTTATGGAAAAAAAAGAAACGAGACGAACAAAATGCCTATCTTTTGAAGTTGTTTGAAGAAGATGATGAGCTCGAGGTTGAACTTGGCCTTCATGACTGACAGCATCATTCAAAACTGAGCTCATCTTCTTTGAGGTGTGTACATAAATTGTCTTTGTGATCTTCAATCACCAAGATTCAGTTACATCCCTTGTTTTGCTTGTAAGGAGCAAAGAGTTTTTCATAATTCGTGTTTGTATTATAGTAGTTGAAGATGACGTAATGGTTGAATGTAAACGAAGAACTCTGTAATCATATCCGATCATCTAGTACTTTGGGCTTCCCTATAATGGGCACTCCCCATGCATGTTAAAGCATGAAAATCAAGTATATAATACTACAAGTCTATATCCATGTGCATCTGTGTCAATTTGTCTACTTTCGTATCCATGCAACACAGAAGAGAATAGAAAAGTTGATGACATTGATGTGGAATGTTGACCTTGTGTTTGAATTGTTTGGCTCTTGATGATCATTTAAGAATGCGTCATGTTGATTCTATTCAGTGATTGTTGTTATCTTGTTTTGCATTTTATCCTCCTTTGATATTTTATTCTTTTAGCTTATGGCACCGAGTTTCTTTGTCTTGATAGTCAGGCTGAAATGGCAATCAAAGGCATGTGTTGTTTAGAAAACTCATTTGTCTGATTCAGGATTTAGGAGTACGTGGCAGAGGTCAGATGATTTTTCAACCACCAAAAGTTTTAGTAGTTGTAATGATATGTTCAACTGAAATTTCTTACGGACTTAAGTTTTGTGCCTTGTTAGAATGGGGGGTGGGGTGTGGATACCATTTTGTAAAGGATATTCGACTGTGGGGAACAATGTTTGTATTCATTTACATATATGAAGATATTGATATGGTAATGCCTTGGAGATGGAGGTTGATTGTCCCTCATGTTTCCAGCATGCTACCATTCAATGAGAAATTAAGTTGTTAGAAATGAATTGATCCGACAATGGCTTGTGGCTTGAAGCGTGTACCGTACATACAAGAGTTGAAGAAGCCTGATGCCCTCATTTGGGCCTTCTTGTTGAAGGAGATTGAACGAATATCCTCGAAGCTTCGGAATAGAAGAAGCCGAAAAAAAAAAGGAGAGAAAATAAGAACCAAAAGGAAGAATCAGAATCAGAGCTGATTCTTAGCTCATCAATTCAGCCCCCACAAAACCAAATGCTTTCAAGCATCTGCCATGGTCATTTTGTCTGCATCAATAGAAAGAAGCATAAAACGTACAAATAAATCAGTTCCAACTACAAGTAGAGATATGTGAAACTAAACAAGATAAGAGAGGATAATATTTATTATTAAGTCAAAATACAATACAATGGCTGATTAATTTAACTTCTAATAATAACAATAAAAACAGGGGCATGCTGCATATGTAAGATTGTCATTTGTTCAAAGAATCTTCCAAGTACATGAAAGGTTAAGAGACCCAGAAGCAGAATGTGGCCAAAAATAGGTTATTTTTAACTAATTAAGTGGGCAAGTCATTCTTTTTTATGGGGGGAATGATAAAAAGAAAGAACAGGGATCAAAGGAGAAGAAACCCGAGAGGTGAATCATCATTGCCCAAAACTGACAGAAGTTTTTTGACTGCCTCTTCTTCACTCAACAACCCCCCTCCCCCCCCCCCCCCCATAAGTTATGGTGAAATAATTCATCATAACTAATAAGATCAGGATTTTCAATTATTCAAGCGCAATGAACCAGCAAGAAACAAAGTGATTTGTCATCAATGCATTAAGTAAGGTCATCTGCCCGTCTTGGCTCGTTTCATTCCTGTACTGTTAAAGGGCGACATGCTCGGGCTCAAGGTTGGGCTCATTCTTGGGCTCTCTTCCCTTAATGTACCATTTAGCAAAGCCAACTCCCTAAGCTGTTGTTTCTTATAGTAATCCGATGATTCATCCTGAAGAAAGAAGTTGGAACATATGAGAAAAAAAACAAAAAAGGAACGCTAACATAAAAAATAAACAAGTTGCTTTTGTTCATACCACAGGCTTCAGAAGATTTTCTAGTATTCCAACAGCATAGTCCAAGCGAGAATTTATCATATCCTCAGGAAATTCAGCCTCCACCAACATATGCAGCGGCTCATTAAGGTGTTCATATCCGGGTTTATCTTTTAGTTTCTCTTCCTATAAAAGGAAAAAAAAAAGTCAGCCACCAATTGCGAGAATTTAAAGTAAGTATAAATGATTAACAAGTGAAGCAACATCAAACGAAAAGTTGATCTTCTTATATTTAAGCTGAAAACTCAAAAAATTCCCCTTCAATGTGCAGTTCACTAGGCTAGCCGTGGTCTGTGTTCAATTAGGTTAGGACTTGATTTTGCATGAGTGTAATTTAACAACAAATTACTTTATTTAGTATAAGTGATCATGGTATTAATCATAATAGTTACCAGTGCAAAATTTAAAAGATTAAATAAACATAATACTGAAGTTTGCTGGTATGCCAAATGCAAACGGAGACACTCATCACCAGCATATATAAAATTAGACAAGCAATTTTCACATCACGTGCAATTTAAAATGCCCTTACTTTACACAATGAATTCAGAGGAAAGACATGAAAAATAGGGCATTAGACACTAAGACTAGCCCAACTATCAGCCACACACCAATTTACGTGATAAAAAAGAAAACACTTCCATTCTAATGAGGATCTGTACAAATGACCAAGGAAGAAGCAAGTTAAGTCTCAAGCTATAAGTTTTGATCAAACTACCTTTTTTTGGCCAGTATCTCAAGCTTACACTGTCTTACCAAAATTACATGTTGAAAGTAAAAAGAAATCACAATTGACTTTACCTTAACAGAATCCTTGACAGAACCCTTGCCTCTTATGTACACCCTACAGTCTGTCAAAGCTTCAACTCTCTTCAGGGAGTTTCCTCGTGGTCCCAAAATTCGGCCAACAAAATTATACTGCAAAGGGTCAGAGTCAGAGCTATTATCTTAAATGAAAGTGAAAACATACTCAAGATTTCAACAATACTTACATTAGGGTATTGATCCACAGGTACATCAAGTCTAACAACTTTCTTTACAATTGGTGTTGTTGGGACTCCTGGCAAACCAGGCCAACCCATTGATGCAGCTTGAATTGGAGCAACTCCTTGCAAATGCCCATTTTCCTGAAGCAAGATAACCACATCAAAGAAATTTAATTTTCCTTTCACCAAAAATTAATAAGAAGCAAATTTGTAATCTTAAGCATAAATCATACTGGGGGACAATAAGAAGGCACTTGAAATTTATTGGCCTGGCCAGCAATTACAAAATTTTAAATGAATATATATATATATATATATATATATATATATACACAATTAAAAAGGTGTGTTTATAAACATTAAACAGCATTACCTCTTTTTGCATTACAGACCATCCCTTCAAATCCATCTGTCTCCCATTGGGATGATGACCAAATGACCTAAAAGGACTATCATGCTCAAATCTCTCAGGGTCCATAAAACTAGGATTAAGAACCGAGACCCTTCTGATCTCTGCAGTGTGAGAAAAAAACAAGTGACTTGATATGTTGTCCAAATTACCTACAGAGGGAAAGGTTTATGTTTGGTTACATGCTTTAGTAAAACTCTCTTGTGGCCTGCTCTCCGGTATGCTTACTTTAAAAGCATGCAGAAGCATCTAGTTTATGACATCCGCTAATGAGAAGAATTAAAGTTTAAATGACTTAAGAATACTCCAGCTTGTAATCACTTAAAATCAAAATACCGCTAGTTTAGAATTATAATAGATAAAATATGGTTAGGTAGACAGGTACAACTAGGCTGTTATTTGTCTATAATTTCAGTTCAATATTTTTGACTATGTTTATTTTCAAATTTCAATGTGAGTAGATCATTTTTGGAAGAAAGAACCAGCAGTGTACTCATGTGATGAATCTATGATAGCAGTCCAGCAGATTGACAATTTGTTAATTAGAACAAGAATCTAAATGGTAGCTTTGGGCACAAGATTTGACATACTTGAGAAATGTATATGAAATCATGTATCAATACAGATAAATTTATTTTTAGGATGCTGTTCATTCAACCAAAAAAAAAAAAAAACAGAAAAATAAGAAATAATTTTTAATGATAGAAAATCACACTGCTACTGATAATCTTAGATTGCAGAAAAAGGAAAACAGAAGATTCAATAACCTTGATTAAGAAGCCTGGTGCATACAGGCAGAACTTGTGTAAAAGGTCCCAACTTCTGTTTCTCTGCCAATAATTCAGCTAAATATCTGCCATTGTTACTTAATTGTAAGATAACAATGATACAGTAGGACTATACCTAGATAAAATAATATAGATATATATAAAGCATACACATATTTAAATAAGTGTTTGACCTGAGTAGAAAAGAAAACCATCTGAGTAATTTTAAAAAACAGAAGCCTCTCCTTAAACACACATGAATAAGGAAAAGGAACCAATCAAGAAAAAACCCACCTTTCAAGATCTGTAGTAACTGTGGCAGGAAGAGAAGGCGGCCTATGAGGAGAAGCAGAAGGTGGATACTGAAAGTAGGTCCGTGGTGGGATTTTCTCTCCCATCATCATATACTTAATCCTGCTTCATTCATTCAACAATCAAGTCAACAATCCAACCCAACCCAACCCAACGTTTACATATATATAGACAAGACAAAGGTATTGAAAAAAAAGAACAAGACTTACTTTGATTAAGAGAAAAGGAGAGAGGGGAGAGAAACAAAAGAAGAAAAGGGGCGGCAGAGATGCAAAGTCTGCTGCCCTCTTTAAGCAGAGAAGACTATGAATAAGAGGGAGACGAAAGCCCTACTCCAAGAGGACTCTTTCATGCCTTGATTTCCTCCATTTATACCCTCTCCATATTTATTTATTTATTTATTTATTTATACTTTTTTTAACATTTTTTTTCTTTATTTTTTCATCAACTTCATTTATTTATAATAGTTTTCAGTTTAAAATATTATTATCACTTTTTTGTTTTTTTGTTTTTGTTTTTTTTTGTAATGTATTTGTTTTGGTTTGCATCGATTTTGTTATGCATGTGGAATAAAATGTTAAATGTATGAAAATTTTAAATATAAATATTGTTCTATTAAATGTATTAAATTAATTGTATTTAAAAATATTTGAGTGATATTTATTATATTATTTTTTATTTATTTTATGTCACTTTTATATAATCTCTTAAAATATTTAAATTTAATTTTAAAAATAAATTGACGATAAGACAAAAATTTTGATATTTTTAAATACATTTCTAATCTATCTAATAAATAAAACTCCTTAATCGTATTTAATTATACATAAATATCATTTATCCATCATCTCCGCATTACGAAGATGGCTATATTATTATTATTATTATTATTATTATTATTATTATTACAAAGTAGTAATGTGTCAAAATCTTTGGACGAATTTGCTACATCGATCAAAACGTAGATGGCTGCATTTTTTTATCAGTTCAAGCTCTTTTAATATATATTTGTGTTTCTTCTAAAATTAAATATATATATATATATATAGAAAGTTAATTTATTAATTTCTGTGGCGTTGTATTTACCACACATTTTTTAAAATGAAACTAAAAAAACCTTAGATTTAATCATTCGCCGTACGTCTATATAATATATAAGGCTTAAATAAAAATAAAAACAAAAATAAATTAAAAAAAAAAGTCCGGCGGAGGAAAATAATAAAAGTGAAACAAAAGAAAAACAATTACTAAAGAAATTAAATCCTCGGCTATGAGAAATTATAATAATATTAATAAAACCTACCTTCTATTCTCAGAAAATCATTTTGACTTTATACACATATATATATATATATATATATATATATATATTTCCCGCGTTTTCTTCCTCTATAGTCTCTGATGCTCTTCCTTGCATGGCGATTTGGGCATCAATCGGCAAAAATTATAAGTCCTCTGCGCAAATCGATCGATGTCAGCTCCGTTTATAATAGAAGATGTGATTTCACAGAGAGAGGTTCTCGCGTTTTTCTCCAAGCCAGTTTTTTTTTTTTTTTCTTTTTTAAATGGAAGACTGAGTGGGTGAAGTTTTAGGATTTGAACATGTTAAACTGCTGCTGGATATAGTCCGCAACACTGCATCAAAGTAATTTGTGAGTTTATTTTTTTTTCCTGTCTCTAATATCAATTCGTCTAGTTGCTGTGTACAATCAATTATTGGGTTATAAGGGAATCCCTGCCTCTGCTTGTTGCTTGAATTTAGAGGCCTCTTTTTTTTATATAATTATTTTTTTATGTAATTAGAATATCCTTTTCAAATATTAATATATCCCGGTATTCCTAAAATTGTTTAGATTTTTCACTAAAATCTAAAACATACTTTCAAAATACAATTCAATACTATATGCTTTCAGATTTTGTGATAAGAATTAGGTCCAAGGGTCCTTAAAGCAAAGAGATTTGAAACTCAATTCCAGAACTTGAAAGCAACCTTATGATAATTGAAGCCAAGTTTAGGCGAGTACTACTGTATGTATACTCCTATATCAAGGCATCAAATTTGGGCACGAAACTCATTGATAATAAAAGAAAATTATTGTCAAAATCATGGTGGTAGGAAACTACAGAAACAAGTCGGTACCAAGTCAAACAAAATTCAAAGTTGCAGGCAATCAGAAAATAACAAGTAAAAGATTGTATATAACGAAGACAATCCCTCCTTGACAAAGACTAACCTGTCAAGCCTTTAGCTTCCTATAGAACTTTGGCCTTTTCTTGTGTTGTCTGGAAGCGACCATGCCCAAACTTTGGATGATGTATCAATGAACTTCAGCTTGATCTCCTCAAGGGCAACCCTGGAAGTTTGATGCAACAGGGATTGCCTCAAAGTCACAACTCGTTTCTTTGGCCCAACACAACACCCTCTTATCAGCAAATAATCCTCTTTCACCACACCATAATGGGTGGAATCCAACCATTGGGGTAATACCCTTCTCTGTCCTGAAAATTAGGAGAAAACAAACGGCGAAAGAACAATTAAACCTCCCCTCAGTTGCAATAATTACCATAAAAAAAATATGGAAGAGCACCCCCTGAGGAAGAGACGGTTGGCTAACCTGTCATAGTCAGTCATGGCAGAATGCGACTCATGGCCAGCCTTCCCCAGCTTGTAGACTTTCTTATTCATCTCAGTGCGGTGATCGTAGCCATTTTGGCCAGCCCTGGCAACCGTAAAAGAAACCCTTGCTGGATGCCATGCACCAATACAAGCAACCTTGCGAAGACCACGATGAGTCTTAAGTGGGAGACGTGTGACACATACCTTTGGTCACCCCAATAATATCAATCATCTCATCTTTCTGGAACTGGAATATGTTTTAAGAGACTGTAAGCAAAGTCAACTTTCTGCGCAATAGTTCCACGATTGACTTGGATCTCCATTAAATGAGCCTTCTTCTGCTTCAAACCCTTCACCTTTCTTATCTAAAAAAAATATATCACATGTCAGAGAAACATGTTATTTAAAAAATTTCAACCATCAAAATTGGAAGGACTAAAACATAGTTACAAATGTAGAAATGTTTCAGGGGGAAATAGCCGAGTGTGGGCCAAAACACGAATTACAGTACAATATTTTTTCAATTTTTCGAGCTGCAACTGAATGTCGTTTCGACCATCTTCAGTTTCAAACTTTTTAGAGTACTTGGTGAAAGCCTTCTTCTTAGACTTGCACCAGTGCTCATAGAACCTTCGTTTCACCTCTTCATTCAGATGCTGAGCCCACACAGTGCCCAAAGTACGAAGACCATGGGGTGTTTTGAGATATCCAACAACTCCAACAACCATTGGTGGTGTCTCAATGATAGTAACTGCTTCACAAGTCTCCTTCTTGTGAAGCTCTGGAAGAAAAGTACATAAAATATGTTAAGCTATCCAACCAAACATTGTGTATTTTTTCTTAAACAAGGTATATCAGCAACAGACTATCTACTATTCCACAATTAACCAACCATATAAGTCATAGAAACAAAAACCTACTTGATCCAGGCTTTTCAACTTCCCTCACAATATGGGTCATCCCAGCTTTATATCCCAAGAATGCAGTTAATATGCAAGGCTCAGTAGGATCATCTTTTGGGAAAGCCTTTACTGAACAAACATAACAGAGGCAACAAAAATCGGAAGCAAATTTTTATCAAACACAAGTAGAATTTAGAAAATCTTCTTTTTATTTTCTACTTGGTACTTGAAAATGTCGAGGTTTGTTTCCTTATTATTTGCTTTACCATTTTGACCAAAAGTAATGGAGACGTAGGAGGAACTTTTGTACACGTATATGAGTTTTCTTTGATGTTTAATCCTGACATTTTGAGGCATGCTGGTTGTTTGCATCCTATGGAAGCCTCACTGTACATATTCACTTAATCGAGTATTTTAATTCTAGGATAGTTTGTGACTGCCTCATAATTACCTCGCATGCTAAAACTATGAAGTAACATTATGGAGCTTTTCCTTGCGTATTTATAAAAAAAAAAAAAAAAAACCCATCCAAGGACATCTGGCGTCTCTGTGGCCTTTCGTTCGACAGTAATTAATTATGTTTGACGCAATTCAATCTTTGCAGTTTTCAACAAACAAAACATCCAAAACATTCGGCTTTGTTCATTTGTTAGAAATTCCACTCTTTGTTTCATACATTTGAATTAATAGTAATGGCCACTTTGAATTTGCTTCATTTGAGCCGCCTTCTTCATGGCGCTAGCATTTTCCACCATCAACGTTGGCCTAGCAGC
Source organism: Adansonia rubrostipa (assembly GCA_038381775.1). Lineage (NCBI taxonomy): Eukaryota > Viridiplantae > Streptophyta > Magnoliopsida > Malvales > Malvaceae > Adansonia > Adansonia rubrostipa. The sequence goes on along the minus strand of JBBYHM010000018.1, from coordinate 16,102,879 downwards.
TCGTCGTCTTTAGCAATTACCACCTCCACCTCTGCCTCCAATGAGGGAATTTGCCAAGAACAGGGCTCCCACCATTGCCATCTATTCCAACACTTTCACAGCCTACAAAATACCAACTTTGCCTATCACCCACCCAGCCAATACTACCTAAGCCCGGCTCACTGCCTCCACTTCCTTACCTAGCATTATCAACTGAGCTTGCCTACTGTCCCAAGAGGGGTAGCCTACTATCACTGCCAAGCAAGCATGCCTTCAATCCGCACAATATCAAATATAATTCCCTCTATTCCCTTCCTCTCTCCATCAACATCAACTACCAGTCCTTGAGAATATGGCGGTTTGGATTTTGCATTGATCTATGCTACTGTCATCGTCTCAGCTTTCTTCTTTAGAATATAACTAAAAATAGTATATTGTCATTTCTATAAACAGTGAAAGCCTCTAACGGAATACAACAGTAACTCTACATTACATGTAAGGTAACACATTTTTTTGAAGATGATGCGTTGCCTAAACAAGGCATGTCTGCAATGCAGAACAATAGTAGAACAGTTAAGGATCATTCCTCTCTGGCTCTGCTTGCAGCCTGGATATGGCAAAATAGAAAGAGAAAAATTTATCAGGATCTTTCTCCTTTTGGGACTTTAGATCAAATTACTTATCACTGACTTCCCAAATTCCATCTCACTTGCACAAAGATATAACTAAAACCCATATACAACCCAGTGAGAATCTAATGCACTCCAAGAATAAACTTCAAAAATCAACCTATGTCGACTTGAAACCATCTTGCAACTTAATAATTGAATGAATTCTAATTAATTTACAGAAATATTCTCAAGTTATTCCATCTTCACATTGCTACCCCGCTAATAACAGTGAAGGAGAAAAAAGATATAGAAAAATATTCCTTGAGAGAAACATTTCACCTCATCAGATTGAACTGCACAATTTGATGAAGAAGCATCTACATGTGGCTGGATTGGATCCGCGTAAGAAGTATCAAGAATCCGTTATGCATAATGAAGAAAGACACATACAAATACACAAATACTATGCATATATGTATATGTATAAAGAAATACATTGAAAACGAAATCCATGTAAATCTATTTGTTACCTGATTTGAACCCAAACTCTTGGATGATGCACGTATGTTGGCAAGATATTTTTGCATTGTTGAAGTCAACCTATTTATCTGTGTTTCTATACATGCATATTTTCGCTCCATTGCCTCCATTCTATCCAACAACCTGTCTTCCAATTCAGTAGCTGATTTTCTCCTCTTTTGACAGACATATTTTTGGCCCCACAGTTCACCAGGGGTGGGGCCCAAACCATAAGTACGCACATGACCACCTTTTTCTGATCCCATAACTTGATAGAAGGTGTCGTGAGAGTCATTGCCGTCTCTTCAGATTGTCCATCTCTGAGTTGCTTGTTCACGGAGTTTTGACTGTGGTGAAAATCCAGGGTATTTGATTACGATGTATATGTACTTTACCAGAAACTGAAAATACATACTAAGTTTCATAGAACATTTTATTAACGTACAATTATTGCTGCCGCTGCATCATCCACAGGCTGCCCATTCTTACGTGTATGGGTTAATATATATAGCTCTGCTCTAGTTGGCTCCTTCCCATTAGACCTCTTTGCCTTCTATTTTATATTAATAACAAAATTAATGCATTACAGTTTGCATATTCGCTATTAAGAAAATATGCATATGTTCTTCAGAATACATAAACTATGACCATCTGAACACTAGTGTGTACGGGTATATAAATCTATGTGTGTTAGTATGCAGAAGTTACCTCTTCCTCCCGTATCCTTGCAAAGCTCTTACTGCCTGCAGTGTGGAAACCCTTCTGTTTTGCAGCGCTTGCCTTGTTTTTAGCACAGTATAACTACAAATGGCATGTGCAAGCATCATGTCTCATTTCCACATAAAATACAATGAAAATAGGACTAATAATAAATCCTCTCATTTTATCTGTTAAATGTAAGTTATATTTGTCACTCAGCATTACCTTCACCTTGTCAGAGTTCCAATATGAAATAAGTATCCGCCACTGGTCTGGAAGGACTCTTGGATGACAGTCATTCAACCGCTCTTCATCAGTCTTATGAGGATAATAGCGGTCAGCCTTTAATTTTGCCTTCCAGTCCTTCCATCTTCTCCCAATAGTCTTCAAGACCCAACTCTTACTCCTTGCATCAACATCGAACTTTGACTATAGCAAAAAAGGAAAGCAAATAGATCATGTACTGAAAGAAAACAATAAACAGTTTGAAACATAATTAACGTTTTCCGCTACCCGGACAAGCAGCCACATTTCTTCTTTCATCTCATCAGGCATCTTCCTCCAAGTGGCATAAGTAAGGGGTGCCAAATGACCATCCCTTGCTACTTTTCCCAGGAAGTTGCTTAGCATGGTTGCCTTGGGCCCAACAGCCTGTCCCACCTTGTTGATGGGGATAAATATCGGCTCACCATCGAGTGAATCCCGCAAGTTATAGTCCCGAGATGGAACTAGAGTTTTCCTCTTCATATGATGTTTCCTAACTCGAGTCTTCCTCTTTAAGTTTTGATTCCGTCTGGGCATCTGTGACTCATAAGACTCATCCTGGCTTGCGAAGGGCTGGTTCGGGCCTGCTGAGGGCACTTTGGTCTGTGGATGGCTAGGACCTGACTGAACCTCATGTTCTTGGCTGGGATTGTTGGTCGTGGGAAACACAACGCCCTTGCAAGCAAAATTACCATCCCTCATGTACTCTGCAGGTGACAAATGTGATTGTCATGTGAAAAAGGAAAGGTATTAACATAAAAAAATGTTTAAAGAATAGCTACCTAGCATGAGTTATCTAAATAATAGAAAACCCCCAATAAATTATGTGTAGCAATGTAATTTTGAGAGTGACAGGAAGAAAAAATAGCACTCAACCTAAAGCTACACACATGATCCAACAAATCTGTAAAGATCTTACCAGTACTATTGTTATTATCTGTCATTCTTGCGATCAGAACTTTTACAACCACCAAAACAAAAAGACAGATCTTAATATATCCTAGAAAGAAAATTCATCTACAAAGTAATGAAGACCTGCAGCCTTACTACCAATATCTACAAAAGAATGAGGTTAGAGAGGATGGGTAGCCAGGTTTGTCCAGGCTACTATGCTTCGTTTGAATGATCATGGCTCAAGCAGTCTAAGGGAGTGCAGGTAGCTGGGCCCGATAACACAGGGTTCATACAACCAAGGCATAAGATCAATTGCATTTCATGGTGCAATCAGCATGAGCGAAGTGCTAACCTCCCACCTAAGAAACAGTTCGATGTATAACTAAATAAAGAAAACTAGATATCCTACAGCAATATTAACAGTAAGTTGGATATCACTTAGAAAGCCTACACGACTAGTATCAAGGTAAAAGACCTGTATGAAGCACTAGCTGAACCAAACAAATAACAAGTGAAAATGTTATCAGCATTGCATACTCAAAGCATCATTAAAAGGGGATATGAAGAATGTGAAGCAATATTATAGTGAATTATTACATTACCAATATCTCTTGTAGCCTGAATTTGAGGGGGTTGCTGCTGGCTCGTGCTCTGTTCGGGCTGCTGCATACAATTGGCTTGTTCCCCCCCTCAAGTGAGTCTGCCGGGGCTCAGGTTCGCTGGTACTGTCAATCATGGGACTCACTAGGCAGCTAGGTACACATTTATTGTTCTTCATGACTATGAGCAAGGTACAAAAACCAATGATACATAAATCACACATGTAGCAAGAATTACAAAATGATATTTCAACAATAACATTTTATGAATATAAAATATGATGAAGGACACATAGTATACCAGCACTACTTCCATAAGTACCAGTCTGCAAGTGGGAGAACCGCAGGGGATATAGTTGGACTGAGGCTGAGGCTGTTCCAACTGATAAGGATGCCTATAAATTGACGGTTGCAACAGGGATAACGGTGGCCAGATGTTTCTATGCAGAGGCTGCTTTGAGCGATCAGGATGGTAACTGCTGGATGGAAGATGTGCAGGCTCACATTGGCTTTGTCTCTTTGAAATGCCTGCTGCAGAAAGTAAGGTAGAATATCTTACAAAAAGGAACATCATCAATAATGACTACAAAATCTAAAACCAAATAATCAACCTTAGTCCTTAGCTGCATAGAAGATTAAAAATCAACAAAGCATGGAGATCTAACTAAAGGCTCAGGTATATTCACAAGGGACAGGCAGCTATAAGCCCTACTAGTTGAACCTTTTTTGGCTACAGAAACCATAAATTTTTTTCACAATTCATTTATTGACATAAACATCAAAAGGATATTTAATCCAAAAAACAAAATTCTCAATCAAATAGCAATGAATTACAAAAAGTCAATCATTACATTTGGCTGCATTATTTTTCTCTGATTTCACGATTAAGGAAAGATAAGAGAATGGATTACAACCATTGTAGCCAACTTGACACAGTGAAGAAAATAAAAGAAAGCAATCAAGAAAGCAAACTGAGAAAGGAGCAAACCATACTGCTAATTTTCTGTGGAGATTCAGTGTACAAGCCCGATTCTGTCCAGTACTTTACAAACTTATTCTTCACATGCTTCATTAGATAAAATGTATAATCACCCTTCTTTGAGTACTTCCAACAATTCTCCCAAATGCATTTCACATCCATATATAAATCCTCTGAGTTCATGTACTTAACTCCATTGCGCAGATTACTCCAAATTGTACCAAAATCCATTGGTGTATCAATGACATCAAGATAATTCTGCTTCCATTCAGATCCACACCAAGAAGAGGGAGGGAGAAAGGTATCATCCATGTCAATAACTTGATTATAAGAAAGCAATCTCACATTATTTTTCATACAATTGTGCATGGCAATGATATAGAATATTTTTTAGCAACATAATAGAACAACAAGAAAACTGCCACGTGCATCAAACTGTTTAAAAGGCAAGACGGAAATACAATGTACACTTGAAAGGGAAAACATAGGCCATACAGTTAACTCTTCTTTAAGTCATAAAACTTATTAAAAACGAGACAGATGTTGCCGGAAATCTACAAGAGCTTTCATTTTCTAATCTGTATCATATAAACTCTTATGGATCACTAGCACTTAGCAGGTAGGCATCGATAATCAAACTGTTTATCTTCTTATTAATCCAGTCCCAAGGCCAAAATAAAGTTACAAACAACATGACACGCAATCCAACTACACAAAATACCCATCTGGAAAATTCTCCTTACAAACAAACAAG
>JBBYHM010000018.1:16074532-16088321 GCA_038381775.1 Adansonia rubrostipa | reverse complement strand
ATTAATAATAGTCAGCGAGTAATGTTTTTCAAAAATAATAATTAAATAGAATTATGATATATAATTTTATTTTCAAGTACGTTTTATCTCAATCAATGACAAATTTTGATGTTTTATTTTGGAAAGTCAATTAATATTATACTCTATATTAGAATTATTCTATTATATAAATACACACAAATAATATATTAATAAAGAGTTCAAATCTCATAAAATTATTGAATAATAATATTATTATGATAGCATTAAACTTTTAAAGACGAAAAAACTTTCAAGCTTATTATATTTATCAAATGCTATACTCATTTCGCACATATAAATTTTTAAATTCTATTATAATTTATAAAAATTTTAATACTTTTCACTTAAGCCCGTAAAAAAAAGTGAATAAATAAAAAGTGAATATCTAAAATGAATATATAAAATGAGTGCTTTTAACACTATTTATAGTAAAATTACTAATTACGTAACTTTGTTCATGAATTATGAGAGTTTTTTTTTTTTTTGAGGAAGGGTTGAGTTAAAATTGAAATAAAAAGTGAATAAACCAATAGTTAAACAAATTTAAAAGAATGAAGTTAGAAACTTTGAAATTACAAATTATAATTTTATTTTACTTTTAAATAAAATAATTATTAATTTGATTTTTTTTCGAAACAAGATTGCATGACAACACGAGAATGAGATATATAGTAAAATTAAAAGTGAAAATTATAAGAAGAAAAGAAATTATAATAAGTTAGAAAAAATAAGAAAAAACAAATATTTGGTACTTTGCTGAAGATTTAGAGTTCTTTTAAAAGTAGAAAGTTAATTTGATTTTTGTTAAATTCACATGATTGCAATTTATTTTAAGGATTTGTAAGTAATAATTGATAGATATAAAACTAAAAAATATATAATGCTATGATTTTAAAAAATTAAATTATAAATAAAAATAAAATTAACAATTTAATATGCATGAGTTAACTTAAATTTATTTAATATATATTAAAAATTGTGAAAAACTTTGGGGTATACTAAAAATTTTAGAAAAGTTACATGGAAGATCCGTCCCCACTCTTAGTCAAATTAAATGAATAATTAAGTGAAAATCTATAAATACCCAAAATTATGTGATTATTCATTTTGAGATCGAATAATTTATTTGTGTGATCTGAGTTTGATTTTTGTCAATAACAATCCCTTTCTGATAATCTATTTATAAATTCAATGTAATTTATCGTTAAATTTTATTATATAAGTTTATCTTAAAATTAATTTTTTTTCTAATCTAAACTATTTTATTCAACAAAAATAATACCAAAATTTATGAATTTATTGTTAGTTTCTGAAATCAAGATCATCATCTTCTTCTATTCACTGTACTAGTTTTAAATTCGTATAATGTACGGACATAAAAATTGTATATATAAATTTAAATATAATATTATTAATAAACTTTATGCTAGAATATAAAAATTAATATAAAATAAGTAAAAAAATAATAAAATATCTTGAGTCAATAAGATTGAAGAGAAAAAGAGATAAGATAATAATATAGATTGTGCATGATTTATCTTATTGTATCTTGTTATAGTAATTGTTAAGTATTTTTTATTATTTAAAATGGAGTTATCTTGTTAAATAAAGATAAAAATTGAATGTATCTAAAGAAATTATTATAAGAAGTTAATATCTTTTATCTAATAAGTATAATAATGAAAAAATATAAAAATTAATTTAAATAAGTAAAAAATAATAAAATATCGTCGATCGATATGCAGTTAAGATAAAGTTTAAATTGTTATATGAAAAACGATTTTTAATATTGTGGAATCTTAACGCCTATTGCAATATACAAATTCTAGGTAATTGAAATTTTGCTTAAATTCAAACAGGAATTTTATCGGTTGTTTTTCACGATGACATACAATTTAAAACTAACAAAAAAAATTAAATCCCTTTTGATTTGTATTGTTATAAAGTTGTCAAAAATGTTATTTTCATACTTAATTAATTAATAATTACTAACAAAAACCAACCTCTATTTAGTATATTTGATTTGGTTTTCAACTCGTAAAAGGTGAAAACTGAGGAACGATTTTAGAAGACGAACGTAATCATTAATTAATCATAATCAAACCAGAGTCGGAGCTTCTTCTTCTGGTAACTAACAACCCTACGCCCACGCATTCCCACGCGCTCTTTTTCGCTTTCTATCTCCCTTCCATTCCAAGAAACCTCTCCACAACAATCACAGATGTTCTCTTCCTCACCAACTCACCAAACTCAGCTGTTCTCATTCCACCTTCTCTCTTTTAACTTTTAAGGCGCTGACTGACGGCCCACTCTCTTCATTTTCTCTATCCCTTTTTCAGACCTAAGATCTACTCCTTCTAACCCTCCCCTCTAGCTCACTCCGCGTCAACCGAGTCAACTTTCTTCTTCACTTACATTCTCACTATTCTTCGCATTTCCTTTCTTTTCTCCTTTTTTCCCTCTCATATTTCAGCGTCTATCTCTCTCATTTTATCTGGATATCATCGTTCTCGTAACTCATTCGACTAGAGACTCACTGCTATTCGTGTAAATCTTTTTTGGGGACAAGATCCGTTAAGTCGTGGTCTTGTAACTCGATTCCGGTTTAACTCCAAAATTGGGAAAAATCGCAATTCCTTTTGAGATCCTTGAACTCGTTTTTTTAGACTCAGTCCGAGTTCAGAGCAAATCAAGGATCGGGTCGAGTTGTGGTGACACTATATAGAGTTATCCCATCAGAATTAAGGTTTTGCAAATTTATAGGTGTAGAGTATGGCGGCTGTGCGAAGGTGGAGTGAAGGCATGTCCTCAGATAATGTTAGGGGTTTGGTTTTAGCGCTTTCTTCCAGTTTATTTATTGGGGCCAGTTTCATTATTAAGAAAAAAGGATTGAAGAAAGCTGGTGCTACTGGTATCAGGGCAGGTACTGCAATTTATCAAAGCTTTACTAATAATTTTTTTTCTTTCTTTCTTGATGATTAGAATTTGGGATTTTATTTTTTATTATTATTATTATTATTATTATTATTATTATTATTTGCTGTAGTGGAAAATAGCAACTAGATTTAAAATAATTTTCAGTGTTTCTGGATTACTCCAGGGTATTGCGACGCTTTGAATAATAGTTCACTTAATTTAGAAAGTGAAATTGAGTGAACTGTAGTTATTGGAAATCAATTTGCCTTGGGAATTTAATTAACAATCACGGTCATTAATCGATTTGGGCTCTTGGCAATCTAGTATGAAAATTGGTTTGAGAAAACTAATGTAAATGTTTTTCCTTTTCATCATAAACTTATCCATATCTATTTATTAATCGATGGTTACTTGCATTTCCTCATCATATTTCTTTTATGGATCCTTTTGGATTTGTGTTTGCTTGGCATCTTTGATTATAGGTATTTTAATTATTGATTATAAACCGATTATGACAGTAAGTTTCTTCGAGCAAAGTTTTGCATAATCTGTGAAAGTAAGATATATGTCTATATAGGATGCAACTGGAGAAAATGATATGCTTGTTCAGATGATTGTTTGTTGTGTATTCATATTTCGTTTGCTATTTGTGTCTATTGCACAAATTGTTGTGTTGCCTTGCAAAGAGCACCTTTTTTTTTTTTCCTATTTACCTCAGTTATCTAAAGCATTCTTGAGATGCGTTTGGTATTATTTAGTGCTTCTTCAACTTTTCATTCTTTACAAGGACTCTTGTATTGTTCGTGTGTGCAACACAGTGCCAACAACATTTGCTTTATTGGTTTTTACTTCTTGCACAGGCGTTGGAGGGTATTCTTACTTGTTGGAGCCACTTTGGTGGGCAGGCATGATAGCAAGTAAGCTTTATGAATTTCTCTTTGATTAGCTGTTTCTCATTTCTCTTCTTTTCCAGATATTATCAGTAAAAGATGATGTTATAGAAGCTACATTGCACCTATTCAAAATGGGATGATCTTTTCAATGTTTTTATTTGCATCTATAGAAAGATAATTTTCTTAGTTTCATTGATACTTACTTCTTAATGTTTAGGGGGTAATCAAACGGTGCAGGCCTTTTTAAATTTACTGAGTTGTTTGAATTGTTTATGGTTCATGATTTTAGAAGGAAAAGTGGTTGATTCTAATTGGTAATTGGCTATGCAACAGTGGTCGTGGGGGAAATTGCTAATTTTGCAGCTTATGCATTTGCACCAGCTATACTGGTTACTCCTCTTGGTGCCCTCAGCATAATTATCAGGCACGGAAACATGTCATTCAAATTCAGGTTTGGCCTTTTAGTGTTGATTGCTAATTATCATTTCTCTTGCAGTGCGGCCCTTGCACGTATAATTTTACGGGAAAGATTACATACTTTTGGGATTCTTGGTTGTGTTTTGTGTGTCGTGGGCTCTACAACAATCGTTTTGCACGCTCCCCCGGAACGTCAGATTGAATCCGTAACAGAAGTTTGGGATCTTGCTACAGAGCCAGGTTGCATTTGTTATTGTTGCTTTTAGCTCTGAACCATTTTTTATGCTCAAAATTGTTGAACTGCAAAGAAAGGAAATGATATTAGTTCCTCTTTGGTCCTCTTGCAGGGTTCCTCTTTTACACAGCTTTGGTCTTAACAGCTGTCTTTATACTTATATTCCGCTTTGTTCCACAATATGGACAGACGCACATTATGGTTTACATCGGAGTTTGCTCTCTTGTGGGTTCCATTTCGGTATGCATCCCTATCAGGCTGTTGGTAAAGTAATTTTGTTTGCATTCCATGGTATTGCCTTCTTTGCAGATTGTTATTTCTAAGAATGTTCTTCGACAGGTCATGAGTGTTAAAGCACTTGGTATAGCCTTGAAGTTAACCTTTTCGGGAATGAATCAGCTTTTATATCCACAAACATGGGCCTTTACTTTAGTTGTGGTTACTTGTGTGCTTACACAAATGAATTATTTAAACAAGGTAATTGTTGCTCGTCTTTTTTTCTTTTTTCCCTTTGCTTCCCTCTCTCTCTCTCTCTCTCTCTCTCTCTCTCTTTCTCTGTCTCTTAATGTCTTAAAAGTGACCCTCCGAAGAAAGTAAAAGAGAGAGAAATGTTGGGAGAAAATACATTGAAATTGTTATTATTTACTTCAAAATCTATTTCATCTCTAGTTTTGAGCAATTTGTAGGAAGGGTATATTAGAAATTTTCAGTTTTGTAAGACCAGAAACTTGACTTGATCACTACCTTTATGTTTGGTTTAAATCCTACGCTTACAAATATGCTAGTTCATGGTGTTCTCAATCATTCATTTAAATCAATTGAAATTTATCCACTTAGGCTTTTCGTACTCTGAGACTTGACATGATCAGTACCGTAATTTTTTGTTGCTTATGTTTGCTGAATTAAGATTTCTGTTTCACCCTCTGATTCTTGTTTTGGACTTCATAATTGCAGGCACTTGATACTTTCAACACAGCTGTTGTTTCTCCCATATACTATGTTATGTTCACGTCATTGACAATTTTGGCTAGTGTAATCATGTTTAAGGTAGGCTCCAGTCATTTGTGGTATCAGAATGGTTCAAAAGTCTATCGCATTATATTGTTCCACAGATCTTACTTGATACTCTTTGCCGTCTTCCAACCCAAGCCCTTTTCAAACCTTATTATCTTATTGATTTGTCTACAACTTGCAATGAGTTGCTTTGTCCTATATATATGCTTGTATGCTTTTCAAAGTGAAAAGGAATTCTATGTGTAGAAGCGTGGATGTTTTGTCATTCAAGATGTTGTAACTGACAATCCCAAGTTTCAATTCCCTTGTTCAATTTCATATAGTGACCCTGGTTGTGACTGTTGCAACATGAAAATTGAGCTTTTAGCTTGCCGCTGGCCCCTTTGTGCTGCTTCACTTCTTAGTACTACTTAGCATTTTTATTATTTGGGTTGACCTTGAAAGTAACTTATTGAAATTCGAATTTCTGTTATCAGGATTGGGATAGGCAGAACCCAACGCAGATTATAACAGAGATGTGTGGATTTGTGACCATCCTTTCAGGAACTTTTCTTCTTCATAAAACCAAGGACATGGTTGATGGTATGCTCTCATGAACCTTAAATTGTGAATTTATTCTCGTAATCATTCATAACGATTAATGACCTGCTATTAACACATGAAGCATGTTTGCAGCATTACTTCATTGAAGCTGTTATGCACCTAAGAAATATTTATCATTTTATTTTTGGCGTTTTAAACATTTGATGAATTATTCTTAATTCAGGTGCAAGTTTGACAGCATCTTTATCTATGCGATCTTTAAAGCATGAAGAAGAGGATGGCTTTGATGAAGGCATCCCTCTTAAGCGACAGGATCCATTGAGAATACCCTAGTTGAAATTTTAGGTCATCACTGCCATTCCACAAAGCTCAACAGCTTATGGGCAGAATCTTGGTCTGTGTCGTATCTAATGACCAACTTATTCCATCATATTCATTTTTTGGAGGCGGTTAGAGGTGGTGAGATTTTCTGTTCCCTTTGGCTTCAAGATGAGACTATAGAGTTCGGCCTTTGCCTTGTATACACTATCCACAGTTCATACAGGAACTATGGCCAATGTAATCTTGAACACAATGGTTATACGTTGTATATCGTTTGCTTTGTTCGGCCAACATTTGGGTGGATGATTCCCGCCATGAGATATGGGGAAAAAAAAATGAAAAAACAAAGAATGGAATCAAATACATGCATATCTATTGCGTTTTTTATTTGGTAGATCCACTGTTGTCCTGTCATTTATTTGAAATGGCAGCGGAAATGCTACTGACATCCTCTCTCGCGCTCCCCCTCCCTCTACAAGTTTCGTTACATCCGAAGAAGGAATAAAATTGAGACGCAGATTGATTTATGGAAACTTAGTTGATAAAGATTTTTCATGTTTGTAGGAAGAATCTGAGATGGAATCTTACATTAACCGAGAAAATATTTGAGGGTTTAAGAGCAAAACTCAAATCTGTAGCATAGTGAAGTTAAATGGAATTTTGAGGGCCTGCATACAGCTTGTCAGGTGTTGCTCAGTTGGTGAAGTTGAATGCACTCAAATCTATAGTATAGTCAAATACCAAATTCCAAAGGGAAAAGCTGGCCACGAGCAAGAGCTAAGACAAATCAAAGGTAATGCATAGTCACATTCAGTAACAGTTGCAGTAATTGAAACATCATGATTGCTATTTATCTACACAGCAAAATCCGCTCCAAAATACCTAAAACCTCGAGAACCATGACAAGTTTCTTTTATGTAAGTTGTAGAAACAAAAGTGAATAGTGCCGTTGAAGAAGACAAAGATCATGTCAAGTAAACAGACAAGTTCGAGTGCATTGGGTAATGAATATGGAAATCATGGTCCATTTGGCATTCACTTGGCTAATTGCTTCAGTAGAGCAGACACAGAAGCACAATGGGTGGAGTTATAGTTGCATTTCTCGCAGCAAGATTGCAGCAGTTCAATCGCTTTTCGGCACCTAAATGATATATGATCATTTCAAAACAGTTATTAGAAAACTGAGATACATCATGGATTGCCATAGACATTACATACTCGTTTGACGGATTTAGTCCCGCCAATTAATCAAATGCAGGTTCCGCATATAATCTGATCCAATTGGAAACATGACTATGAGAAACTTATGTCCTCTGCTCCAGATATTATTTCCAAGATCTAATACATTTATAGTACAGATGTTCATTCCCTATTCGCAAGTCAGTAACAAATTGTAGTAGATCATAAGCCAAACAAGCGGAAAAATGTACTAGGAAACATGTAAGTTGGTTTCAGAATTTACAAGATTAAACACAAACAAAAGCCTAATGTCTGTCAGAAAGGAAGGTCAAGACATATCCTTAGTTTTTCTTCTTCACAAAAAGGATTTGAAATTAATTTGTAGCAGCAAAGGAGGGTTCAATGATACAAGCATCTACAACCAAGAATTTAACTTCTAAACTAATCAGTTTCTATAAAAATATCCATCCCTTTTTAATACAATTTGATCAACGAAAATTTCAAGGTTCCTCGATCAACTTCTAATTTAGAAAAGAGTGAGATAGGGCAAACCCAATCATAACCAATATTCACCAATTTGACAAATTTCTTGGGAAAATCACAGAATAAAACCAAAAAAAAAAAGGGGGGGGGGGAGACCCATCTTACCTTTGAGGAGGGAAATTGTTCTTGGAAAGACAAGCTTGGCTATCGCAAGCCTCTTTCTTGCAAGGCTCTTTGCTTGGCTGCGCCATCTCTTTGTTTTTCTGAGTTAATTTCTTCCCCTAAGGAAAAATTTTTCAGCTTTGAAATTATTGAAAAAGTTTGCTCTCTCGTTCACGTAAGCTGAAGAATCTTGCAGAGAAGCAGCTGCTAAGCCGGCTAATACCACTTCCAGTTTAACTCTTCAACTTAAGCCCACTCCCCTGGCTGCCAGGTAAGCCCACACGTGCTCAATCAGATTTTAAGACTTTTGACCTTTCAAGGCAAAGCTATCGAAGTCTCAAAGCAAAAGCCATCCCTTGTCTGTCAAAATTCAAGGCTGAAAGCGCTCTCTTCTTCTTCTTTCTGAATATCGATCGAAAACAAGATGGAAGATATTAAACCGTTAATTAAAATCACTAAAACGAAATTAAAACAAGCATCGCTTTTATGGGCGGAGGGTTTTAGAGAAGCCTGTTGTCTTCACAGAGTGATCGTTCTTTGTTCCAGGTTTCTTCCCTACTTGATTGCTTCCCTTTCACGCTTTCTTTTCTGCTAATTAATCACTTCTATTTCACTTTCTTCGGCAACCCAAAAACTGGGTTCTTAGAAAAAAGAAATTATTTTTTTAGTTCATTCAATGGTTTTCTTTTGGCAGGTCGAAGAGGCTTTTGATTAGAACCGGACAGTGTTTTCTTTTGAATGGCTTCATCTTCTTAGGAAGGCAATTCCTTTATTAGTATTATGCTTTAGCTGAGGAATTTTTTTTTTTTTTTTAGGAAATGCTGATTGGCGAATGATTATATGTAATTTTGCTTGATTTTCTCTTAATTATTTTTGGTTTTCAGTTTGTTTGTCCTAAACTCGGTTGTTATCCCAATACTACAATGGATATTACCTGATCATTACTCGCAGATCAGTTATGAAGAAATGTCTGGCGTCCACGGCGTCTTAAAATTGTATTCCTTGTTACGTGGCTTACTCATACAACTATTTTATGTAAGTGTTTACCATCTATATAATCTAAAAGGTTCCAATTTGATGGCAGTCAATGAGTTTTTTTACATTAATTATTGTATCTATACATGGTTTTCTTTTTGGTGAGGTACCTTCCGATGTGAATTTCAGTTTTTATTTTGCTATAATTCTGTGTAAAAGAGAGTTCTTTTTATATTCCTTTAGCATTCAGATGAACTTAAGATGCTAATGTTTGGCTTATTTTGATGATTTGTGTTTGATGCAAATCCAACTTAGTCACCACATCTTTCATGCAAATCCCATATCATTGCAAGTTACCATGTCGTTTTAATCATTCTATCCTTCATGACTGATGTTGCTATCTCATTATCCCCACATTAACATTGGTTCTGGAACTGAGTGCTCCGTGCCTCATTGCTACAACCAGCATACTCAGCACAACCCAACTGCCACGACTAATAGTGCACTTTACCACAATCATACTATCGACATTGTTGCCCTTTCTGCATGTGTTACTGCAACTGCTGTTATTCTTGTGCCTTTATATAGACTTCAATTTTCGTTCCTATCGTTGCTGAGACTACAGCCTTCCTTGCAGCTTCACACACAAAACTTATGATGCATTAAAAGGGTTAAGAAATGAGACAATGCTTATATTGTCTAGTTGTTTTTGTGTTGTATGAAAAGTTAACTTACTCAAACCAGGTATCATCACCTATTTGATTATCATCTGCAGGTATTTTGGTTCTATCCCTTGTACGTCCTGAGCTTTATTCTGAGCAATCTCTGGTACTTTTCTCATCTTCTTATTTGTTACTTCTGTGTCACATTTTGACCTGCTTAGTGTAGCTATGTGTTAAACTTAAGCCTATTTTGGATAAACATCTTCATCTTTAGAAGTTCATCTTGCAACTGAGGACAATATTCTGTTCTATAACTGACTTGCAGATCCATACAGACCTTCTTAGCCTGTAATCTCTTACATTAGCAGATGGAATTAAACTGAATGTTGAAGTTTCTTGTTTGTTATGTATTATTTGAAGTTTTCATCTATTCTTTCAAATCCTTATTTCTGTTTGAGCTAAACAATGTCTTGGTCAAGGTACAATGACATCGCTAAGCTTGGTTTTGCTGCAATGGGGAGACCTGGGCCTTCAGTGGCGGAATCCTCAAAGCAAAATGATAAGTTGACCTCAGATGGCAAAGTGAATGCAGCAAGGCCTGCTGGCCTTGGAGGGTACTAATGACCGCGGGCATTCTTTTTAAACAAAGAATTAAACCTTGCATAGATGTGTAAGTCTAGTTTTCATTGTATGTTTTCTTGCAGGATCATGATTGGAATAGGGGAGCAGGTATATTCGGTGCTTCTTTTGAGTTTCTTTTTCTTAGAGGTAAAATTATTGTCTGTGTTGTGTATATATTTTTTTAACTGGTTAGCTAGGTAATGGTGAGTTCTTTCTGTCTCTTACTTTCTGTATAGAAGCATTTATTATCAGCTAGTCTGCTTCTGATTTCCTTTACCCTTTTCCCCTGTATGAAGTTGTTTGCATATGTGGGAATACAGACTTTCATCCTTTACAATTTATATGTAGGTTTATGCCACAGGAATTATACCCTATGTTGGCAAGGCACTCAATTTTGTACTTCTTTCTTGGATGTATGCATATTACTGTTTCGAGTATGTGGTAAAACAATACTTACCGTCTAAACTTTTTTGCTCTTAGTCTAAGCTAGAGAGACAATGGCTAAATAACTTTTGAACTTCTTAGGTACAAATGGAACTTTACTGAATGGGGTCTGGAGAAAAGACTGGATTTCTTTGAAACTAATTGGGCTTTCTTTGCTGGTTTCGGTAATTACTTTTCACTTTAGTTGATGGCTACTTGTAAAATGTGATTTCCTTTTTTTTTTTTTTTTTTTACCTCTTGCCAGTTTGCTGTTATGAAAGTGAAAAGAACCGAAGAGACTTTGTACTTTACGAGTTGAAAATTGAAAGTAGAGAACTCTTTGTTGAACGGACAGCTATGTCAGGTTCAAAATCACTGATGTTCTAATTTGTTTCAGGAAGCCCTTGTGTTCTGGCAATTTTCTTTTTCTCACCTCTCGTGAGCTATGGTGTTATGGCCATACTTTTTCCTCTGGTACGTCTTGACCCCTTTTCTGTTCTTTTGGTGGTTATAAAATTCAATTTTTACTTTCTTGAATATTGGATGCTCTTAACATGCATGTCTTTCAGTTTGTTCTTACCGCAACAGGCACAGAGGCAGAGCAGGTTATTTCCACTCAAAGCAAAAGATTGAATGGTGCAGAGTTGGGGAAGCTTCCGGTATTTTATGCAGCGGATACTTTATCGTAAGCTACCTGCTTTAGTTAGCCTTATTTTTTTGCTTAAATATTTCTTTGTACCATAGAATTCATTTGCAAATGAAATGAATTCTATTTCCACTTCCTCGTGAACATGGTCTTATAGGTTATTACTTGCAATATGAACTATAAAGTACGGTGATAGTTTAAAATGGATAACTTACATTTCGTTTAAAATTTTAATGTAATCGTAAGAGGCTGACTCGCGCTGCTTGTCTCAAATGACATTTCTTCTCTAGGATGCGGGTCTTGTCCCTCTTCCCATCAGAATCTCAAGAACAAATGCAAGACAACAAGACATTATAACAAATTCAGGCTTCTGCACTCACAACTTCTTGACAGTAGGTCTATTTCTGCAAGCAATGAACCCTTCATTGGAGCACATTTTTCTTTCATTGTTATAATAAATTATGGTGCCAAAATAGATTTAATTTCTTAATTTTGTTTCTCTTCTAATGAAACAGGTTGTATACATTTGATTGAGCGGCAGTTGCTTTGAAATTTTCCTCGCAAAATCTTCACAACACTGCCATGGCTCTCAGCATTTCATTTTTGGTATCTTTGTGTTGTCGACATAAAAACGCAGAAATGTGTAAAAACATGTACTCTCACTGATTTCTGCCCCTTTCTAAGATTATCAGAAATTTATACAGTTTGGGTTTATATTTGACTCTTAAATGTCTTCTATGGCTATTTTGGAAACTGTTTAATGACCTTAGTAGGAAGTAAATATGGTTGTAGAATAATATTAGACTCCTTTTTTCCTTTATTTTTTTCACACAATTTGTGGATTTTATTTTCATTGTTTCTCCAATAGGACGGCTAATGACTGGCCCATTCCTAAATGGTAACCTTAACTACACTTTAATATTTTTTATTTAAATTTGAATAAAGTAATGTAAATTTATGCTGCCATGGATACATGCAATCAAATTTTTTTACAAAATTTAATTATTTATTACAATAATTATTAATAATTTGGTGTATAAATATTTATCATTTAATTATTATATACAATGCATATTAAATAATTAATTTTTCAAGAAAATAAGTGTGATATGATTTGGTTGAAAGGAAATAATTGTATTAAATTTGACTGGATATGCTTACCTTGAGCATCGCAAATTTTCTTTTTAAAAAAAAAAAAATTAAATTTAAAAGGGAGGGAATTATTCTTAGTACAATTTGAATAAAAGTTAAGAAATTTGTATGGTATAAATTGAAATTAGTTAATTTTGTGCTCAAATTCTAAGGGATTATTTGTATATTTATGCACTAAAAATAAGCAAAAATCTTATCTTGGATTGTTGGATTTCAATAACAAACACACACAAAATATAAAAAAAAAATGTATGGCAAAGTTGAAGGACCTGTAATAAAACTAGTTGGCTTGAAAGATGATCCTTTTTGGTACACTACTTACTTCGCATGCGAAAATGTCCGGGGAACAATTGAAATTAAATAGCCATAAAAATTTCATGATTATTTATAGACTTTAATTATGATTAGTAGGGACCTTGACATGGTTGTCAGGTCAGTGCACATTAAATTGGATTTAATTTTGTAAGATTTTCATTAATAAATCTAAAAAAAACAGCATTTACCTTGGAACTTTCTAATGAGATTTGATGAGTGCTGACAAGTGGATTATTTATTTAATCTAATAGAGAATTCGTTAATATTTAAAAGTATTTGATAAAAATATTAAGTTTAAAAGTGAGTATAAACAGAAAAAAAAATCGAAATCTGTTTAAAAAAATTGAATGTTAGATTCTAACATTCAAATTTAAATAATTATATTTATTATTTATATATTATATATAATATAACTTATATCATATAAAAATAAATAAATATAATATTACTTTGTAAATATTAAAATATGTTAAATTATTTATATTTCAAAATTTAACAACATTAAAACTAATAATAATTAAATAAAAATAACATTTTTTTGGAAAAAAACTGAGTGAAACAGAATGGAAAAGACCAAAATTGTTAGACTAACTTGAGAAAAAATATATGAAATTAATATTATACTTATATTTAATTCGGACTCATTTTAATCTTATCTATGACCGCTTCTATTTCAAATTTAGCATGCTTTTAAAAGTTTGACTCTTGCCTTTCTCAACACTCTTTTTTTTTCTTGGGGGGGGGGGGGGGGGGAAGGTTTGTCCCAACACTTAAAATAAACTTTCCTAAACTCCTGTTCCTCCCCAAAAAA
>JBBYHM010000018.1:16060684-16074432 GCA_038381775.1 Adansonia rubrostipa | reverse complement strand
GAAAATTTTGAAAGTTTAGAATTGAATTGTTCTGTAGAATTGTTGAGATTTGTGAAAGAGAAGTTAAATAATTTTTTATATTTATAGATGGTGTTTATAGTCTTCTTGTATAATTTAAACTCTACAACTATATTTTTATATTTTAATTTATTATTTTATCATTATTTAAAAAAAATTTACCTTTTATAAACATAACTCTTTCATTGTTACTTATTAAAATAATAATTAATTAAAGTGTGAGTTTGCATACGTATATGTATATATGCTCATAGTTAACAAAGTAAAGAAAAAAATAGTGAAATAAATAATTGGTATCATTCTTTGTAAAGTGATGTTTTAACGTTTTTATTATACAAATTTATTATTATTATTATTATTATATCATTGGTAACTAAAAAAAAATCAATTAGGTGGAAAAGTTACAAATTCTTTTATTTAATGGTTAGGTTTTATTATTATCCGTTGAATATTGCTTTTATCTCTTAAATATTATTTTGTTAGGAAGTAATAATTCAACAGATATTATCTCGCAGGTAATACTTCATAGATTATGCCTTGCAGGTATTGTCTCGCGGGTAATACTTCGTGAAACTATACCTCGCAGATATTATCTCGCGGGTATTACCTTGAGGCAATACCTCGCGGATAATAGCTCGTGGGATATTATCTCGCGGACCATAGCTCGCGGGATATTATCTCATAGATAATGACCCATACCGGAATAATATCCCGTAGTTATTAGTGTTGGTATACCTTCAACTATAAGTAAAACATTTTTTTTTTCTTTTTCTTTCTTTTCTTTTTTCCCTTTCTTTTCCTTTTTTCCCTTTCTTTCTTTCTTTCTTTTCTTTTCTATGCCTGCAGTAGCCACCACCCATCATGCCTATATTCTTACTATAATTTATAAACTATTTATTTATTTATTTTTCTTTTTTTTTCTTATCCTTTCTTTAACACTACCATACATCTAATACATCACCATATATTTATTTTTATTCATTCATTTATATGTATGTGCATGATTTAGGAAATACAATTTTTTTCTCTCTTAAAATATATATATATATATATAATAATAATAATCAAATTATTTATTCACCAAAAAAATAAAGTAAATTATCCTTAATAGTCATAAAATACTATAATATATATATGTTCATATCAAGTCATTATTATTATTATTATTATTATTAGTAGTAGTTATTTTCCATCTTTTAAACAATTTGATTAAAAAATATATATATTCATATATCTAATTCAAAATTTTATATATTCGCTTATATTATTTTAGTGCATGAAAATCTTTTCCTTCAAAGAAAAAATTCTCATGCAGGGGGCAAAATGTAGATGGTTATTTTCGATTAATGACATACAACACAGGTACCTCAGTACGAGTACTTTAGCGGAAGTGCTTTGGAACAGGTAGTCTGTATAGGTACCTTGGAACAAGTACTCTAGCAGAAGTGCTTTGGAACAGGTACTTTGACACAGGTACCTTGAAACAAGTACTCTAGCAGAAGTGTTTTGGAACAGGTACTTTGACACAAGTACTCTAGCAGAAGTGCGCGTTGGGACAGGTACTTTGACACAGGTACCTTGGCATAGGTACTCTAGCAGAAGTACTTTAGAACAGGTACTTTGACATAAGTACCTATCTAACACGGATGGCTCTACGCAATAATGACCGTGGAGTTAACCCCGGAATGTTGGCAGAATTCTTGGGTTTTCTCCATACTTGGGATGTCTTGAAGAGTATGGCTTGGAGGCTCAGATATGGAAATTGTTAAGAAGTGTTATTCTTAACCTTTCTCTGAAATACAAGTGCTACCTTCTCTTTCTTTTGTTGTATAGGCAGTACATTCTTAATCGTCCTGTCACATAACCAATGTCCACTCTACGTTACCGAAACATCCCTCAATGAATAACTTCCCATAATCACTTCAACCCAACTAACTTGGTAACTTCCATATAAACCCACTACTCTTGTAACCTCCCTAGGAGAGGCTATAAATAGAAATTTCAAAGTTACATGAGGGAAATTTTTTTTCTGAGAGCTTAATTTTGGCATCTTTTGGCAAACTTATCACTGTAAAGAATTCTCTATAAATTTTTCTAAAACCACCGTAACCTTTACCATCTTAGCCACCTACCACCTTCATTACTATCGCCTGCCACCATACTTGTCTTCCAGGGATTGCTCCAGTCTTCCTCTCCACCACCTCTTTATTATATCTTATTTTACTGGTTTGCAACGTTTTCCCATCCTTTCAAATAGAACCCATTACAGTTCTCTATAACAAGTGTAACCGTCACCATCAATTTCATCTTTCCTGTTATCAAAAAATTTAAAGCATCATCAGAAAACAAATGTTTGATTAGTCAATGCTGATTGCAGAGTCTAATCCTGGGTGGCGTTGATACCAATGTGATCACACTTACATGGGCAGTCTCCCTGCTATTGAATAATCGCCGTGTACTGAAAAAGGCCCAAGATGAACTTGACATCCATGTTGGAAAGCATTGGCAAGTGGAAGAGTCAGACATAACCAACTTGGTATACTTGCAAGCCATTATCAAGGAAACATTGCGGTTATACCCAGCGTTGCCTCTATCAGCACCAAGAGAAGCCATGGAGGACTGCACTATAGCTGGTTTCCACGTTCCTGCAGGGACTAGACTTTTGGTTAACCTTTGGAAGTTGCAGCGTGACCCCAGCATTTGGCATAAGCCTTCAGATTTCCTGCCTGAGAGGTTCCTTAGTGACCATGCTAACTTAGATGTCAGGGGTCAAAATTTTGAGCTTATACCATTTGGTTCTGGTAGAAGGATTTGTCCGGGTATCACTTTTGCACTTCAATTCCAGCATTTAGCTTTGGCTCGGCTGCTTCATGGATTTGAATGGGGGACAGTCTCAGACAAAGAAATCGACATGAGTGAAAGCCCTGGAATGACATTTCCTAAAGCTACACCATGAGAGGTTACTCTTACCCCAAGGTTACCTTCCCTGCTCTATGGGTAATTGGGCATTAACTATTAAGCACGGGAAAAAGAAACAGTTGCATGCCAGATTCCACGTGTCACTCTATATTGGTGCATATAGTACTTGGTTTGCGATTCATATTTGTTGAATGCATGACTCTGGGTAAAATGACTGTCAAATCATTTACTTCGGCATATATATTTACAAATATAGAAAATAGAGGTAAAAGGGTGTTTTTACATTCTTCATCACTAGTTCATCTTATATTCCAGGCAAAGTTTTATTTGGTGTCGGAACAAATTGAAGCTTGCTTATATATGAGTGCTGAACCTGAGAGCTGCCTGATGTAAACAAGGCTTTGGCTAACATATGAAGCTTTTGGTCCTCGTATAGTTTGGGACTTTCTGCCATAAAATTCACAAAGTTGTACTCTTTTGTGACTTAAAAACCATTTCAGTGCTATAGTTAAGAAAAATTACAAGAGCATCTTATGTTTACCCAGAAGTTTAGATGATGAAGATCAGCCGTTGTGATCCAATTTCTTTGTTATTGATGATGGGTTACATACTTAAAAGAAGTACTAACACCAAAGGATCAACCTGCTTGAAGCGATCAATAGTTACCGGGACATCGCTGCCTCTCATGTGAATTTGCTCATATTCAGGTGATTGTGACCTTCGGGTGCATTTTCCAGCAAACTTCAAGCCGGTGAATCCTGTGAATATTAAAATTCCAGAGAGTGTCCAACTAAATTGCAAGTTGGCCAATGCTCTTGCCCTCACATCTGCTCCACGTGAGTTACAAGAGACTGCTCCATACATGCTGTCACTGCTGGTTTCAGCCAACTGCATGATGCATCCTTGTGGAGCAAACTCAGGAGTCCACAGCATAAATCCCATTTTCATAAGCCAAGAACCCTGGAATATAACCCAAATTAAAAGAACAAGAATCGTAGAAAAACTAGTTGGTAGAAAAATTGTTGCTAAAGCTGATAAAAGGGAGACAAACACTATAAGCTGCTAGAGCCAGCGATAATGGCCTTCAAGTCCAACATAATCAGCTGAGTGGAAATGGAGCAAGAAAAGCTCCTGACCAAAAACAGAGGCCACAAGGATCCCCGGAACAGCTGAAAGAATCTCAGAGGACTTAGTTAATTCAGCAGAAAGAGTGAAACCGGAAAATATGGCAAGATGGAGAGATATGCTTGCATGCTCGAAGCTATCAAGTTCGGAAGGAAAGCGAAGAAAAGGAAGTTCTAAAACTTGCATTAAAATTGCAATCATGGAAAACGACAAGATAACAATAAGCTCCAAATATCTGAATCTAGAAAGAGGGCCATTGAATGGATACCAAAACCTTACTGCAAATTTCGTACAGCCCTTGAGACAATAGGCTCTGATATTGTCGACTGTGTGCCATAGGCCAAGGAGGGCAAGTGCCAGGCCCGGCACCAAGTGTCCTACAAAAGTGCCCATGAAAAGGCTTCTTTTTTCAGGTACGGAGGTTTTGTATCTTTTTTTATCCCTGCCAAAACTTAAGTACGATGGAAGTAATTGTGGATATATCGTGTTAAAAGTTCAGATGGTGATAACATATTCAATTGTTTTTCGCTGCACAATGCATGCGTTTCCACAATCAAAAAATGCGAAGAAAAGACAGCCACTTACTTGGAACCTTTCAGAAAGTAAAAAGAGAAAAATGATACATCCGATAAGGAAAAGATTTACTATAGATACAATAAAGTAAAAGAGTGAAGAAGACACTAACTGCATACTTCAAGATGATCTGACGAAACAGAAAATCATCGTTGGCGTAGGTTGTTTTCTAGTTTGCTGTCTGTAAAAGCCACCGAATAAACCAATTCTTTCTTAATTTCAATCAAGGTAAAAAAAAGCATGCATGGCCATTCAAGATTTATGAGGCGCCAGAACTTTGTCCCAGTAACCCTCTAGGGGAGAATGAGATGTCTCCAACATTATAATAACCATGACTGAAAAAAATAAAAATTGTTTCCACTCACTCAGCCAAGAAATTCATTTCTCCACGGGATTTTATTTACTGTAAAGTTCATTGACGACAATACTGAATATAAAAAATACTAGAGAGTACCCATTTTTTTTCTCCAAATCACTTCAATTTTTATATAAAAATAAGTTTTAGTCCAATAAAAAAGTTCTATAATTCTATTATGTAAAGAGCATATCTAATAGAAAAAAAAACTATTTTTTAAAACTACATATATGCTTTTGAAAGTCATGAATAAAAATCATTAATAAACAGTGAAAATTGTTAAAAGATCACAAATAATAAATATATTTTTTAAAAATTATATATGCAAATAAATTGATAATAAAAATTATTTAAGTTAAATATAATTTTTAAAAATTATGAACGAAAGTAAAAAATTTAGATAAAAAACACGTATCGTTAACGAAATTTACTAAAAATTTTTTCAATAAATCCGTAATCAAAGAATTCAAACTAATAATTTTCAATGAATTTTTGAAACATGATTGTATTTTGCAAACTAAATGTAATAAGGGTTGTAAGGCTTTCCCAATTTCATTGTCGCTTGTCAGTTCGATTGGACAGATTTTCTTTCCAGGGCAGTGGCATGGCTTACAGCTGGCTATTGAAGTGGAAATGTAAAATTTGAAGCCAATAGAGCTATAACGTTAAGCCACTGGAGACCAGTGGAAATATATGGCGTCAGGCAATACATGGATGGCAGAACCTTCCTACAGGATATTCGTAGGCAGTGTTATTGGGAATATCTCAGACCTATAACCCTTTCTTCCATTTTAACCGTATCTAGGGGCTGACCACCACGAATTCTTTTTGTTTTTTTTGTCCCTTTTTTTTTTTTTTTTTTGGTTGTTTCGATCAAGTCAAAACCTGTATTTACACCACTGGCTTAGTAAAGTCTACGACTCTTCTTGTCTTTCCTAAATAAACCTCTTTTAGTTCTCCTCTCTTGTTCCTTAAAAAGCAAAAAGAGCAAAGCTAAGCATTCCCAAGAAAAAAAAGGGGGGTCGTTCAAATTCAGGTGGCAAAAATGTCTGCAACAGTAGGGGTATGGACGGACGAACTAGAAAAGCTCAAAGAGAGAGTCCAAGCAAAATGGCCATTGTTGCCAATTAGGGCTAAAAAAACTCAGGAAGTTTGCCGATGAAGGGCATGCTGAAGAGAAAGAAGCTGCTAAAGATGATACTAAAGAAACTACAATGTCAGAAACTACCGTCTGTTTGATTATGGACAGGTTTGTACCTTGGTGATTGAAGAGAAAAATGTAATGAATTTCCATTGTTGTAGTTTTTTTTTTTTTTTTTTTCTGAGCTTATATGTAAAAGACAGAGTTTCTACCTTCTACTTAAGCTTGTTTCATTATTAAGTTTATGGCAGCTTTCTTTGAATGTTCATTTGTTTTTGTCCCTGATTATCTGAGCTCTGTATATGATCAGCTGTTCTTTAAACATCTCCAGCAATCGTCAAATGCTTTCCTTATTTCGTCTAACCTTATTCTCCAGCAAGTTAAATGGGAGCTTTATAAGTGATTTAAGCAATTTTTTATTTGATTTCCAAGTTGCATGTATCTTGGGAATCTAGTAAATGAAAGAAAAAGTACTTAAGGACACTTCTTTATCAGAAACAAATTATATACTGCTTCATAATTGAGTTCTATGCTGCAGTGGCAGGGGAAAGAAAAAAACCTGGTTTCAGCTCAAAGAATCTGATATTCCAACATCTAATTTCAAGTGGGGTTTCGTCAATTTTCATTTTAAAGGGGAAAAAAAAAAAGAGGAGTCATGAGGTTGAGCTTGCCTCAATATCTGTAGACGACAACTCGTTGTTAACTAAGCTATTTTCATTTTCGTCCCACTTAAGAATGTCCCTGCAGTATCTTAGAGCTTCATCAACTGAATCAGGCTCCAAGCCGGTGACCATTGAAACGTACAACTTACGATCTGTAAGAGAATAGAACAATCTCTTGAACTTCACAGCGACATAGTGGAAGGCGCGCTGCCCGAGTGAAGCCTGATTATTTCTATTATTGCTGCTGCTGCTGCTGCTGCTGTTGTTATAGTGATTGTGGCTGATGACCGGATTGAAGTCATGGAACCATTCACATCGAGTGAGGGGAACCTGCTCGATCTTTTCTTCTAGCAGGTCAGCTTTATTGAGTATTAGAAGGAAGTTCTTTCGCTCAAATTTTGGATGAGTGACTATATTTTCAAACAGTTGCTTGCTTGCCAACATTTTGTTTCTTAGAACTCCATTACTGTCTAATGAAAACTCATCGTAGTCAGTCAAGGAGACACAAAATAGGACGATATCAACATCTTCAAACATTTCCACCCACTTGCAGTTCTCCCCAAGGCTACTGGGATGCAATCTAATAAGTTGGTACCTGCTGATTCAAGGCAAGAATGTTAAGGAAGATAAGTATATCGGCAGTTTAGTTTCAAAAGTGACACTAACAAAGGGTCAAATTTACTGATTATTGTTAATAAAAAATCTTAAACTGGTAAGATTCGATTTCAATTCCTTTTAAGCCAGCTTCTATAAGAACATTATTCAAGGACATAATTTAAGGTTTATTTCGCTCATAGCCGTGATTTGTATTGCAGCTTATCAGTCATCAATATCACCCAGAACTTGATCTTTCTATTCCAGGATGAGGTTACTCGAGCCAAAGTGATCGGAAGCATCTAAATATTCAAGGCATTTGTAGTAATAGAAGTAAACAATTTAAGCATCGAATAGAGTAAAACTAACTTTTCTGATGGATCATGTTGGTAACCATCAATAAAGCTTTCTCGTTCAATTGTGGGAAAAGAGAATTCCATGCACGAAAGTCCGTTCGACGATGTAATTCCCTCAGCATACAAGATATCCATGTCTGAAGGCTCATAATCTGTTCCTGAGATCTCAACAGCCTGAGAAGAAGATAATTTTATAACCATTAGAGTTACTAAGAAACCTGAATGCAATGAAGGGAACAGATAAATAGACATAGAAGTGAAAATGCCCACTTTAGTTTTATTATAAAAAGGTTTTTGTTGGCAGCATTAGGAAAATGCTCCGTGGCAGTGACAGCAAACTTGGAGTGTACTGCAAACTATGCATGTTATACAATTTATACGCTATATATGGAATAAATAAGCAGGAAAATATCATTAAAAAATGTAGAAGAGTTGAGAGGGAAAGAGGACGTTGGAACTATGAACAAGTCTACGATTCACCTCAATGGCATATATTGCTACCAAAGTATACCCCCATAGAGCAGGCTTACCCGTTCTAGGAAATAAGTAGCAACTCTGGGCAGCATTTCTAGTTCATGCCTCCGGTTATATGTGGCCTGAAAGGCAGCATCATTCCACAGCTCCCAAATAAATGGTGCATATTCGCGCGTAGCAGCAGGGAAGATGACTTCCAAATTACCAGAGACCATCACTTTGACTAGCCAATCTGAGAAGGCTTTCAGTCTTGGGGAAAAGGAATATTTTGTTTTACCATCAATCTGGCTTGCACTGCCTGTTGTGAACAATGGAGCTCAAAATTCTATTCCACAATAAAATCAATTATTCTGTGCCAAATGCAAGTTTCCTCCATCCAAACATATTATGAGAAAACTAAACACAATTCATAAAGACATAAAACTCAGGATGGAAAATTCAATCAGTTAATGACTTGCAAAAGTGTGAGAATATATATATATATATATATATATATATATATATATATGTATGTAGATAAAGTGGAAGAACAAAACTATCACTGCAATTTTATAAGGGAAGAAGAAAAAAATAGTATAAGTGTTAAAATAAAGGCCATTTACATGCAAAAGATTGCAATGAAAAATTTCCCTTTCAGTGGTAAATTTGTATATTAAGTACGCTAACATTCGTGTGCTTTATATATAGTAATAGTGGGAAAACCTAAAAAGGTAAATTCTTAAAGCCCATCTTGCTACCTTTTGAGGCTTATCACAACTATCTAAGCACTCAAGGGAGGAAAGTATAAAAGGATTCCCTGGAAATGCGTCTATAAAGAATAAATTGTAATGTCTAAAAGTGTTAGAATTAAAATTTTAGTCAGTAAGAAATTCTCAGAGAATAAAGGAAATTACAAAAAAAAAAAAGAGAACTTGTTGAAAATGCAGAGAGAATAAATCACTGCTACTTCACCTGAAGAACCAGATGCATCAGCAATCTGCCTTTTTCTATTCTCTAGTAATATTTCTTCTTCAAATAGTTCTCGCCCCTCAAGCAATATAGCAAGATAGCCATACAGATTGCTTTGGATCATCGATTTGATACTTTGGCGTTCATTTTCAGAGAAAGGAATATTATACAGAATCTTGGCCTGAAATAAGCAATTAACATATTTAACGTATAATTCAGACAGCTTATTCTGCATTTCCAGTGTCTTAAAACCAAAGTTTAGTACTCATAAATGTAAGAATATTTTAAATCATTATTGAAGGTAATTGTGTGTCTAGAAGCATTAATGAGGATTCAATTACAAACTTGATCACCAATTGCATACTATGCATTTGTAATGGCTTAAGATATAGAAATATTGAAAAGGCTATGGTAATAATTCCATCACTCTAGTTCAACCTCCTCAATCATTAAAAATTCAAAGTTGTAGTCAAGGCCATCTATTCATGGCTGAACTGATGAGACATAGCAATTTTGTTGGACAGAGGCCAGTGGTAAGTCAGCCCGAGATCCAAGTTTTCCATCTAAGCTGATGAAGGATAAATTGAAGGTATACATAAAAAAAAACAAAAGAAACATAGATTCTATTTACAGCCACCAAACAAGGGGGGAGGGGAGGTTAATCAAAATGAGTTGCCTCTATTGGTATACTACCTGCTTATATATCGTACTTGTGCCAGACTTCTGATAGCCAACTAGAAGAATTTTAGGAAGTAATCGCTGCTCTAGGGTTCTCTGGCTGACATCCTCTCCAGCAGGATTCATAGTATTAGGAGGAACCGGCAAAGACAAGAGATTGCAAAAAAGCTTGACTCCCATCTGAAAATTAGGTAATTACTAGTAGAGGATATAAGGGAAAAATAATTATGCCTATGTAGTATGCATATCCCTACGCAAATATACCTTGTCCCATATAGGCCCTTTTACATTCTTCTGACCCTCTTCCTGGTAGGATCCATCCGCACTTAGCCAAAAGCTAGGTTTTCCTTCGCAATGAACTCCTGCCAACTGCAAATATTTAACAGAACGGCATTGAACTAACATGTCTATAAAACCATCATTTAAAAGAACTCAATCATGTAGACCACAACAACCTGCAGCATCCTTAGCTCCTTTTTAGTGATCTCTCTATTATTTATGAGTATTTTCGTATTTCCATTGCTAGCATTAGCCTTGATGTGACCTCCAATGTTTAGCTGAGCAGTAATAATCTGGCAAGGCCCGTGTCCTTCCTGATTTTTAACAGAGCAGTGGTTCAATTTTAATGGGTAAATAATGGCAGTTACATTTTTTTAAAGAAAAAAAAAAAAGAAAAGAAAGGGAAAGACAAGAGCAAAATTTGGTTATTACCTTTCCCCAGTATCCAGATAATTTATCATACCAATAGAATCCTGGCTTTAGCTTTTCTGGTGGGTTTTGGCAGGTCTGCAAAACATGCAACTCATCTTGACACAGTGGCTCTCCATTCACAACAACCAGCTCAGGTGGTAGCTGGTTAGCCTTGCATGTCTTCTCAGCAATCATTACCTGTTGAACTTCCAACTCATTGAGCAGCTTCTTGAGCAGCCGAGAACATTTTCCAAGACTTCCTCGCCTTGACTCATTTATCTTCTTACCTATGCAAGTAACACATTTTCTTCCCTCCGGCATCGACCCCATTATTCTCAGCACACATTTAGAACAATACTTAGCACCACAAACAATGCAGATTTCCTTTCCTGTAAATCGGTTTCCCTTTAAGCACCTATAACATGACCCCCTTTTTCCGTTCCTTGCAATAGGTTGTGCGTCATGGATGCTTTCTATCTCCGAATAGTTGGAATCTTCCTGAAGCATGTCACAAGATTCAGGATCACGGAAAGTTACAACAGACGGTCTTCTGACATGGCAAGGACTCTCATTCTTACTGTCTTCCCCTTTTTGAGAAAAGACCTCAGATGATGAAAGTGCAGGTGAGCTTGAAACTGACTCTGTTGTATCTGAATCAGGAGGATCCATATACTTCGGCAACCCTAAACCTTCCTCACGATCATCAGTTATCTCTAACTCTGGCAGCCCTCCTGATGGTTTACCAAAACTACCATGGACATCAGAAATTTCCAGAATGCCAGAACTTCCTATTCCATCACATAATTTCGTCCTGCACCCATCATCAGTTCTCTTACCTAATGAAACGAAACTATCAACTTGAACTGATGAGTCATTAGACAAACCAGGGCGATCAATGGATTTTCGAGCTGAGCCAGGTTCAGAACTAAAATTTTCATCTTTGGACGGTTTTTGGCTCACTGGCTTAATCTTCACAATTGGTTGGATAACTGGCAATGAAATATCATTCAAAACAAAAGAAGAGACTTCGGCAGCAGTTGGGAGCCGGTCAACGTCCACCGGAACTGCTCTGGGGATATCAAAAGTGACCGGAGGACCATGGTACTCAATAGCAAAAGAGAATTCAATGTTATTATCATCATCATCTTTAGGAGATGATTTCTCAACATGAAGAAATTTTCTTAGAAGGCCAGCCATCGCTTCTTCCAACTCTCAATTCCAAGAATTAAGCAACCAATACCAATCCCATAAACCCAAAAAAACAT
The DNA here is from genome assembly GCA_038381775.1 of Adansonia rubrostipa. Lineage (NCBI taxonomy): Eukaryota > Viridiplantae > Streptophyta > Magnoliopsida > Malvales > Malvaceae > Adansonia > Adansonia rubrostipa. The sequence continues at coordinate 16,062,634 of JBBYHM010000018.1, read as the reverse complement.
AACCAAATAATCTTAACAACCCATGAAGCAAACCAAAAACCTCATAATCCCATGAAGCAAAGCAGCCAAAATGAAAAACCCATAAAGTATAACCACCAACAACCAACAGAATCAAACTCTAAAACCCAATAACCTCCAAAAGAACAATTTGCAAATAACAAAAAAAATAGCTAATTTCTTTCCTACCATCACTGATCACCTAAACCATGCTGAAAAAGATCCTCTGTTTTTCTTTTCTTTGAGGATTGGGATTGAGAATAGTAGCAAACAATAAAGAAGAATTAAAATGCTGAGTCTTCTCTTTACCAGTAAACGGTGAAGACTGGAGAGACGACCGAGTAGACATATCATTTGTCTTAAATTTGTTCATGGTTTTTCCACGTCAACACGCTGCAGAAGAAACTGCTGGGAAACAAACAAGATGAAAATTTTAAGATTGAAAAGTCATGTTTTCGTTTGTCAAAAAGAGACGTAAAACATGCCGTGCATCACCAACCATCACTGCATGTTTCGGACCATTCGGTCAATAACAAATAATGTTAATGTGGAAAACGACCAAAACTGGTGGGCATTCCGTTTTGACTTTTGACAGCATTTTGGACTTACGTCATCTAGCGTCATAAATGAAGAGAAACGGTGAAGTCTTTGGAACTAAAGTTGCAAAAAGAAAAATGGGAAATGTACAGATAATTAACATACTTTCAGTGACTTTTAAGAGTGACAACGTTGAAACAGATTAATGCATGCGTCACCCATTGACTGAGTTTCAGGTTTTTTTTTTTTTTTCTCGGTTTTTGACTTGGTAAATAATAAACATTTTTTATTTCGTGGTCCATCTAGATTGGAACATGGCATTAGCCTTTTTAATCGGTATAAAGAAGAAAATTTATATTAAAGTCTTATTTGAAGGAAAAAAAATTATTATAAATTAAATGTTAAAGCAGTGCTATATTTAAATTATAAATTAATATTCGAATCCTCTCTTTTTAAATAAAAAAATTTTAAAAATATTTATTAAATCAAATGGTAGACAAATTTGTAAGTACGTGCTATTTTATTGGTTTGAATCCATATATTTGTGGCTTTATGTTCGGCCTTTATGAATTGGTAGAAACAAAATGAGGCCCATTATTCTTTGGGTCACCGTAAGCCCATATTTGAAACTTCCATAGCATAAAGAAGTCCAATCCAAGCCCTCTTAGACTTTAATCTAACCAAACACCGGCTCAAATACAAGGACCGATGGATAGGCAGTGCCACAAAACGCAAATGATAACGAAAAAAAAATTTTTTTCAGGTATAAATAAAGGAGATTTATATTTTATGTATTATCAGTGTATAGATTTATATAATAACAGTGAATCATTTGATAATAATTATTAAAAGCTATAATTATCTATATTTATTTTTAAAAAATTTTAAAATTTTATTTTTTTATCACTAATTTGTTATTATATGATTTACTATCAGAATATAAATTTATACATATATCAAATATAAACTTAAAATAATTCAATGAAAATCTCCAAATGTTTCTACAATTATATTGAAAATTTGGAACCCTTAATCCAAAATTCCAAATGCTTTTTGTCAACTTGTGTTGATCTTGTTAACAAATGGGTGAAGCGAGGCCTTTAAAATTCATACACAAAAAGGTTTCCTGTTATCTCTGCCAGGAATTCAAGGGCATGGGGTGTATATGGTTCCACAAGACAAGCCGTATGTCTCATAATAACATCTTGATTTGTCATTATCTCAGATATCTTTTCCCTCCAAGACTCCATCCATGCATGCAAATCAACATGATTAATTGCTAAATGGTCAGCACAAAACATGGGTGCAAATGTCAATCTCTTTATAATTAGTTTTTTATTTTTTTATAATTGAATTTATCTAAAATTAAAAGTCCAACACTCTATCATATAATTGTTAACAATCTCTTCGTTATTA
>JBBYHM010000018.1:16024181-16048134 GCA_038381775.1 Adansonia rubrostipa | reverse complement strand
AACACTTCTTATTTTCATTAAAGATGTTTGAGTTTTTTTTTAAAGAATTCTCTTTCTCAAGTTGAGACGAGATGGATGAGTCCTAATGTTCAATTTACGCAAAGAAGAACAAGAATCATAGAAAATTAGGATATGATTAGAGAGTAAGAATTATGACTAACAGCTCTATAATTGAGAGAATCACGTTTTTGTAGTCAACTTTATCTCCAACAATCGCTTTAATATTTGTATCGTATTTATATTATTTTTTTATATCACATCATATTTTAATAATTTTTTTGTCATATTTTGAATTATATAATGATGTTGTATTTTATCTTGTAATCTAATTTTTAGAGCTTTTTCTTTAATGATTTTGTGGCTGTAGATCATGATGATTCATTCATGCCAGTGCCATGCAATTTTTTTTTCCCTGTGGCCACGTAATTAGCTTGTCTCTAAACATTGAAAACAAAATCTTTATTTTACACTATATTTAATTTTATGAGATAGTAGAAAAATTGAAAGAAAGAAAGACTAAAATCTTGAAGAAGGCTTATTATTTTTAAGATTATTATATAAAATAATCTTTTTTTAATCATATACGTTGAAAATCACGAATAAAATTATCCATCATAATATTTAATATAAAATTAATATTATAAAATATATTAAAAATACTTTAAACACACTTGTTAACAAAAATATTAGCTTTCACTAGTGGAAAGGGAAAGTGACAAGTATTATTAAAAGAAAAAATTGGATAATTTTTTTTTAAAAAAAGGAAAAAAAAAGTTAATGGCTTTCACTCTTTCAGTCCAAACAGATGGCCCATTCTCCAATATAAGGCCAATTTTGCAACTTAGGGTTTTGGCTTCTCCAAAAGCGGAAACTCAGTGGCCCAAGAAAAACTCTGCCGCCATCGATCGCCCCTTAGGCCCACGAAGCTGTCATGTTCTTCAAGTTCAAAGAGAGTAACACATGGACACGAAGTAGCTCGAGGAGGAATTTCAATCGACCAAGTCTTCCTGCTTCAATCGAGAAGAAAGCTGTTTCAATCAATCTTGTGAAAGCAACGGAAAACGAAAACTCTAATTTTTTTCCTCGTAGAGATGTAATTTGTTGTCGAGCCGAGCAAACTACCGCACGAAGAATTCTCTACTTTGCTTCAGGTTTTCGCTCACCTTTTTTTTTCCCTTTTTACCCTTTATAATTCCTGCATTTAGGGTTATATGCTTAAACTAAAATTCTTGTTTTCATTTTTCATTTAAAAAATTAATTTTTGTTTTAGCCAGCTTTGTCGATTGGGAATGTGGGGCAGCTAGCAGTGGATGTGTTAGCATCATCAATGAAAGCACAGAGAATAGGATACTTAGATGATCCCTTTGCTTCCCTGCGTTGGAAATGAAGCTTATGGGCCTATTCCTTGCGGTGGGCTTGCTCTCCGTCTTGAAGGTGCTCTCTTTACTCACATTTTCCTCAAATTCTTTGTTTTAGGAGGTTTGGAGTAATGTCTTAGAACTTCATTTTTTTTTCTCTTTTTTGGTTCTTAATTTTCGCAGATTACCAATAGTCTTCTAGTCGAATTACTCTTCTGCAACAGCAGTCTGCGGTCGATTAAGGTATTGCTTCAGTTATAATTTTACTAATTCGATTATGCTGGCATGACCTTTATGATATCAGGGCCCTAAAGTCATCTTTTGTTTTTGTTATCCATATCGTCCTTAGAAGTAACACGTTTTCTTTTCGAGAATGTGCATGAATTTTTGGCGTTTAAGTTCTATAATCTTGATGCTTTGGAATTAAAGTGCTTCCCTGACTAACCAATTGAGGATTTGACAAGCTAGTTTAACTGCTTAAACTGAAGTAGAAGGAGAATAGCCCTTTGCTGCCAACCTCCATTTCCTTCCATCTCCTGAAAGTGTTCGATCGTTTTGGTTAGTGGATATATGCATATAGTCAGATCTAAAGAAAACATAACTTCAATGTTTGAGTCAAAAGTGTTTTTAGCAACTTCTAATGTCTTTCATCTCTCTTGCCATTTTTCACTCTAGCAATGTACTTGTGGGCTGCTTGTAATTCCTTTTTATTATAATTCATTATAGGAAGTTGTTGTTGTGTATAACTAAATAATTAAAGGATCCGAATAATAAATATTTCAGAATTTAGACAGTCAGTTACTTAGATTACTGTCATATTTGGTATGCTAAATGTTTATTGTTATGTTTTTTATTTTTTCTTCTAGTATTTTTATGACGTTCGCTTCATAAGTGCTCTTATGTGTTTTTTGACCATGACGCACGCATTATCATCTTCAATACTACTTTCCGTTATGATTCAAATGTGCTAGTCTCCGAAATTGTTTCATTGGAAAAAGACTAATTTATCCGATTCTAGCCCCGACTATGTTTATCTGTTAACAATTGCACAAAGAATTTTAAAGTAATAAGAAGTGTTGGTAATCTTTTGCAGGCAGTTGGCTTATCCCGTACTCATGGAAGACTGTATATGGACCACCATCAGATATGGCTATCTTTTAAACTATGTCTGAAGATCTACAATCTTTACTAAAATTAACAAAGCTAAATCTGTAACCTACTGTTGAAACGACGAGTTTCTTAGCTAAAAACAATAGCATGTATTGGCACTGATGGAAGCAAGCAGGCAATACAAATTTTCTAACATGTTAAAACTTTTGTTCAGAAATCTATGGAAACTGCCAGAGTTTTCGTTCTTTTTTAATTCTAGTTGTTCAAGTATTTTTAAATATTCTACTACTAAATGCGCTATTAATATAGCATTTGTTAATTATTTCCAAAATAAAATTTGTATGTATGTAGATGGAAGTTGAAATTGAACCAATTAAATAATTATAGTATTTAACCTTGGAGGACGTTGGTTTATGACATGACTTGCCATTTTTTTGGATTGGTATGGTCATTGTCTCACTTGCCATCTGAAACGTTACATTACTTAACCTTCGATTGATTTTTTACTCAAACAGTCGTTAAAAGTCTTTACCATTAATATCTTGATGATGTTTATCGCAATCACAACTCCATACAAACATAGCATGTTTAATTAATAATAATAATAATAATAATAAAGATGACCTGACTCATTTAAATACAATACTTTTAATACACATTATATTTTTATTTAAAATTTTGACATTTTAATAATTTATATTATTTATATAACTGACATAAAAATATGAAATATGATACATATATATATATGCGAATTATGATATTTATGTTAATATATTTGAGTTACTTAATATTATTATATTATAATTAATTAATCACAATTTAAAATGATTAAAATACGATATAATATAAAAAATAGTATGAATATTTTAAAATTTATATATCGTAGTTATTATTAGTATATCAGTATAAATATCTTAAATATAATTATAGTACAACAATTATTACAATATTTTTTCTTGAATTTTATAAAAATAATTTCCATTAATGAAAGATGTAAATCCATTAGAAAATCAAAAATACGCATGTAGGAGGAAATGGTTGTTGCTATCTGCTCTAATAACGAATCATTGGTTTAACTGAATAACTGAATAAAATAGATAGACCTTTCTCTTTGTCTCAGGTCGATGGATCTTCTCAACTGGAGGATCCCCTATATTGATAATATATGGATAATACACATTCTAGTTGACCGAGTCTAGTTCTGATTGTTTTCTTCCGAAACAAAGATATCCACGAGACCATTCGCCCTATTCAGATAGTCAAGACGAGAAGTACTGTATTCTCTTTCGGATAGGTCCTAAAAGGAGAAGGAAAGCTAGAATACCGCCGGGCGTTTATTGAAATCACCCGACCCAATCCATTTTGGGAACGTCCAGTGCCAAAGTCATAGAATGGGTAAGTCGTCAATCCCTAAAATGGACTATGTAATGTACTTTATCCACTGAGTTACAGGGCCATTTTACCAGAGGTTTATATTTTATCAATCTACCCTTGTATGCATGATTCCTATTGAAGCATATACTCGGAGGTAGGTGTAGGGTGAACGATTTCAAAGCAGACTCCCCATTCATTAGATAGAGAAGATTACCATAATCTCGTGATCCGCTGTCGAACTTATTTTAATTCAATGAGCATTCTTAATATTATGCTTTGAAGAGGACTCAAACCTCCGTGCTCTTTAGCACTAACATCTGTAGTTTGACTAATATTAAGTTAATCTTTGTTTGGTTTGAGATGGAAAGCAGTTTCTAAACGAAGTTAGAAATACAAAAAGAAAACAAATGCTTGTCATTTTTGTTATGCTGAGCTGAAAAGAAAAAACCTAAATGCTTCTCATTTTAATCTCTCAGAGTCCATACTCTTGGCCTTTTTAATTTCTTTCAAAAAAGAAAGAAATTGATCGAATAATCATAAAAAAAAAAAAAAAAAAGAAATTCAAGTAAAACCTGTGATTCAATTCTCACGTACCCCTTCATAACTCCACCAACACGTGCTTTTTTTGGAATGTAAATCCTCTGCCCCTATTCGTGACCCGTTTTGCAAATGCTAACACGTGTACTTAGACTACCATTAAATCAGTCTTTGTTTGGCTTTAACATGTACAATATATATATATATATATATATATGAAAAGGAAACAGATGGTGTTTTTTTCATTTTCTTAGGCTATCTTGACACAAGATATTAAGGCTTGCATGACGCGGCATAATTTTTCGTTGTAATCATAACATTATAAACTTATAAATAATTTCTGTCATTGGTTTCAAGTGGTTATCCTCCCTACTAGTTCCTTTATAAAGTTCAGAGTTCATCCTACTAGTTGGTACGTACTACCATATTAATCTTAACAGAGCCGTAGTTCTCCAAATCATTTTCCTAACTAAAGCCCCCCAACAATGTCTTCTTCTTCTTCTTCTTCCTCTGCTTCTGTGCCGCCGGAGATTCCAGTGAAACCGGTTCCCGGCGACTACGGTCATCCCTTCTTTGGCGCTATTCGAGACCGTTTAGCATACTTTTACTATGAAGGCAGGGACAAGTTCTTCGAGAACCGAATACAAAAATACCAATCCACAATTTTCAGAACTAATATGCCTCCTGGCCCTTTCATTTCCTCTTCCCCTCGAGTTATTTGTCTTCTCGATGCTATCTCCTTTCCTGTCCTCTTCGACACTTCGAAGGTCGAAAAACGTGATGTTCTTGATGGTACTTTCTTGCCTTCCTTGGCATATACCGGTGGCCATCGAGTCTGCGCCTACCTTGACCCTTCGGAGCTAGAGCACACTTCTCTAAAATCTTTCTTTTTGTCAGCCCTCGCAGCTCGTCACAACAAGTTCATACCACTCTTTCAAACATGTTTATCGGAGCTTTTCAACCAGCTTGAAGCTAAAATTTCTGGGAAAAAAGAAGCATATTTTAACACCCTGAGTGATACAATGTCTTTCAACTACGTTTTTCGCCTTTTCTGTGACGAAAACCCGAGTCCCAGTGAAACAAAGATAGGATCCAAAGGACCAAAACTTTTTGACAAATGGTTATTGTTTCAACTTGCACCTCTTGGATCACTAGGGTTGTTGCCAAATCCTCTATGTTATTTCGAAGATCTATTGTTGCGTACATTTCCTTTCCCATTTTTTCTAGTTAAATCTGATTATAAAAAACTTTACGATGCCTTTTATGAGTTCGGAGGCACAGTCTTGGATGAAGCTGAAAACATGTTCGGGATTGAAAGGGACGAAGCATGCCACAACCTGGTTTTCCTTGCTGGTTTCAATGCTTACGGTGGCATGAAAGTTCTATTCCCTGGACTGATCAAGTGGGTTGCATTAGCAGGAAGAAAGTTACACAAGAACTTAGCCGATGAAATCAGGACCGTCGTCAAATCTGAAGGTGGGGTCAGTTTATCTGCATTGAACAAGATGGTATTGACCAAATCAGTGGTTTATGAATTTCTAAGGATTGACCCCCCTGTTCCTTTCCAATACGGCAAAGCTAAGCTTGATTTGATAGTCCAAAGCCACGATGCAGCCTTTGAGATCAAGAAAGGCGAGATGCTCTTTGGGTATCAACCGTTTGCTACGAAAGATCCAAAGGTTTTTGAGAATGCTGAGGAGTTTGTGGCAGATAGATTTGTCGGGGAAGGAGAGAAGCTTTTGAAGTATGTTTATTGGTCAAATGGGCGTGAGACGGAGGATACCACGGTGAAGAACAAGCAGTGTGCCGGGAAAGATCTGGTGGTGCTCCTGTGTAGAGTATTACTGGTGGAGCTTTTCCTTCGTTATGACACGTTTGAAGTTGAAGCCGAAACGTTTATGTTCGCTGCATCAGTGACGTTCAAATCACTGACTAAAACACAAAGTACTTGACCAAAAACGATTGGTGATTCACAAAATTGCTTGTAATTGTTGTGATTTTTCCATTCTAAAGTAATTTACTTACGTGACGTGTCTGGCATTATCTATATTTGTACTAAATGTGTTTTATTCGAGTGGTGATTTCTCCGTTTAATGTAATTTATTTAGGTGATGTATCTGGCATGGTCTGTATTTGTAATAAATGTGTTTTAATGAAGTTATATTTAAGTAATTGTCTAGTGATTTATATGACATCTGCAAAATTTTATCATCAATTAATTTTATTATTTTTTTATCATATTATATTCATAACATATTTGTATTATATTTAAAATTATAAGATTTTGAGGTAAATGTAGGTACTTGCTAATATTGCATTTTTTATAAATTGTTATAATTAAAATCACGGTGGTACTTGATTGTAATATTTTAAAAAAATATATTTTAAAAATCAATTCAATAATTATCATTTAATATATAAAATTTATTTTTATTTTTATTTAAATTTAATTATAAAATATATAAATACTAACATAAATAAATTTTAAAATATTTTAAATAATAAAATAGGATTTTTAGATACAATGAAACTGGACTAACTTTGAACAAATAATTTTCTTACTATCCTAATTTAATATGACCCCGTCCTATTCATAAAAAACACTACATGCCTCGTGCTAGTCATTGAACTTATGTCGGAATATAAAAGTCGAAAATGAAAGAGGGAAGACTATATAGTGAAACAGACAAAAAAAAATAGTTAACTTGTATTGATGTTAGTAGAATGAATTAAAATAGAATAAACTTGGATGATGGAACGATTAGTAAGGAATCTAGTTGTCCTAACTTTTTATTCATATGTTGTAATAGGTTAAATTATTACACGTTAGACAAAATGAAAAAAAAATTGATACATGGTTTTGTCATTGATGATAAACGTCAAAGAATTGATTTAAATACAAATTCAGTAATCAATTTAAAAATAAATTTAAAAATTAACGAGAATACCATTACAATTTGAATTTGATCTTTTATTTTAAAATTGACTTGAATTGAATTAAACTTATGACTTTGGAATGAATATATATACTTATCTTAAGAAAAAAACTATAAACATTAAAAATGAAACTCAATCTTAAAAAGAGTTCATTTTACTAATGCTAATACAAGAAAAGTCCATACTTGAGGTTTCCCAACCCAAAGGTTAAACTTCATTTACTACAAACTGACAGTTGGTGTCACATAAATTGGAGTGTTGTTTTTATTTAATTTTTATTTTAATTTTCAAACCACCAATGAATCCCTTTTTCCCTTGCTAGCTGACAATTTCCTTGTACATTTTGGATTCCATTTAGCACCATGCACTACTCTGGGCCGCCAGATTTTGATGGGTTAATGATACGTGTGGACACGCGTGCTTCTGATGTTTGACGGATTAAGGAATGATATTTTTCACGTTTCTGAAAAAGACTTCCCATCAAAGTGTTTCAAATTCAAGGCAAGAAACAAAGAAAATTGACAGACAATAAAACATGGACAATAATTTATTAGCTACATTTTCAGTCAAATTAAAATCACCCCACGTTTTTGCGGTGATTTCTTTTTAAAGTTAAAATCACCACATGTTTTTGTCGTGATTTTCTTTAAAGTTAACAGACATTTATAGGCGTTTATAAACATATGTTAATATTTTTAAAAAAATTTATTTAATCAAACACTATTATTATTTTTATGAAATTTAAAAATATATATTATAATAATTGCAAAAATTCTTCTATTTTTGACTTGTTAACCATTGGTTAACGTTTGCTGTTTTTTTTTTCGTTTTTCTGAATGTATTAGTACAACCATAATTTGGATTCTTTGTTGGCAAATTTTCTTTTGTCTTCAACCCTAACGATGGTGAATTGTACCCCAAAAGAAAATTGCAATGATGAAAATTTTACTAGATTCTACCGGTGGGAAAGAAACTAATTTATTCAAAAGCCTCGCTTGGCTATAAGCAGTTAGAACCCTAAATGTTAAGACACTGACGCTGAGCAACATTTTAATGCGAACTGATCAAAATGACCAAATCAATCTTCTTACTCTAAGTAATTGATGAAGACAAGGATGGTATCATTGTTAGCAAAAATAAAAATTTGGTAAAAAGACTAGCTAATACATTTTAATGCAAATTAATATTGGTGATAAAATGAATTCAAATTCAAATGAAAAAAAATCTAAATCTGAAATCAATTTCCACAAAGAGTTACGTTTTATCATAATAGCCGCCATTAATGACCTATATTACGAGAAATTATTATATTGGCATTTCCCACCACTTAAATTTTGGGCCTAATTAATCAAATTAATGCATGTCAGATTTTTTTCCCCCCGAAAAGTCATCCAATCTTTATTTTCTTCCACTTCCTCATAACGTAGTGCTCCTTGCAACTTTTTCCGTAAACAATAAGGCTGCTCCATTCAAACCCTTTCCAATCCAAAATCTATAAAACTTCTGAAACTTTACCCAAAGTCTAAGGCCAACCCCATTTCTTTAGTCCTTCAATTGAACAGAAAGCTTGAAAAAAATAGAAATAGAGATCAAAGGCATATAAATTAACTTAATCGTCAATAAAACTTTGATTTTTTTTATTCCACTTTAGATATACTAGCTTCAATGAAACCTGCATAAATCAACAAGTGATAGACATACCAACAGGAGCACAGAAATGGAAATGGGGCATTCATTGTAGGAAGCGATGCATTTGGCAGAGATGAGGTGAGTGTAGGGTTTGAGATGAAAAGGGAAGGGCTAGGGATGACTTGGATGCTTACATGGAAAAAAAAATCTAATATGTATTAATTTGATTGATTTGGCGGATAGCTTAAGTGGTGAAAAGGGCTTATATAATAATTTCTCATATATGAAAAAGTTGTAGTACCTTTAGTTTTTTTTTTTTTTTTACAAACAAAAAAAGATGTAGCTTAAAGATTAAAAAATGATATAAATATTAAAATTTAAACTCTAAAAATATTAAATATCAATTGATTACGTAAATCAATCAAATTAAATTTTAATTCATTCTTTAACCTTTATTACGTCGGGAGTGCGTGAACGTTCAAACGAAGCCCGATTTACTGCATCTCGGATACGGGTCTTACTTCTCAAGCTATAAATAGTGGATTCATTTTCTATTGATCTAGAAGCCAAGAGTTGGTTTACTAGACAGTACCCTAACTTAAAAGCCCATTAAAATGGGCCTAAAAGAGATGGCGTTTTGTTTTTGTGCATAAAGGCTAAGTTTTGAACCCATTAATTAAACTATTAAATAAGAAAAAAAAAACTCTATGTCATAAATTATTAGGATGACCACACTTAATAAAAAATACATTACTCAATTTGATTATTTTTATTTGGTTATCCTTATAATTGGTTAACTTCACATTTGGATAAAGAGACTTATTAACTGTCCTTAGGATATCTTAATCTAATTCGTAAGATTATGAAATTTTATATTCATGGAGAGATTCGAAGTCTCCAATCAACGAAGCCCACGCAATGAGTATAAGAATAGTGCGAGTTGAGGTGGCATACCTGACGTGTAAATAGTGATTTTAGAAGGGCGGCAAAATTATGTTACTGTTAAAGTCCAACCGAAAGAGGACAGTTAATCAAATTACAACTGTTAAGCAGTATCTTAGATCAGCACTCATCCATGTGGCACCTAATTTCGAAAACCTGCCAAAATAACACTCGGAGGCTTTGCATTGGTGACTACCTTCTAGGCATCAAAACTCTACTGTTTGGCTTAATTTGTTTTGTTTTGTCCATTCCTTAGCTGTCTCTGAAGACTTGTAAGCTTCGCTTCTTTGTATTGTTTATCTTTTTTTTTTTTTTTCTTTTTTCATCATTTGAAGAATCTCTTTGGTCTGGATGTTACTAAATAGTTTTTGTAATCAGGATTCAGGAGGCTGAAGAGAAACAAGAGGAAAATAATGATGGGAAAGACGAGTTATTTTGCAATGAGGACTGAGCAAGAAGCAAGTCATCTGATCAGTTCTGATTTCAACGAGCTTGTCTTTGCTGCTAAGAAGCTTGCTAATCATGCCATCGAGTTGGGTTCTTCGGGATTTGGGACCTCTTTTCTTGAATGGATCGCTTCTTTTGCTGCAATGTATTCCACACTCTTTTATCCCTTTTTTCTTTGAAAACTTCATTTTCAGATTTTTCACTGTACTTAATTAATCCTAGGTATCTACTAACTTTTATGCTGTTAGTCTCATGTCAGTAGATCGAACGAGGAGTGGCTGCATAGCCTAATTAATAGGCAAATCTTCCTAATTTCCAAACTAAAATCATGATTTTCTCCGCCAGTTCAAGAGTTCTAATGCTTCACTCTGTCCTTCCTTGTGCTTAATGCAGTTATTTGTTAATCTTGGACCGAACACATTGGAAAACAAATATTCTTACAGCACTACTAATCCCATATATCTTCTTGAGTCTTCCTTGGTTATTGTTCAGCATCCTCAGGTACTAATTGTTTTTGCTCAAGTATTCTTTCTTTTTTTCAATTTTAATAAAATTGTTTGGTCATGTAGGGGAGATATTGGCAAATGGATTGCTTTCGTTGCAGTTGTTTTGCGCTTGTTCTTCCCTAGACGTTTCCCAGGTGTAATATTTGATCTAATTCCTCTATTACTTGATCATGCTTATGCTTGATACTATCATGTAATAGTTCACTAGGATCCATATTTGTTTTGCCTTGTCATATTTGAACTATGACTCTTCATTTTTCTTCAATTACTCTTATTGAAAGTATATTCAGACATAGGTACGAGAATATGATCTTTGAAGAACATTCTAAATATATGAAAATTTTAATAAAAATTAAACATACCTGTGTCGGACATATATGCCTGTATCCGAGTAACATAGTATTGAAGGATCACGCTGTGAAATGGCCGTTGACTTGGCATTTGCTTGCCGAACACTTTGCTTTGTCGTCTTCGATTTGATTGAATTTCTAGGTAGTTATGTTAGATAACTATGATGATCTTCGAAATTTGTGATAACAAGTGAAAAATTTAATACTCTGAAACTGCAGATTGGCTGGAGCTACCGGGCGCTTTGATTCTTCTAATAGTGGTGGCTCCTAGCTTATTTTCAAGCACTCTAAGAAACAGCTTGGCCGGTGTGATAATATGCCTTGCCATTGCTTGTTACCTACTTCAGGAACACATCAGGGCGTCGGGTGGGTTTCGAAATTCGTTCACAAAAGCGCATGGAATGTCAAACACAATTGGCATAATTCTTCTATTGGTGTATCCTGCTTGGGCTTTGGTAACTGAAATCCTATAGGGCCCAGGATCAGCAGTTTGTGGATTGTTAATGCATTGTTTTCCCTTTTTATTAATTTGTTGAGACATACAAATTCATTGTGATTGTTGTACCATAAGTCAATGGGTTTTCACTTTGATTTTGTGCATTTGTAAGATTTCCTCGTTTGGTGGACTTATTATAGGAATAATTTTATATTATTGTATAGTTCCTCGAGGAAAGTTGCATGTAAAGAAAGGGCTTAATTGTTGCTGGATATCACTTGAAATTTTGTAAGTGGCTTAGGGTGAGACATACATTTACATTTAAATCAAAATATATATTTTATTATTAATTTTAATATCATTATTATAATATTTAATTTTTATTTTTATAATTTTTTTAATCTTATCGAAATTAATTTCACTCATGATCATCTGATTGTATCCTACATCGATGCCTGATTCGGGCTTTTTTCCCTCATCCTACTTTGTTTGCCATACCGGGCCCGACATTGGCCCTCCATGTGTTGCACTGGTTGTGAGATTGAATTAAGCATGGCCAGGCCAGCACGTGATAAATGCTACTAATTCTGTCATAAATACTAATTTCTAAAATTTTTAAATGAGTCTTTGCTGACGAGTATCCTGCAAAGGTCCTTGTTAAAATCTCCTTTAAAGATATCAATACAGTTATCAAATATTACATTTAATGTGATATTATTCTTATAAATAGCAGTAAATGTTCTAAAGATAATTATTACCAAAATCCTTCATCAAAATTACCATGTTGAATAAATTAAAATTTTCAGCATATAAAAAAAATATCAAATTAATTATCATTTACATATTTAATTTAAAATATATTATAGATAGTAACTTAATTAACTTTAATAAATATTTTTAAAAATAAAATCCTTCTTAAATTTATCCTTATCTTATTAAGAAATATTGGACAGAGTAAATCTTGTAATTGAAGTACAATCAACACAAAATCCGCCCCTTGCTCAAAAGTCAGATCCTTTCTTTTTAAGAAATGAAGACTTCCTTGAATCTCATAAAATAATTTCAATGAAGTTGTATTTCCCCATATTAGTTAACGTTGTGAGTAATCAATTTATTACCGCATTAATTATAGTCTACAGAGAGAGCAGAGTTGTTAGTCTAATCACGCTTAGACTTGAAAATATTTGTATTCATTCTCATTATTATTATTTTTATATTATAATTATATTTAATATATTATATATTTTTATAAATTTTAATATATATTTTATTGATTAACTTAAATATTTGTGAAATAAAAATTTAAACTTTATTATTTATAAAAAAAATATAATTATATATTAATCATTAAATTAAATATTCAAACCTAAATTTTAATATATTTATATATTAATTATTTTATTACTTGTGAAATTAACTATGTTTACTCGGAAGATCCGCACCACGTTGGTCGCCGTATCGAATCTTCTTCTCCAACTTCCGGTCAGTTGCTTTCTATTTGCGGGGCCAAATATCTTACGCTACAAAACAGAACAGCCCAATAATCGCATGCCACGACATCATAGGAGAATTAACTTATTCACGCGGGGACCCACGATTAAAGGAGTTCCTTGCGCGTCAACAAGATAATATATGAAAACTCGATTGCAAGATGAGTTCATCTTCGTAAGGTAAAGCCCTCTTGATGGCTTTAAATTCACCAATGTCGACTAGTCGTCTACAAGCCATCACCCTGTCGACAAGTCGTTGAGTAAAGACCAGACAAAACAGTAAACCCTTCTACGTTAAACCCCCTCAAAACAACCCCAGAACTCAGCTCAGAAAAGACAAAAACAAAAAAAGGTTACACCCCCAGAACATAACGCCAACTATAGGAAACGACCACCCTACCACCACTCTGCGAAAAGCTCCATCGCCGATAATGGGGTTCATCACCTGGGTCCCTTCACCATCCCCGACCCCCTCCCCTTCTTCCTTGCCATCAGCGCCGCCGTCTTCGTCGTCATCTACTTCATCATCATCCTCATTACCTCCGCCTTCAAAGCTTCCAGTTGACTTCAGCCCACCGTTGATCGCCATGGTGGTAGTAGTCGCTGCAGCATTTTTAATCGTCACATATGCACGTCTCATCTCCGAGCGTCTAATCTCTCCAATCATCCACTTTTTCCGACGTCATCGTCATCGTCGTCGCCGTCGCTACCTCCCATCTACCATGATGGACCACGGCTCTCTTCCATCCCATGATCCATTCGAACTTCCTTTTTCCCCTTATGGCCTCGATGACTCTGTAATCGAAACCTTACCTGTTTCCCTTTACACTTCAAATATAGAACCCAATAACCGCCCCAAAGACTGTGCCGTTTGTTTGTTAGAGTTCGAAGACGATGAATATGTCCGAACTCTTCCCGTTTGCTCCCATGTCTTCCACGTGGATTGTATCGACGTTTGGTTGAAATCACACGCTAATTGCCCTCTTTGTAGAGCTAGAATTTTTTATGGAGTATCTCCTTTTCCTCCGTTAATGGCAGCCAGAATTCGCCCTAGCCTCGACGATACTTTTTTGCTCAACACCACCCTGGATTCACTGATGGAAACTCCCCTCCATTCTCTTCCAAATATCACCATAACTGATATAACCGAAGAGCCGTCACCGAGTGGAGCGAATGGGAATCATAATTGTGAAGAAAGGTTCAATTTTGTTTTTGAAAGGTCGTATTCATTTGATTTTGAAAGCAGATTAGCAGCGGAGAGGATGGTAACGGAGCTTTACACGGCGTCGCCGTCGAGTCATAGGAGAGGAGGGAATGGGTTTTGGAGCAAAAGGACGTCGCCGTTTGGTTCGTTAACGACGAAACGGAGGGTTTTCTCTTTTAGTTATTACAGACGGATGAAAGCTTCGCCATTTTGTCGAAGGAGAGATTTTTTCCCGTTGTCGGAATCAAGTTTTAGGTTTTGTGGAAGTGGCGACTGGTCTAGGAGAAGTAAGTCAATGGCGAGTCCCATGTTTTTAAGATCAGCGGCTTCGTGTGTGGCGACTTTCTCGTCAAGTCGGCACAGGTGCGGCGATCCGGAGGCACTACTGTCACCGGAGAGGTTTAACAGATGATAAAACATGGGACGGCTGGATTGAGAGATGGACGGGGAAAAGGGTCGGTAGGAGATTGGGGTCGGGTGAAATTAATGGGCAACGGGCCTCCAAGAAAGAAAGTTAATGTACGAAAGGGAGAGAGAGAGAGATGGGAAAGGTTGGGGCTCTAGCTAAGTGAGAATCAGAAAAAAGGAGTGCATTAATACGAGGTAGCGAGAGCTATTAAATGAGAAAATTTACGAGAGATGGACACCATTTTTGAGCTCTCTTTCTTTCCACGGTTTGAGCACGAGTCAGCCTATGAAAGAAGAAGAAAAAGAAAAGGGGTTGATCATGAATGCTGATGCTGAGAGATTGAGTTAGACGTTGGAGTTAGGATACTTTTGATGAAGGGTTCTTGTCTTACATGCAACTTCCAAAATAACAAAGTTTGCTTTGGCTGGGTTGAGTTTGGGTTTGGATTTGGATTGTTTTCCCTTTGTCTTTGACTTTTTGTATATAGTAATAATAGTAGAGTAGATATCTAAGTTAAGGCTTTTGGTTTGATTTACATCGACAACACAAAGGTATGCAAAACGCATCTCTTACTTCTCATGTGCTTGGTTGCTTGCTGTTGCCACGAGGACATGGACTGCACAACATCTGGTTTTATTTATTGACGTGAAAGAAAGAGAATGAAAGGAAAGGAAGACAAATGGCAGCAAATAGTAATGGGCAAGGACAGAGAGAGAGAGAGAGAGAGAGAGAGAGATAGGGAGTGTAGTTATTCAAGACTCATCATTCTTTCGATCTGCTCAACTGATTTATGCACTTTGACGGAAAGTAGAAGAAAATGAATGAAGGCTTCATTTTGTCTTCAAATTCAATTTGGTTCTCACTCTTTCTACTTGTTTGAAATCAATACACAATTGGTCAATTGGAGTCTTTAATTTTAGCTTTTCAAATCCCTTGCTCTAAGCGCTTCCAACTAACAAAGCACTATAATTCTACTACTTTTTCAAAAAATATTTATCTTTTTTAATTATATTAATATTAAAAGATAATTTTATTTATACTAAATAATATTTTTACATTTTGTATGTTTTAGTATACATTAATACAAAATAAAATGATATGTTGTTAATTTTAAAAATTAATTATTTACAAATTACTCCATATTCATTTGCAAGTGTAATTTATATATATATTTAAAAATGTTTATATTTTATTAGATAACTTAACTTATTTTTTTATTGATGAGTATAAAAAAATATAATTTTAATGTCATCGAATTCATTTAATGATAACAAATCATCATTTAAAATATAAATTTAAAATGATTTTTTTAATAAAAATTTTGATCCAAGAAAGGATCCCAATTGTTGGTTAAAAGAAAAAAAAAAACCTCATTGACCACGCACGTGTTGGTCAAGGTCAAAAGAGGCACGCGCCACATCTCCTTTCCCCTGATCCACTCAAATAGAAGCAGTGATATTCCCAGGAATGTTTATGCGCAAACCTGACAAGGCGGCGGCCTTGAAGCAGCTGAAGACACGCGTAGCGATATTTGGGTCTGGTAGTGTGCTTCGTGTTACTCCTTACATTCTTCGTCACCTTTCTGATCAAAAGGAAGAGCTCAATCTTCAATGCCAGAGGCCTAATCTCTTTATTTTTGCAGGTAATTTAAAGACTTAGACTTTATTTTACCCTTTATCCTTATCACGACTGTTCTGTTATATAAAGCCCAATTTTGGGGACTGGGTATTGTTTGCTATGTAGGTTTTTCCAGATATGAATTATTATATCTGGGTTAAATACTAATTCTTTTGTTTGTCTGAGATAGGTTTTAGATGATGGATGAAGAATTAAGACTTCAAAGGGGAGAGTGATAGAGGCATTCTTTTTGTCCATAAGCAGCTAATTTGAAAAAAAAATTATAGGAAGCTGGACGAGGATGCCTTGTCCTTCAGGTTTGAGCCTTTAGGTGGACTCCAACTGTCTTCCAGGATGAGGCACTTTTAATTTCCTGAATGTCATTTTTGTTAAATGTTGGGAGCAGATTCATTGGCTTGGGATGATTTCTTTTATTACCACATTTTTGGATGATTTCCCTAAAGTTGCTAGTACTGTCTTATTACGAGTACATTTTGTTATAGTAGCTCTGAAAGTCATTCTTCCTATCCATTTGCATGATAGTAGCGTTCCTTAGTGCCTTTCCCTTGGCAAATAGTGGAATGATTGATTATTTTGCTAAACTTGCATAGCTGTAAAAAACGCCCGTCTCATCGGTCAGTTTCTTAGAACTTTCTTCATTTCTATTATTCCAAATGATATCGTTATCAAATTCAGTTGCCATGTCGCCAGGAAATTACCTAATGCAGTATTTTTTGTTTATGATTCCTTACCAGAATTAATGACAACTTTTATGATGGCAATTCAAATAGAATGCTGTTATTTCATTTGTTGCTGTGATCTTCGCATAACATAATCAGAACAAGTGCACAAAATGCATTGTAATTTGAATTTATTGGTTGGGAAAACAGATTGCTTCGTATGGTAACTATCGGAATCATATTGTAGCCACATCCCGCCTTTTATCCTTTCTGTTAATTAATCGTCGTGATGCCACTGGCTAGTGGAAGACACTTTGGTCATCTTTTATATGATGAATTAATGTTAATGTTAAAGTTGTTATTTTAGCCCTTAGCATGTGTCCCTCATTCACTTTACTAGAATTTTTGTTTTGTCTGGTTTGTTCCTGATTTTTCCTCCTTACATGGTGCAGTGGGTCTACAAGGAGAGAATTGAATTGTAATGGAAAAGAGTATGCGAATTTTGGATTCCTTTTTGGCTTTAGTATGATGCCATTGTGTAATCACATTTGGTTATTTGTGCTCTTGCTTTGATCATGCTTATTAGCTTTTTTTATAAAATTGAAACTAGCCATATCTAAATGAATATACTTTTGAATTTATTGTACTTGCATAAGGGCGAAGCAAGTGGTAAATTTGGCTAAAATTTTCTTTTTTCCTTTTATTTTTGGCCATTCCCTTCAAATTATTGAATAACGAATGATTTTATCTTAAAAAAAGAGGAAAGTTCTAGTTGCCTTCCATGGTCGGACCCTTGAGAGAAAGAAGTATAATTAAGCTCTCAAGGGAAGGGAAGCTTTTGATTTTCCGCTGGCCGGGTGATTGCATCATAGTCCAAGAGTCGGTCCATGCTTGAGACATCAACTGAGCTTAACAGAAGCGCCTAGGGAGTCTCGGCCCGCGGCAGATACATGCATCAAAATGTAATTTTGGTTGTTAATTTAGGCGAAAAACGAGCGCTGGCTTTTCTTTGAGAAGCAAGCAAATTAGATCTTGCCAAGATAAGGTATAGCAATGGCCGAACAGAGGATGGGAAATTGGTATGAGCTTCGAATGGCCCACTGCTTTTAATTATGTAAAAGAACAGAAGAGGACAAAGATAAAAGAGTGAAATAATTGAGACAGGTTTGTCAACGTGTCCCTAAAGAAAAAGAAATGTGAAAGATGAAACTAGTCCAATCACCACGAAATGTGAAGAAAAACAACCAAAAAAAAAAAAAATGCTCTCAATCTATCGCGATGTACATGTTTTCCCCTGCACTGTCCTCGATGCTTCCGGCTGGGAAACCACCTGAGCAGTCATCGTATGGCAAAGGATTAAGCAACGTCTTCAAATATGTTTTACCCATCTATGTTGTCCGGATTTTGGATCGTCGGATGGGTATATATTTATCATGAAAATGTTTAAAATTTTTAAATTTATTTTATATATTTAAAAAATTATATCTCATATTTATATTACATTAATTACCTATCACACTTGTTTCCTGCGATTATAGCGTAATTCCCTTCTTATTTCTTTCTACGATTATTTCCAATTTCCCAATCTAACCAGTATGCAGTGAGTCGATGGATCTGGGTACTTGGCTGGAAAATGTTACCTCTTTAAGCCACTTGCCGCCTTCGTAAAATCGTAAACCCATCTGATTCAGAAGGAATATCATTATGTTAAATGAAAAACTAAAGCAATTGGAGCCAAAAATTAATGCGTGTCAGTTCTTTAAATTTCCTGTTCATTTCTGGTTGATCCAGCAGGCAAAAATGCAAGACAACCAGATTGTCGAAAGTTGAGTAACAGACACGGTAGCCGCAGGATCTCCATTCCCCAAACATGGAAGTAAAAGAAAATCATTTGGGGACTTGACAGTTAACGAGCCAGAAAAGCAATGATATAAAAACATAAAAATTAATGAATTAAAAATCTTTGTCTTTTATTATTGACCGTATCTAAATCCTCACTTTATTCAGCAGCCACAAATCTCATACTTATTGCATGTTTAAACCTTCTTATTTAAAACTAATACACATTTAGTTACTAAAAAAATGTCGGATACTTTTCGCTAGTCAAATCTTGGTCTTGTATCCTCCTTTGCTTTTCTCTGTCTATATAAAGCTCAAAGCCACAATCATTTCTTCCATCCCAGTCCCAGCCTTAGTTCAACTCGCTTCTCGTCTCTCCATCTTCAAAGCTCTCTGTTTTTCCACGGGGAAATATCATTAGAAAAAATGGTTATTTGTGCATCTTCTCGATACACGATCGCAAAGGATGGGAATCTGAGTTGGCGGCCACCCACCACCAAAATAATATATCCAGATGGAAGGCTTCAAGAATTCAGGCAACCCATCAAAGCCAGCCTTATTCTCTCTCAGAATCCCAACTGTTTCCTTTGTAACTCGGAGCTAATGTATGTAAACTCACGCCTGCCTCGCGTACCTGAAAATGAAGAACTTCAGCTGGATCAAATTTATTTTGTCATGCCACTGTCTAAGTCACGAGCAAAACTTTCTCTTCAAGATTTATGTTCACTTGCCATTGAGGCTAGTGGAGCACTATCTCATTTGAACAAGGCACAAAATTTCTTGCAATTCTCGGATCAAAAAGGTGCAGGAGGATTCATTGCAGCTGGAACTCAAGGATGTTGTAAAGTTCCTAATGGATTAAACATCATTGGAATCAATTCCCATGGGAAGTCAGCCAAACAAAAAATTGTCTTCTAAATCCCACAATTTTTCTCACAACGCATCATTTCATGCTTGATAAAGTCCAAATTTAGAAACGCCTAGTCTTGGTTCTTAGAACAGTTGGGGTTTCACTTGTTAAAGCTTTGGAATTGGAAGAGAAGATTATTTTACAAAAAAATTATGTAAGAATTTATTATATTTATCCATATATAGCAGCCTTATCTTGCTCAAGCAAATGTGCTGTATATCCTCTGTATGTTTAGTAGTATTTTATTTCTAATCATTCTTTTCTGCATTTTAAATGGCAAAAAAGTTTATTTTTAAAATTGATAGTTGCTTATCATGAATACCACTTTACATGGATATTATATGCAGCAAATTATCGGATACAATCTTTCTCTAGATTCAGAAACAGCTGTCACATATATAATATTTTGAACTCAGCTTAGTGCCAATATGTTACATGTGAAAATTTATGTCATATGGATCAACTGAAGAGAACAGTTTCCGAAAAGGATAGGATCATACGGCAATCAACTTGGAAGTCTTCTTTTTTATTTTCCAATTTTGCTCTTAACCCCCTTTTAACTCCTATCTATTTAATTTATCCAAAAATAAGATATTACATGTCTAAATCCTTTCAAATCTACAACTTACAGAAATTTGCTCGGCATTCATGCCATATAAAGTAATAACCAGTGATGTTTAAATTAATTGCTTAATATCGAAGTCGATTTATACTGCAAAAGAAACCAGGAGAAGAAGAGAACATTAATTTTTGACCAGGACATTCAGTAGGATTATTTTTCGGTCTATTTTCTTACAAACATTGGGTTTCCATATATAATTATATAATATGAGTTTTGGCATTATTACTAACTTAAAAAGCAGGTTTTGTTTGAAGCATGAAGTTTGCAGGGTATTTCATGTGAAGTGTGTCTTCAAGCAGGAGCCAAGAAAGAGCTTGCATTGACGTCTTGTGATTATTTTCTGTTTTTTCTTTCAACATTATTTATAGTTTCTTTTTCGACATTTTGACTCAAAATCCAGTGGCTCCGGTTTCAGATTAATTGAATATCTAGTTTTCTGCGTTTTAGTAACTTTTTGAAGTTGAATGGTTGCCTGAACTCTTCATTTTTTTTAATATTCGTAATTAATATTTATATTTAATGTATATTAGAATATGAATATAAAAATATAATTTTTTAAGTTAAAATACTTATATCAAGCATATATCTGTATTTGATAATCTGATATTCATCCGAATTTGGATAACAGCTTGTTATGAATCAACAGGAAAGGAATAAAAAAAAAGACAGTTTTATATCAAAATTCAAAGCCAAAATCAATTAAAGTTGTAGTAGCATTTATTTATGATAATAAGGGAATAAAAATAGAGAGGCAAGAAAGAAGTTATCAGCAAAAGCTATGTTACAGTATTTTAAATTATTGATACTTCAATCTTATTGAAACCAAATTAACAAAGTACTTATAAGTAGGAATTTTGTAAATCAAGGAGCCTGAGAGCAGGCTTTCATTTCTGACTTAATGGCTGCAACCAAACGATCATAAGCTTCACCCCATGCATTTTTCATCTCAGCTGACCACATTTCTGGAACTGCTTCCTTTATGGTCTCCAAAAGAGCAAATTTTGTGACCTGAACAAAGACATTTGCTAGCTATAACACGCCAAGAATTTTTTATTTTTATTTTTTTGCACAATTCCAATAATTTTCAAATTCATCAACGTGAAAAAGCATACCTCAAAATGTTCATCAACTACACCATATTTGAAGTGGACAGCCCCTAATTTTTTCAGACTTGACTCTCTCACTGTTACTTTGCCTGCTTTACGGAGTTGAACTGCAGATTCACATGTCTGCAATGCCCAATATGTCAAGATTTCTAGTTATGTTTAAATTTTTGATAAAAGCAACGGTGTCGTTTCTTAGTTGCAAATGGCTTACCATGACAAAGACAGACATGGCATGGGGCTTGAGCTTTGCGTTTTGCTCCAGTGGAATGTTTGAGTCTCTCAAGAATGAGAACAGCTTCTGGGCTGACGGTGCAATCTCAAAAATCCTGCCCATTTCAATGCAAATCAAAATTATTTAATAAAAAAAAGGAAAAAAAAAAGAAATTATGAAAAGAAAAAACAAGAATAGCTTACTTCAAGAAGAATTTAAGACCCAATTCTGCTGCATTCTTCTTCATTGCACTCCATGACTTGACCACCAGAGCTTCTTGCTCTTCAGTGAAAACTTTACCTCCATAGGTAGTCATTGCTCTTTAATAACTCTGGGATTTAATTTAACAGTAGTTATTGATTTTCAGAGTTATAATCTTGCACAATGTTTATATACCAAATGCTGTGGAGATAAGATTAACTCTTCTGGGCATTGGGGAGCCATTTTTGCTGGTCACCATAATATGTCACCAGCTACCACTTGTTTGAAAACCAGGGGCTTCCCATGGCTTAGAGAACATTGTTTTGCTCATTTGAATTTTCAGACATGGTGGGTTTGACCATTAGATAAGTGTCGTTAAATTGAATTTTTCTTCTATACAAAGCATGGGTTGACTTCATTTTTATTTTTAATTTTTTTATAAGTAGTGTATTTCTATTTATCCGTAAAGCAGCAAAGCTGCCACATAGAACGATGCATGAGCAACTGCTCATGCTAACATCTCAGGGTTTAGTCCGCCAGAGTTGCATAAGTAAATATTGACAGAATCTCTTAGGACCTGGCTAAGTCATTGTAGCCTTAAGGAAACTAGTTCTCGCAACTGTTCCTGTAGTGTTTCTGCATTATGCTCTGTCTGGTTGTGAAGTCTATGATTTTTTTTTTTTAGAATGTCAACTAAGATTAGATTGGACAATCCGTATGTGTGTACGACATGTGTATTAAACTTGTCTTGTTTAAAATTATCAAAGTTAATTATGATAAAAATTTTTAACACAAAAAACTTGCTATAGATTTTTTCAATTGCAGTAAATAATATTATACACAATGTGCACACAGGGATTCCACCTGTACTAATTCTTCATTTAGTTGTGCAGAAAAACTTGGATGACAATTAGGAATGACAGCCAAATCACAACCTTTGTCAATGGAGAAATCAGTGATCAAACCGGAGTCAAGAGTAAATGAGCTTTAAAGGTTTGAAACCAAGACAAGTAAGGGATTTATCCATCATCTTTCTCAAACAGTTTTTTCTTCAGCTCATTTGATCCCATCCCCATTCTTCAAAAGAAATTTCAACTTGGAAGACTGAAGCCACAGGCCTTCGATGAAGTTGCGGTCATGATTCATCTGTCATTCGAAACCTGCAAAGCCTATTCATAAAATCCCTCCCTTTCTACATATTCAATTTCAATCCTTCTAGAGCAGGATCTGAGGCATTTTAAAGCCAATTCTTTTGAAAATAGATATCTGAATGCGAAGTTGTGAGAGATCCACTCAATGCTTTTCCCATTTTTCCTGTTGCAAGACCGCTCAAGGTTCTTCCTCAGTGAATCAGGCATAAACTGCTCAACCATCTGCAATAAACCAGCTGAGCAAACATCTGAATCTTTTGCAAAATACTCTATTACCTTTGGTAGCAGAATTTTTTGTTCTTTGTTGACGCTAAAATTTGCCTGGATGTACTCTTCTTTTGCAACTTCCAGTTCCTGGAAAACTTCCTTGGCTGTGTATATTCGGACCTAGAGAGTCAACGAAGTTAATTAGTATCGATAAAAATTGAGAACCAACGTATTTAATATCCTATAGCCATAAATTATGATCTGAGGGAGTAGTTTTTTGCAGTGTATAGAAGCTATATTACTCAGACCTAGGTGTAAGTTTCAAATATGAGTATATGTCTGACTCGAATATGTTTAAATTTTTTTAGGTTTTTCTATATATGTAGAAGATTATATCTCTATACCTATGTTCGAAAATGTATCGGATTCAGTATTTTAAGAAAAACGGAAAGTCAAAGCAATAGAATATAGAAGGATGTAAGATGAATTGATTCAGGGCCAAGAGTGTTTTACCGCAGGGTCTGAATAACTTCCTGCACAAAGTGCAAAGTGCAGACGAGGTTCAGGGGAATCAAGTGCATAACCTCGTCGAGGATCTCCGACCTTAAATTTGGCCTTCGAAGGAAACAAAAACCTTAGCCACTGCAAGTATATGCAAGATGTTAGCTCTAACAGTG
>JBBYHM010000018.1:15984869-16023578 GCA_038381775.1 Adansonia rubrostipa | reverse complement strand
ACGCATGCAAATCATTTCTTGACTTACCCAACTTTTATATTAAATCTCTATTTTTCCACTCATGTCTGCTCATGTCCAATACACGTTTGGCTGGTGAAGAGAAGAGGGTTGGTGGTTATATTATTTTGACTTTTCATTTTTTAAGTATTTATATTCGATATTCATATACGATACATCATACTTATTTGAAAATAAATATAGGGAAACGATCTTTTAAATATATACCAATGTCAAACATATATTCATATCCAATATTCATCGTCGAATTTGAGTAAAAAACGATGGTGGGTCATTTGTTTAAAATAACCAAAAGGGGGGCAGCATTTAAGGAAAAAAAATAAATCTCAAAAGGGCTGAAAGTTGAAGGTCAAAGAATAAATACAATAGATCGATGTTTTTTATATGAAATGACTGCTTTGGTGGGCATTCCTTTGTCTAAATCCCTTTGAGAAAGGGAAAATTAGAATCCAACCATAGAAAGACTCCGCCTTTTTCGATTCTTTCTCAGAAAAGTTTCTTGCCTTTTCTTGTCTTGGGATATGGTGCCACAAATGGAGAAAAATTAGGGAAAAAAATGGACGTTCAAAGCAATTGATACCATATAGTTTTCTAAGAAGTTTATATTGATGTAATTTGCTGATGTAGTTAATTTGCTTCAAAATATCATTTGTCGCATTCATGACTACTTTCATTTCCATTAATTTGCTTGGTTGTCAAGGGTGGTGGAAATGGTCTATGATTGATCAGTTTAATTTAGAACTTTAATCATAATTATAACATTAAACTACATGATATGCACTAACTAAATATCATTTGTCATACTCATGACTGCTTTCATTTCCATTAATTTGCTTGGTTGTCAAGGGTGTTGGAAATGGTCTATGATTGATAAGTTACATGATATGTACTAACGCACGCATTCAAGAAATTTAGAGTATGTTTGTAATTTAACCAGAACATTTTTTTGTTTCAAAATAAGTTTCTAATTTGGTTCAAATCGAAGAGTCCGCCAAGAAATTCCATGAATTTTTTTGATCAAAACTTTGGTATCCAGAAGTCCATTGGATCTCAATTAATCTGGTTCAAGCCAAACCGGTCAAATTATTGGGGTAAAGCTCTCCAGCACTGGTTTTCTCCATTCGCAAGACGTACTTGGGACCTTGCCTAAGGGGAACAGGTGTTGAACCACTTGAAGCAACCAAGTAGAAATTCCATGAATTTGAATCTTTATTCCTGCAGACTGCAGATTCAGACAATCCTTGGAAAAAAAGTTGTTTTCATCATCAAAGCTGCCATCTAAGAAGTCATATATATATGATTATTATTAACATGTAAAGTAACAAGAAAATGATCTGGTTCTTAAGCAAGTCAAGCATGGAAGCTGACGGACATGCTTTAGTTGAAAAATTCCACAAACTTCAAAGGCATTTGATTTAGTGCAAAATATATCAAATTTTGAAACAAGAGGGATTAGAAGATGCCCCATGTCTTGAGGGTTCAGGATTATCTAAATTTGGTCTAGGATCCATGTGAAAGCATTCTGCTCTGAATCAGCAATCTATTGGATGCTCAACTGACAAAATGCTTGATGTTGGCTGAAAATGGACTGCATTTTGAATGGTTAGGACGTTAAAGCTCTCACCAAACGCATAGCTCAAAGCATTTTGATAATATTGTATTTTAATTGTCAGAAATACTACATGAAATGAACCTCATGATATTTATGCTTATGTAACATAATTTTCAAGGGTCAAAACCCCAAAAAGCAAGTGGATGGTCTTTACAAGGAAGCAGGATCGAATCTTAACGTCGAGATTAGCAAAAACTGACGAGTCTGTTGGAGAGTGAGTCTGAGTAGAAACCCAAAAAGAGACACATGAGCAAGAAAGTATTGCTTTGAACTTCCCAAAGGCTAAACTAACCAGTACCTTAGTCAATGCTGATGATAAGAGGAAAAAGGATATCTGCTAGTTTATGAGCTCTTCAACATATGCTCTTGTCTATTAGATTTAGACAAGAAATCATCTGTCCATTTTAAATCGATGGATATCATCACGTTCTAAAATTTCTCAAGAATTTTATAAGCAAATTAGCTTGAAAGGTTGTGTGAGGCCAAAAGCAAGAACCCTCAGTTTGTGTGCTTGGGGGTTTCAATGACATGGCCTTGATTAGCTAGAGCCCAAATCTAGGCCAACATGCAGATAAAAAAGTGGTGTCATGGAACTAGAACAAAGATCAGCAAGACCAGTATAGGCTTCCATAGTATTTTGTCTTTCGACCTACCTTCACCCTCCCCATGGGCCTCCAGCCTTCTTTTTAAGAACTTGAAACTATGTAAATTTTGCAAATCAAACCTTCAACCAATTAATTATGGCACAATCCATTCATTAGATTAGAACAATTTCATAGTGGATATGTAGTATAATAATCAAATCCATAGAAAGTTTTTATTTTCTTATGAAGATTTGTATAATCATATATGGCTGATGCACATTATCAATATGTTTCATCGTTGGTAAGCAAGATTCACGCAGAAAAAGTGAACTATTTTGATTACTTTCTACCATGGATCCAGGAAATGTAGTCTTAATTCACAAGTTAAATGCCTCCACCTTCGAAATAAGTCATGAATGAATGCTATGTTGCCCAAACGACTGCCCCCAATCGTTACAACTTGATTATTACTTGGATTTCGTGATGAATCAGAAACAGTCATGAATGACTGGCGCAGTCTTGCTTTAAGTAACAAGCAACGACATCGTTTTTGCTAGCTTCGATCCATGGCTGCATGGAATGAAGAGTCGCTTGACAATTTTGATGCTTGATTTAGTAACAAGCGACGTCGTCGTCTAGCTGTTTCAAATGAAATGAATGGTCAGCAATAAAGACGTCGTTTAAAGTTTCTCTCCCCCTCTTGGGATGCTCTTTCACGAAATGACAAACATAATGAATACAGGCTTTGATCTGTCAAACTTGCTGTTAATAGTAGCATTGCCAGAAATAAATTTTAAATGAAGTTCCAATCCAACTCCACAGTTACTAAAATATGTTTTAGCAAAGATGACCAATGAATAATATCCTAAGGGACAAACTCTGCACCACTCAAATCTCAGGTTTGATAATTTACATAATGTATATTCAAAAGCTTGGGAATTCCAGTAGCAAAGATATTCGATACTTGAGAATTCATAAGGCTTCTGTACAGTATATAGATTTTCAGTTCACACAACATTGAAAGATAAAGGAATCCATGGAAGTCCAGAATTACTCTTCCAGGATATCTCTACAAATAGAAAGGAAGCACAAAATGTGGGGACAAAAAAAGATCCTAGGCAGTGAAAGTAAAAGCATTTGAGTGGTGCTCAATCCATGAATCATCAAATCCCATTTAGGCAAAATGAGAGTCTCTAGTTAGATCTGTACATACTGTACTTATCTAGAAAAAAGTCTATCAGAGATCAATTCCTGTCTAGAACTTCTGCTGGCATGTTCAGATCTATGAATCCACCTCCATAACTCTCTTTTTTAGGTCGCTTCGGGGATGGGCAACCACCGTCATCTGAACTCCTAAAGCTGAAAGGCTGATCGCGTTTGCCTAAATTGCAATGCATCAGAGTAAAATCTTTACAACATATAGAGTTTTAATAATCTTCAAACTGTCTCTGTGTGTGTGTGTGTGTGTGTGTGTGTGTGTGTGGATCTCCAAAATGTGAAGTGCACACATACCACTAGTGCCACAATCGGAGGGAAGGCATTTATCAGTAGTCATATTGGCTTTACTATTCCAACAGACAGCTAGCTCTGATGCTTTCTCAATGCCCTTAGATTTGTATGGAGCAATATTATGGGTATTACGTTGGAGAGAACCCAATAAATCATTCTCAATGCATTCATACCTGCAAGCAATAGTCTCAGCACGTGAACTTAAAACACTCTCATAAACATCAATTAGTAGTTTATATATGATAACTATACTTACATTTTCTTACAAAGGGAATCAATGATCACAGAAAGATTGATTACTTTTATTCGTATCTCCATAACTTTATCATCAGTATATTGATCAAAGGGCTCTTCCAAAAACTTAGAGAGTTTCTCAACATTTGCTTCGAGTTGCTGCTGCTGATCCTCAAATAGATGCTGTTTTATTTCCCTTTCCTCATTTGTCATCTCATCCTTAAATAATTCTTCTCCAAACATGTAAAAGGCAAATGGGTATGAGTATGAAAGGACCCGCCTTGATCTGAAAAGCCTAGAAAGTCCATTAGTTACCCAGCTGAAATCTCGAAGCCTCGATTCCCTCTCTTCTGAAATCGATACCTTCTCCAGTATAGTCTCCTTCAGTTTACTCTCAAGCTTAAAGGAATCTGTATGAGCTTTATAACGGTTATGATAGTGCATATATCGATAGAGATCTCGCTTTGCTCGTTCGGTCTTTTTCTCATGGTCTTCTATGTAGCGACCACAGCTGTGACCAGCAATTCTTGACCAAGTATGGTCCCGCCCAGTAGCACCACCACACAGCCAACTGCATTAGTTGGAAATGAGAGAAATGTTATGACAAAATAGAATCTCAAGTAATTCATATTCAGCAGTGCATAAATCATGTATGTAAACCAGCCAAATAATACCAGTACTTAGTCCAGTATAATTAAAAATAAATAAATTAATACAAGAAAGAGGGGAAAAATGTCATTTATGCTGTTGTTGCTGCGGCAGCTAGTGCAAGTTGAAAAACTTTGAACTTAAATCTATAGAAGTAATTGTCACAACATTTATGCCAGAACCAAACACTTAAATCTATAGAAGTAATTGTCACAACAAGATTAAGACAGCTTTAAGAAATTTGCAAACTGTAATTAACATTAAAGGAAATCCTTACCAAAATGCTTGTCCACAGATACAGCTCACAAGGTTACATCCACCATTCTTCTCCACAGGTTTGTGACACTTCGGACAAGGCTTTGTATGAACAGTGATCCAATTGACTGTTTCTGATTCATCTCGGCACTTCTTGGTCCAAAGCTCCCACATGATACATGAACACGGTGAGTGTGCTTCTGATAAGCAACTGAAACAAAACTGTACACCACAAGAACACTCTACCTCACAAAATTCATCATCCTCGACACGTATTGCATTCCCACAATGAGGAGCACTAGGGCACCATTTAACCATCCTATTATCTTCGATATATGACTCAAGAAGAAAACGATCAAATTTCTCCGCTATATCAGGATGCCTTTTACCAACTAGATTTCTAACAACAGCTTCATCACAAATAGCATTGCACTTGTGTGCCATGCACCTAATTCGCTTACTTTGACCCTCATTTATTTTCACAACAAAATGTTCTGTCCAACCTGGAAAAACAAGAGGGAAAGAAATTAACTCAAAATACTAAAGTGTGCAAGCTGTTACAACTTCAAATAACTTTGTGCCACATTATCAAAATTGATATGTGTTCTGAGCGGATAGCTCATTGCTAAGGGTCAATTTCAAGAGTTCTCAGCATCGTTTACATGCTGACGCTCTGTGGTGATATGATACATACGCATGCTTCAATAAGAAAGTGCAGATTAAGGAGGGCGCTTACAGTCATTGCAAAAGGCATGGCCACAGTCCATTTTCGTCATCTTACCACCGGGTAACTCCTCTATGCATATGTCACACACAGCTGTAGCTGAAGATGACACTGGCGTTTCTATATCCTCGCTCTCAACAACAGAAACACCTGCTTCAGAAAACAAGTCTGCTTTTCCCTTCTCGACAAGTACGGCAAGCAGCTTCTCGACATCCCATCGGTAATGAATTAGTAAAGTCCGAGCATGGTGCTCCCTAAGAGATAGCATGTCCATTACTCTCCGTAAATCCTCCCTCTACCCAAGAATATCAAAACAATCAATACAATCCTATAAAATAAAACATACATGCATGGGAAACCCAAAAAAGAGAAAGGAAATAAATTTTTACCTGTGCAGCTAAAAGTGATTCTTTTGTAATAACCTGCGTTATACCAAAAAGGGTCACAAAAAAGTATGCCCATCCTAGGGATTGAGTACAAGTAGAAGCCATAAAGAAGATGATAAGAATCCATAAAAACCATGTAAACTGTTCTTCTTTACGGGTTTTCCTTCAAAATTAAAGCTTAATTTCTTTTTCCCTATGTTCTGTGCGGGAAAGGTTTCAATGCACACAATGCCATTGAGTATAACAAAAGCACAAAACACAAGCAAGAACACACATCAAGCAGGAAAAAAAAATGATCGAATTCAACATCAGCAGCTGCTTTGGCTGTGAAATTAGTGATTCCCTAATGAGCATGCAAAAACCACATCCCCACCAAAAAAAAAAAAAAAAAACCTCAAAGCTGCTTCAAATTACTCTATCCTCTCAAAATCCACAAACCCAGAAAGTGAAAACAGTGTAAAAAAATTTCTCAATAATTTACTAGTGATCCACAACTAATTCACACGCCAAAACGCTCTTTGAAAAAAATGGAAAAGAAAAAAACCCAGCTCTACACTTCCAAATAAACCCAAAACCAAGAATCAAGAAATCACTGATAATTTGAAAAAAAAAAAAAAGGAATTGAATTGCGAAGAAGACTAGAAACAAAGAGAGAGAGAGAAAGAGAGAGCAAC
This sequence comes from Adansonia rubrostipa, assembly GCA_038381775.1. NCBI lineage: Eukaryota > Viridiplantae > Streptophyta > Magnoliopsida > Malvales > Malvaceae > Adansonia > Adansonia rubrostipa. Next base: position 16,016,934 of record JBBYHM010000018.1, on the reverse strand, counting down.
AAAATTTGACCTTGGTACTGGGACCCTTTGAAGGGGCCCGCTGTAAATCGGAGTCCTCATTCTCGAGACCGTCGAGGGAGTCTCGATCGGACGAATAATCCTCATCGCTGCTCGAACAATCCTCCATCGATAGATCGATCAATCAAAACGATTCCAATTTATTTATTATAAATTATTATTGTTCTTACTATAATATCTCAAAACCCAAAAAAAAAGGAAAAAGAAAAAGATAGAAAATTTGAAAGCAAATTTATATAAAGATCATAAACAATTTATTCATAAAGATGATTTTTTGTTAAAATTTTGAATCGATTCCTTTCCAGCTAAAAATTATACTATTTAATCGAAAAGAGTGTAGGAGAAGACAACGATGAAGAAAAAACAGAGGATTGGAAAACGAAGTTTATAAATTATAACAGACAACCGAATAGATGACCCCCTTTTTTTTTTGTTTGAAGATTGTGTGGGAAAGAAGAAAACAGAGGTGGTGAAGATGCTTTCTATAAATGCACACTTGGGAACTAACAGAACGCTGCCGTTTCTACTTTTGTCCTTATGATTTTCGAAATGAAGAGCATATTTTATAATTTTAAGCATGTAAGTAAAATAATTAATTGAAAAAAAATAATTTTATATAATTTTATAATTTTATAATTTTATTTATTATTAACCAGATTTAAATTTTTAAAATTTTAAATTTATATTAAATCAAGTCTTATATTTTTTTGACTATTAATTATATTTAACAGTACAATATTAAAAATAATAAAAAAAAATGAAAACATTAAAGTTTTACAATTTATTTAAAATAAATTATTAGTATATCTAAATTTTTACCTAAGAACCACGTGCCTCGCACGTGATTAACCAATCCTTCGAAACTTCAAAGCCTTTGTTTTCTCTCTGCTTCTAATAATCGCCAAATAAATCGCTTGCCTGAAAACCTCAAAAAGAAAAAAAAAATGTCTCTGCTTCTCAAATCCTTCCTTTTCATCTCCTTTCGCGTCAGACCTCTTGCTGTTTTCCCTTCCATTTTACTTCCCAAACCACTTCCGAGGAACCGTCGAACCGTTTCCTCTGTTTCCTCTTACACTTTCCAATCTCCTTCTGAAACTCCCAACCCCATAACCGCAGTAGCCCCTCCCAAGGACTCTCTCCAATGGGTCTCTCGCACCGCCTTTTGTGGTGCTTTGTCAAATGAAGATGTGGGTTCCCGAGTCCGACTTTGCGGGTGGGTCGCTCTCCATCGGGTCCATGGTGGCCTCACCTTTTTTAATCTCAGAGACCACACTGGTATTGTCCAGGTACTCGCTTAAACTTGCACCTTTTATTACAATTTTGAAGTGGATTCTTTTTAGAATAATTCTTTGGGTGTGTTTGAATTATAGATTACATCGCTTCCAAGTGAGTTTCCTGATGCTCATGCAGCTATTAATGACTTGAGGCTTGAGTATGTGGTTGCTGTTGATGGTGTTGTCCGGTCTCGGCCTGCTGAGTCCGTTAATAAGAAAATGAAAACCGGCTCAATAGAGGTATATTACTAAAATTGAGCTTGTGCTTTTCAATTTTATTACTATGTTTTTAATTTGATGTCAATTATGTCGGGCAGGTTGCTGCAGAGCATGTTCAGATATTGAATGCTGTAAGATCAAAGCTACCATTTATGGTTACCAGCGCGGATGATGTAAATGATTTTGTCAAGGAGGAAATCCGTTTAAGGTAGCGTGCTTGTAATTTACTAGTCTCCATGTTGTCTGAAAATCTATGTACTTGATTAGCTTATAAAACTGATATTGTCTTTATCATATAAAGGGAGAGATAAATGAGCTACATTGTTCCTGATGGGTTGCCTATATTAGTTTTATAGTATGTTTTTTGGAGTTTTTCTTTTAATGTTCATTACAAGTCATTCCAGTTTGGTGCGGATGTTTTCATTCTAGTATATTTGGGACTCTGGATTGATATTTTATTGTTGGAATACCTGTTGATAGATATAGATACCTTGATTTACGCCGGCAACAAATGAATTTCAACATCATGCTGCGCCATAGAGTAGTGAAACTCATTCGAAGATATCTAGAGGATATACATAATTTTGTGGAGGTATAACCCTATGAAGTTTGTTCTACTACAGTAATTTATTATATTTTCTTTTTTTAGTTGTTTTCTAGTGATCCATGTTCAGTCTCTGTTTTTGGTCTTGACCTTTTAATGGTTATAAGGTAGATTGAAACTCCAATGCTCGCTAGATCTACTCCAGAAGGTGCTCGGGATTATTTGGTGCCCTCAAGAATCCAGGTATTAATGAGTCAGAAGCTATTGGATGCCCTTGAGACAGCATGAAACAAATTTTATGATGCCACAGAGGTTCACATCTAAGTGGTTCTGATTCACTCAACAAGTTGTAAAATTTCTGGTGTTCATTAATTTTCTATGTATCATTGAGATAATGTAAGTGGTCTAATTCACTCTAATGTATATTCTGAAGCCAGGAACATTCTATGCTTTGCCTCAAAGCCCGCAGCTATTCAAGCAAATGTTAATGGTTTCTGGTTTTGATAAATATTATCAAATTGCAAGGTAAGTTTTTACTTGTTGGCAGGGCATGTTACAGTGTTGCAATGATTGTTTCCTATCTTGATAAGCTTTCTGCGTGTGTTTTTTTTTTTTTTTTTTAATTAAGCACTGATTTGCTCATGCCCTTTTATTTCTGTTTCGCAATCCTTATGCGAAAGTACATGGTGAGCCTGTGTTGTCCATAGAGTCAATTTGATTAGTATTTCCTGCATCTGCTAAGGAAAAAAAAAGGGGGATCAATAATATCCTGACCTACTGGACTTTAACCAGGATATAAATTCTCTTTTCTTTCAGATGTTTTAGAGATGAAGATCTGAGAGCAGATAGACAGCCTGAGTTCACACAGCTTGATATGGAAATGGCTTTCACTCCTTTGGAGGACATCCTGGGGCTTAATGAAGATTTAATTAGAAAGGTTTGTAAAATGGGGGCCAATATGCTCAGATGATTTGAGTCCAAGCTCCCAAATATCTCTCAAAAGGAGTTATTCATGAATATTTGCTGTTGTTCTTGGATAGAAGGGGTTCAAATATTTAGTTACAGTTTTCTCTTTACCTAAAATTCGGCGTAGGGGTAAGGAACAAATATGTAGCCATTGGGAAATAAAAAATGTTTAACTAAGTACTATCCTGTTCGTCTTCAGCTCAGGCTTGTGGGCCTTTCTAAGTGGTTTGGCTTCATTCTACAGTGAGAACAACGGCCCATTAGTCAAGTTAGATTTGCTAGTTGATAGCCTAGGTATACACTCAGGGCATTCATCAGAAGATCTTTTGGCCCTCTGTATTTATTCGTTTTATGTAGGTTAAGGTGATTGCACCCTCAGCATCTGAGAAGTGTTTTGCTGTTACACTGGAATTTCAGACCTTTTTAGTTTCTGTACATTATAGGAGTATAAAGAAAGCTTATTTACTGCAGGTTTTTCTAGATATCAAAGGCATCCAGCTACCTAACCCTTTCCCAAGGCTTACATATGCAGAGGCAATGGATCGATATGGTTCAGATCGTCCAGATGTCAGATTTGATCTTGAGTTGAAAAATGTAACAGTCATTGTTCATTTTTTTGCTAATGTCTAATGTTTACCCATTTACTTAGAGTTCATTGTCTAATATTTGCTAATCTTTTGCCTCCCATTGGTGCTGCAGGTCTCTGATGTCTTCATAGACTCACCCTTCAGGCTCTTTGCAGATACATTAAAAAATGGAGGAATTATCAAAACATTATGCGTGCCTTCAGGTGCTAAAAAATTTTCAAACACTGCTCTTAAGAAAGGAGATGTTTATAATGAAGCAATCAAATCTGGGGCAAAGGGTTTACCCTTCCTAAAGGTCCTGGATGATGGTAAAATAGTGTTATTCTTTATCTAGTTCCCACTTTCCCTTTTTTGCCTCTGAAAAAGTTCATTTGCTAATCGTAAAGCTGGTCTTGATGGCTTTTATTATTCTTTTAGGGGAGATTGAGGGAATTCCTGCATTAGTATCCAGTTTGGGTCCAACAAACAGAGAACGATTCTTGAGACAATGCTCTGCAGGTCCAGGTGATCTTATCTTGTTCGCAGTGGGCCATCATACATCGGTTAATAGAACCTTAGATCGCCTTAGGGTATTCATAGCCCATGAACTGGGTTTGGTTGACTATGTAAGTTCCTGATCAGTCTTCTATCTTGAAATATATATATTTGTTGCTATCTTATTATTCTCTCTTAAGCTTTTTCTTCGATTCTGAAATGCAGTCCAGGCATTCAATTTTTTGGGTGACTGATTTCCCGATGTTTGAGTGGAATGATTCAGAGCAAAGACTTGAGGTCTGTCTCATGCTCTTGTTATGTCTTTGATGATTCTAGTGAAATAGTTACACACGTTTGGTGGAAGCTTTAGCTTAAAGTAATGTATTTGGAAGTTTTAGTTTTGTTAAATAAATATATGTTGAAGCTTTAGTTTGTTGAATACCATATTGCTTCTCACACCTGCCTGTTTTTGAAATTTTACTTATCTTGTAGGCCTTGCATCATCCATTTACTGCACCAAACCCCGAAGACATGGGAGATCTTGCTTCTGCACGCGCCCTTGCTTATGACATGGTTTATAATGGAGTTGAGGTATTTATATTGTTTGCGTTCTGGAAGCTCTAAAGTGTAATGATAACTGAATGCATTATTAACCTCTTGCATTGTCAGATCGGTGGAGGAAGTTTAAGAATTTATAAACGCGAGGTCCAGCAGAAAATACTGGAAATTATTGGCATCTCTCCTAAACAGGTGAGTGGAACCCTAAGCTATTCCGAAATTGTATGTTGCTCAGACTTTTCATTTTTGTATAGAGGTATGAGATTATGATCCTCCAAGGACCCTCCAAATACATGGAAAAACTTAGAAAAATTAAACATACTCATGTCAGTCACATACCTATACTCAACACTTACTCTCAAGTCCGAGTAACATAGCCAAGATTAAACCCATGGTTATTGTTTGTGTTGGTGACTGGGGAAGTCTTATGTCTGTTGCACGTCTTCCTGTTATTGACTTGTTTCCAAGAAAACGAAGGTAGGGATTGATTTTGTTGTCTAAGACCCTACCAAAAAAAAAAAAACTTGTCCTAAAGAAACATAAATATGATAAAGTAACACAAAAAACCAGAATACTTATGAATCTTAGAAACGCAGAGATCAATTTTTTTGAGTTCTGAATTCTTTTACCGTTCAAATAATCTACGTTGCTCCGACTCTTTATTTTTCTTGAAGTATTCATGTTCGATGCATATCCAGATATAAGCATGGGAATATAATCCTTCAAGAACACTCGAAATGTGAAGAAAAACTTAGAAAAATTGAAGATATCCATATTTGACACACAACTGTATCTGACGCTCGTACCTGAGTCTGGAATAGCATAGCAAATAATAGTATTATGTTGTTTACAGGCTGAAGATAAGTTTGGCTATCTTCTGGAAGCTTTAGACATGGGTGCTCCACCACATGGTATTACAAGATATTACTTGTTTTTTAATACATATTTAGAATTGGAACGGTTCATTCAGTTTTTTTTAATAAGTATTTTGGTATTTATTACAGGGGGAATTGCTTATGGTTTGGATAGATTGGTGATGTTGTTAGCAGAGGCAAATTCTATCAGGGATGTCATTGCTTTCCCAAAGACAACTTCTGCTCAGTGTGCCCTCACTCGAGCGCCATCGCAAGTCGATGTCCAACAGTTGAAAGATCTTTCACTGCAGAGTGCAGACCCCAAACTTTCTTGATTTGTCTGTCTATTTGAAAAGCTATTCTATTAATCACCACTAGTATTTAACCCCCGTGATGCTCGGGTTTGTAATATCTAGAATAATATTTTAATTGAATTTTCTACATTTTTAATTAAATTTTTTTATTTAACTAAAAATACTTTGTTGTTTATTCTATTTGTTTGTTTGCTTAAGACCAAGTGTTTTATATATTTATTTTTGTTTTAGGTAAAAGTATTGAAAATTTGAAGAATCATAAAGATTTAAATCTATAATTCCCAATGAATTTAAATTTATTTGTTGTTCTGTCAATTTATCTCTCTCAAATTAAAAAAGAAAATATGGTTTATAGTAATTATATAAAGTAATTTCAAGTCCGTTTGATTAACAAATTAATGTATAAATTTTGAAACTTTTCCATTAGGGTTAAATACATATTCGGCTTTTATGCTTTTATTCGATTTTTAATTTGGTGCTTAAAGAATTTTTTTGATCAAATTGGTACTTGAAGGTTCATTTTGTCAAGTATGTTGGTACCTGATATTATATAGTTATTCCATTGATATTATTCAATTGTTAACGTAGCAATCAATTAGTTAATAAAATATTAACGCATGATAAAAATGTCATATCATTATTTTTCACATCAGCATATAAAATTTTATTATGTTTTATTTTTTTTTTGAAGTTTCAATGATAACATGGTAATGATGATGTGATATTTTTTTCATGTGTCAATTTATCATGAGTTATTAACTACTATATCAGTAATTAACTAACGATACCATCATAATTTGACGGAATGAAACTTTAGATATCAATTTAATCAAAAAATTTTTTAAATATCAAAGCGAGAATCGAGATAAACTATAAATATTAAATTTTTATTTAACCCTTTCCCTTAGTTCACTTTTTCTTTATTTTATTTTATTTTTAAAGTGACTCTCAAGAGCCATTATGAATTTCAAATTAATAATATTGTTTTGAATAAAAAAATATAATTTTAGCATATTGATAGCTAAGAAAAAGAGATATTATATAGATACATGATAAACTAAATTCACGTTAATTTTGTATTTTTTTTAATATACATTTTGATTTGAATTTTGATTTGAACTTAATCATTTGCGTACATCCAATTAAAGTTTAGAATGGAGACTGCTTGAATCTTGTTTTCCATCCGAAGGAAAATAAAAATAATTTAACCAACTACTCCTTATATAAAAAATACATGCACGTGTACATCATTGAACAGTATCTTGACATATAGCTATTTGTTTCCTTTTCGTCAACGGGTCGTATTTTTTTCATTATTTTTATTTATTATTATTTAATATAATTTTAATCATTATTTATAATTTATATAAAATGTATTAATAAATGTATTAAAAAGATAAATAAAAAGATAATAAATGTGAGCTTAACCCTTCATCAACTATCAAAATATCATAACAAACAATGATATCTCTCGTAAATAGTTATACAAATAATTGTACATAATATATAGAAAACAAAAAAAAATTTAAAAGTTTGTAAAATGGATAAAATAAAAATTATTATATTAGCCTACCAATTCTTTTGGTATCTTAAACGTCCATGATTTTTCGTTAATGTTTTGGCTGTAATATATTTATTTTATTTACTTTTTTTTTTTTTGTATTTGTTTATCAAATTCTCATAATATTTTGCATTAATTTCAGTCATTAATTAACGGATATTGAAGATTAGAAAATTAAGCATGACATCAATTTAAAATTCAAAAATCTATCTGTTAATGGAAGAGAAATAAATTCATTTCGAATTTTTGCTGGCAATTTATGAAAACAAATTTAATTGATTTTGTTAATCATTAACTATTTTTCCGAATATAATAAAATTTGCATCAATTAAAGAAATACGATCATCAAATTAGAAAGTCTGTGGGTCTTCACATTGAAAATTTTACTCTTTTTTTTATCATAAATTTTGACTTTATCTTATTTAAGGCAATACAATTATTTATTACTTAGAAGTGAATAATTATAATTAATTTAGTCAAACAATTTATTTATTAAATTAAATTATATCAAATTAAAATCATTAATTATAAAAATATTGAATATTAAAAAAATAAATATAATTAATTTTGTTATTTAAAAGGATTTTATGTATAGTAATTTTGAATAAATGTAAAAAGATAGGCCAATTAGAAGGTAAGATGAAATAAATATAATTTGTTATGAAATATTAAAAATACAAATCAAAATAAATAAAATATAAGACACGTGGCATTTATTCAGGGCAATACAAGTGTCCATCCACATAAAATATTCTTTCATATATTTATATAAGATTAGTTGATCATAGTAAAGCTTTTATTTCTAAATAGTTGGAATACATGGTTCAATTTTGATTTGAGAAATTATAGCTGTGCTAAGAAAAGCAATTTCTAGCAGTCAATATTTGGGGGCAAAAAAAAAGTGATTATGGGACGGGTTTTGAATAAAGATTTTACAAAAATAATAAAATTTTTATTTAAATTTAATTATAAAATATATAAATATTAATATACAAATACTATTTTTTAAATAATGAAATGAGTTTTGAATCAATTCATATCCGAGTTGAATTAGGCATGAGCAAAAATATAAAAAAAATTCAGATTAATAGACGGATTCCACTAATTAAAAAACTATCGTATATTTTATTTTTATTTTTATATCATCTCCCTGATTTTATCTATGAATGTAATAATCTTCTGATGTGTGATTTATAGTCATGAGATTGCAGAGATTTTCTGGGAATTTTAATAATGTTTCGCATATTTGCAATTTAAGGTGATATGATGGGAATAAAGGGAAAAAAAAAAACAGAACTTCAATTAGTTGCACTCGCATTAATTATATTTAATAAAGGTTTAATTAAGCATTGGTTAAAATAACAAAGAGTTGCTTTAAAATTCAGTTAATTAAGCCTACTTTACAGGAAAAATTTTTGGGATTGTGTAATTGCAATCACTTTTAAGGAAGAAAAATTGAACAAAAAACATGACCCATTTCTCAATCAGTGCTACAACTTTGAATTATTATTTATTTGGAATGAAAATCAATATAAATAGTATATACATAGTTTGGAAAGAAATATTGGAGAATCATTGATATAATAATAATTTTGGAATACTGTTCAATGTAAAGTTGAAAATTTTCTATACCTATTGGTGATATTCAATTATACCAAAAATACATTTCCGATGTAATATATATATAAATACTTTAAGCCAAGGTGTTTTTTTCTTTTTAATTTTACATATTAGTTTTCAGAAAATATAATTAAGTGTTGAACATCCAAATATTCTCTGAAGGTGTAACGATGGCTACTCTAAACCAAACCAACAACACCACCGCCAAGACAACGAGAGGCCGCCAGAAGATTCAGATAAAGAAACTTGAAAATGAAAGCAGCCGCCAAGTCACCTTCTCAAAGCGTCGCAATGGTCTGTTCAAGAAAGCCAGCGAGCTTTGCGTTTTATGTGGTGCAAACATAGGCATAATCGTCTTCTCTCCCAAGGGAAAACCCTTTTGCTTTGGTCACCCTAATGTTGACGTCATCTTGGATCGTTATCTTAGTAGTGGAAGCCCAGCTTCGCCCGAAGAGGTTGATTCAGCGATGTCCGGCATTACCCCACGTTTCGAAGAGTTCAACGACGAGTGCCAGGAGGCATTGAAGAAACTTCAGGAAGAGAAGAAGCGAACTAAAGAGATTGAAAAACTGAATGAAGAGAGGAAAAACAAGGGACTGTTTTGGTGGGATGAGCCTACCGATGGTATGGGGACGGAGGAACTTGAGGCTTACGTTAAAGCCATGGAAGAGTTGAGGGATAATGTGAATAGGAAGGCTAATGAATTGATGGTGGATGTTTTCGCGGCGTCTACGGTGGCTAATTCTTGTGGTTTGGTGAATGGTTTTGCTGATCAAAATGGTGGTTTTGCCGCTGGAGGCTCCGGTGGCTATGGTGATTTTAGTCTTGGCGTTGATGGTCTCAATTTTGGTCATAATCATGGTCATGGCCTCAACTTTGGAGGTGGTGGACAATTCTGAAAATGGCGATGGTTTTATTTTATTTTATTTTATTTTTCATTAGGACATGATCAATTTCTTTTGATCATTGAAGGTATGACTACTATTTTAGATTAAAAAAACAATCTATTTTATTTCTGATTCTTATATGAATAATATTGATCCATATATGACCATATGTAATAAAGTGTCGAACCACATTATTTTTTCTTCTTAGTTGTTGTTTTTGAGGTTTGATTGTTATCTTTGCATTACTGTTTTTAGCTTTTGCATAATACAAAATTTAGCATTAAATAAGAGGAGAAATTTAAATTCATATGCCATGAAATTTGGCATTTGATATTTCATCGATAAGTTGATTACTTATATAAGTTTATAAATTCAATTATAAAATAACATTTCGACCTAATAGTTTAATATGTAATCATTTTAGCTTTTAATCTTAAATTTCACGTAGTCTATGTCATCTAGTTTAAGTGTTATATATTTTTATTTATGAATGCCAATTGAATTATTTTTCAAATATATTAATTTTATATGTAATTATGTAATTTCTTTCATTTAGTTAGGGGAACAATTTTTTTTCTTTTTAAACACAATCGATCTTATATAAGAAAGATAATATTTATTTTTATCGTCTCCTTACATACAATATTTAAAATTACCAGAAAATACGTTTATGCTTATAGCTTTGATGAATTAAACTACTTAATAGATCAATCCTTTTAGTAGAATTCTAAAAGGGCACATTGGGATGATATTAAATGTGAAATATTCTAAAAATGAACCTTGGAATGATATGAAATGGGAAATGAAGGATCATAAAGTTGATTGTAGACTTGATTATGCCAAATTTGAATTAAATTTAAATTTAAAATTTTTTTTACCGTGACTCTCGATCAATGAATAAATCTAATTGATCATTAATATTAGTATTAATATTTAGTGGGATATTTAAATTGAAAGAAGTTAAGAAGGTTATTAATGTCTTGATTTTCTTATATTTCTTAAGAAATTTGCAGCTGCGTAGAAGAATATATGTCGATGTTGCATATAAACAGTTACTCCTCATTTTCAGTGATATTTCTAATAATAAATTTATTTTTATTGAAAACAATTAAGTTTTATTAATATCAAATCACACAAGAAATGAAACGTGAATATTTACTCGCCGGGTAAACGTAATCTTTGTTATAATCAAAGCCTAATTGGACTCATGCCTAGGACTACGATCCATCCATTAGTTTTTACACCAATTATTTTTTAATAGAATTTTAATTATCATTTTATTTAAAATAGGACATCAGCAGGAAAGAAGTGGACGTTTGTATTATATTTAAGTTGACTCATATTTATAAAAAATAATTTAAATTTATTTAGCTTCACGTATATAATTATTTATTTAATTTTTAAAAAGTTAATATTTTTTATTAAATTTTAAAATATAAATAATTTAATATATTTTTAATATTTATATTATAATATCATATATTAATTTTTATAAGATAAAATTACATATAATATATATAAATATAAATAAAAATATAAAATTAATATATTATAAAATTTAAAAACAATATAAATTGGTCCAAACTTTAATGTTAAAGCAAAGGTCTTACCTATTTTTAAACTATTCTTATTTTTTTTAAATTTTTTTTAACTTAATTATTTTTATTCAAATCTTATTAAATATTTTGAGCAAAGGTTCGGAGTTGAAAGGATATTACATATGGTTACGAATATGCCTGTAAGTGTGAGCTGAGCTCATCAAATATTATTGGAGTTAGACTTGGACTATGGCTGGTTCCATTAGATTGATGAATGTCCAACCAATTTTTCGAGTGGCCACAGCTGTGAACCAGTTGAGTTGCGGGGCTGCCCGACAGCCCTCGCTTCCATCCCATCGCACATTCGCATCGTAACAATCAGATATCAAAACCAGTACGTGGGGTGTGAACTGAAAAGCAGAAAGAAACAAAAGTGGTTTGTAAACGACAAAGATAAGAACGGAAAAAAACAGGAGAAACGACAAAGGATTAGCTTAGTAGCATAGCATCTTTCTAGTTTATAAGACTTTTGTAGTACGTGCCCATTTGTGATCCAGCTCATGTCTTTGTAAATCAAATTCCCTCGAATGCATATTGCCCAACACATTCATCTTTGATTTGTAGAAAAATGATAGGTTAAGGGCCTTCGAGCTTCCTTCGGCTTGGTCTTCAAAATCCACCCATACCAATCCATTAGAATCATTTTGACGGAACATAATGAGCTGTCCAAATAAATGTAGCTTTAGAATTCTGAAATCTCGTATTATCGAGATTCAAAGGTGCTTGATTGACTCATGACCACACCACATCCTTCTCCCATGTCTGCAATAACCCAGCTATATTACAGCCTGTTTTCTTATCTCTATTTTGCTGTCTCTCAACTTTCGTTTTGCTTATAGAGATCACTCTCTTTACGTTTGGCCAACAAAGTCTTTTGTTTTGGCCCCGAAACCTCACTACCGAGTAATTCACAAGCTGCAGAGCAGCAACAAGGAGAAGAAGAGAGCGATTTTCAACCTAAACCTCCCACCAAAACCAGGAAAATAAAAACTTAATGGATCCGTGCCCTTTTGTGCGGATCCTGGTGGGTAATTTGGCACTGAAATTTCCACTATCTACAAGGCCTTCTCCATGTTATTGCATGATTAAACTGAAGAACTTCCCTCATCAAGTGGCTACAATCCCTTTTTTCCAATCACAAGAGGACAGCAGTAACAGCCAAAACCCAGAAACCAACAACTATTTTCAGAAATCGCTCGCCGCGTGTTTCAGTCTAAGCAAGTCCCAGATCAATAGAATCATCTCGAGAGGGGGTTCATGTTCATCATATAAACTATCTGTCGAGGTTTACGCTGATCCTGATGGCAGTACTTGTGGATTGGCATCTGGGAAGTTGTTTGGAAAGGTTTCAGTGCCTTTAGATCTACGTAGAGCCGAATCAAGGCCGTCTGTTTTTCATAATGGATGGATTGCTGTAGGCCAAAATAGAAGCGACAAGAATGGATCATCTACGCAGTTGTATTTAACTGTCAAAACTGAACCAGACCCAAGATTTTTGTTCCAGTTTGGTGGGGAGCCAGAGTGTAGTCCTCAGGTTTTCCAGGTTCAAGGGAGTGTTAAACAGGCTGTTTTCACTTGCAAGTTTGGTTTCAGGAACTCAAGCGATCGGAACTTGGCATCAAGGTTAGTTTTTTTCCTAAATGATCTCTGTTTATTCATTTATGTTCGGCTGATTAGTAAGTTTTAAGGGGGGAGGGGGAGATAAACATTGTTGTCAAAACTGTTTTTGGTCGTACACTTCTCATTCCCTCAAAAGTGAAATTTTTACTATATAAAGTTCGAATGATATTCATTTACATTAAGAACTAAACAAATCAAGTACTTAAATCGTGGTAAAAGCTTTGACTTTGCGGTTTACTATATTTCTGTCAAATTGTTTCTAATTTTTTTTGGTTGGTTTGTTATCGTGCAGATCGTCTTTGCCAGAATCAAACACTTCTAGAAAATGGCTATCTTCTTTGAAAACAGATAAAGATCAATCATCCAAACAACGAAAAGGATGGTCGATTACAATCCACGACCTATCAGGTTCTCCCGTAGCAATGGCTTCGATGGTGACCCCATTTGTCCCATCCCCGGGCTCGGACATGGTCAGCCGGTCCAATCCAGGTGCATGGCTAATTCTCCGTCCGGGATATGGAACCTGGAAACCCTGGGGCCGTCTTGAGGCCTGGCGTGAGCCTGGTTTCACCGACGCCCTTGGATACCGATTTGATCTCTTCGACGACGATATCGCTGCGATAGGCACAACCACCACCGTCGCCAGTTCTACACTCAGCACCAAACTTGGCGGGAAATTCACCATGGATATGACAACTAACACAGCAACCCCATCGATAAGCCCACAAAGCAGCTGTGACTTCGGGTCAGGGTCACGTTCCGGATCAGGATCAGACTTCGGGTTTGGGGTATCCCTTTCCCCGCGGAGTTTGCACAGAGGCGGATTTGTAATGTCATCAACGGTGGAAGGTGTAGGGAAATGCGGTAAACCTGAAGTGGAAGTAGGGGTGCAACACGTGACATGCACGGAGGATGCAGCAGCTTTTGTGGCACTGGCTGCGGCCATGGATCTAAGCATGGATGCTTGTCGGTCGTTCTCTCAAAAGCTACGGAAAAACTTGAGGCAGCAAACGCAGAACTTTGTCGTTTAAAGTGACGTTGTTTGGTGATTATAACCGATCAGATGAGTTGGTTAGGTGTTTTTGGATTGAAATTCTTTTGACAGATAAACAGCAGATTCGAGCTGGATATAATGATTAGTTTGTACAGTGAGAAATGACGGGGCAGGACCCTTTTTTCCCCCTGAATCTTCCTTGCGATTGGCAAATGCATTAATTATTTCATTCATTTTGTATGGTTCATATAGTTAGTGTATATATGATATATATATATATATATGCTTTCTTTTGTCTGAGAATCCTGTTAAAACAGATTGGCAAGCCACATATTCAACTTCAATCTTTTATTCTTGTTTAGCAACTTAGAAAAGTTAAAATTTTTGTTCCCTGCAACTGCAAGCAAGGGAAACAAGTGTTCCATGAATTTCATTACAAGTACTTCTATTCTCAGATTTATGAATGTAAGAATATCAGGCAAACAGTGAAACAGGAATTTGTTTTCCATCAATTCTTTTTGGCGTAGTTTGGGTGAAACATTTGTTCGAGTAAATAAATGAATACTTTGCTGTAACTTTTTCCTGGAGTTTAGTGAAAGTCAAAGACTTTTGATCAAACTGAAAAAATTATATAAGACTTAGTAAAAGCGTCAACACTCTAGTAACAAAACTGGATGAACAGAGTGTAATATAAATACAAGCTGAATACAACGAGGCTCATCAATTAGGTTGAATTCTGGACCCATCACCATACATGAATCAAAACTACTAAATTGCTTGAGAAACAGATAAGATATACAATTTGGGTAAATATTCATATAAAAAGATGCTAGTAATAATACATCAGGTTCGCATTTTAAGACTGTTTATATAGGCTACAAACAGGTCATTCCATGTATCTGTGATTCCCGGCAAGCACCAATGCATGCAGTCGTCATGTTTCTTTCCCCCAGCCGCGGAAGGGTGGGCATCTGCTCTGAACTCACTCATACTGGTAATATCTAAGATGTGGATATTAGACCCCTTGAGGGCCTTATATAGGTGCCGATTCACAAGCCGAGCCTCCACATTCGTCCCGTTATTCTTCAATGAGAAGAGTTCTTCTACCTAGAGAGGGATAACCAATTTTAACCTTTTTAATGTTGATCCACAGTGGAAACAAATCAACAGACGAGAGGGGTAGTTTTCTTTGCCCCAAAAAGAGATTGACGTAGTTCAGCTTATATAAGATGCAAGCATCAAACAATACAATGTTTAACATAACTAGTAAACGATAGTAAGCAAAACTGAAAGAGACTCACTTGTTCTGGTAACAAAGGTTGTAACTGCTGACATGAACCACCTTGGTCCCAGTCGCCTCCTTCAAAATGCCGGGGTGATTGAGTGCGAAACAATTTAATAGCACCTGGTCGCATGGTTTTCTCCATAAACTGTATCTGCCGATTGATGATAAAAATTTTACAAGGGGAAACATACACACACACACAAAAGAAAAGAAAAAAAAAGTGCGGTTGAAGTTTTCATTGATTTTGCTTCATAATATTGCTGATGTTATGTTGTTATTTTCGAAGTGCTCAGAAATGATCAGATAGAAGGAAAAATAGGAGCTATACAAAAGCTGCATGCCTCTAAAGAGATCCTGACAAGGTATAGGAGCATTTAGCCAAATGAAGCTCTATTTCAGGTTGAGCAGACAGCAGCCAACAAATAAACTATCCTATTTAAAATTCCGGCACCCTATTTGTATCTTATTTAAAATTCCAGCAGACACCATTTGCCATAACGTACCATGTGTTTTAAAACCTTATCCAAGCCAGCATCAGGAGGTATGGGAGGGATCACGGGCAGACCCTTTTCAAAGAAAAGCATGGGTGACTTGGCTGGGTCAAATTTTGAAGGAGCCCACCACCTATTAAAGAAGAATCAAAATGGTAAATCTAAGTCAGGAAATCTCCGGTAACAAAATGGAAATATATGGATTTGAATAACAAGAAAATTGTGAACAGGAACCAACACAAATATATAACACAACTACAAATTACACAGCGATGATTGCATATAAATCAAACACATCCAACTTTGTCAACTACTCATGTCATTAAAATCCACTTTTGGTCATTTTCATTTAACATGAAAATAGGATCCCAATGCCAAAAGCAAATTAGGACCAACAAACAAGCACATTAATGTATGCTACCATATCAAGCAAATAAAAAATCCGGAACCAAAATCTCAACAAGTCATCATCCATCAACAGTCTACAACACATTCAAGGGAAAAAGAAAACTACCAGTGTCCTGTGTTAATGATTAGTATATCATGGAAGCTTGGAGCCTTCTCCCATGTGCCTTCTGGAATATCAACATCAACTCTATAACCCTCTTTATATCCAAGAGCTTCTAACTTACCACCATTACCATTAGCTGACCACCTGCATCAACAAAGCCAAAGCGAACTACTTTAAAAACAACCAAGAACGATACAGTCCACACCATGGAACAAACTATTCATAGTCATTAAAAGGGAAAAAAAGGAAGCCTTTAAGCAATGGAAGCTTACCTACCATAGCGTGCTAAAAGATTAGTTCGATGATATGCGATGGTAAGATTATAGTGGAGAAAGGTAAAGCCACGATCAGCTCCAACAGGTCGCCATTTCTTCACATCACTGGACACACGTTTCAGAGTGCAAAACAAGGAAACAAACATGTTTCTGTTTAAAGAATCACCGATAAAACCTGCACTGTTGAATTTGGTAAAGGGCCTAATGAAACAGCATAATATATCTCAACCCAAAGTCGAACATGGCTAAATAACTAAAAAAAAATGCTTCTTTTTTTAGGGAGAAGAGTGAAAAAATAGCAGAACCCTAATTGCTTAAATTAACCAACTCAATATATATACTGAGGAACAAGTGGATTTTGCTTGTAATTTCTCCGATTTCAGAATCTCGCGAGAAAGAAAGAGTGAGAGAGGGGAAGTACCAATGTTGGTATCTCTGTAAGTGTGAAGAAACTTGAGCGGATCGAACGGCGGGAGGTGGCAGTTACGAGGTTTCCATCGCCACTTAACGATGTCTCGACTGTTTGATTTGTTGTTCAAAATGCAATTCCATCCTTTGAATATTTCCTTGCAGCTACTGTCGTACCTATCGAATCTCGCATCCGGGTCGTAGATCCACGACCCGTCGGAGTAATCGCATGAAGAATCGCCTGATGAATCCGGGTCGGATTCGGTGGTGGCATTGGCGTCGGTGGGTCGAAATTGAAGGAATTGGGGATGGGTTGTAGAAGAGGAAATAGAGGCTTTTCTGGAAAGAGAGAGAAGCAAAAAGACGGAGACGAAGCATGTAAGAGAGAACAAAGGGAAAAGAGACGAGAGCCTCTTCGTTGCTGCCATGGCGGTTTTTGTTAACCACTTCACGCTTCTTAAATGAGCTAAGCGGCTAAAAGCCCAAAACCCAACATAGAAGGGGGAAAAAAAATCTAGCTTGAAAGCTGAAACTCCAAGTCTCCAACTTTGCAATTTTCCATTTTTTTTCCTCTTGAAATTAACACATAAAAACACGTCAAAGAAATGGGTCCCAATGACGTGGCACAAGTTCAATTACTGAGTTTGAGTAATTTATTTGACTACGTTGACTCGAAAGCCAAATGCTAGGGTTTAAATCTTTGCTTTGGCCCTATAAAAGGAAGCTGCTTTCCAATATCTTTGGATAGTCGGACAAAAAAAAGGGAAAAATCCAAAAATGACTCTGATCAGCAATCTGTCAACTTCAATGATTTCTTCATTTTCCTCTGCTTTTTTAGCTCCAACCAGTTTCAATTCAAGGTACTTTTTTTTTTCTTTTCAAATTGCTTGGCTCTGTTTGGTTGTTGAGAAAAAAATTGCTACTTCTCTATCTTTTTATCATTCCAATAGAACAAAGTTCTTAGATTTTTACATTTTTTTTAATTTGCTTTACTGCATTTTCTTTTTTCTTTTTTTTTTTTGGGATTATGCAGCAGAAACCAGAGTGTTTCAGTTTCAGTGAAAAGCATCAATATATTCAAATGTGTTGCCACTCAAGAACACCAGACTGGTGCTTATTCTTTTTCCTTTTTCCCCCCATTTATTAATGCTTTTTTTTATAAAAAAAAATTGTTGTTGCAATACATCTTAGACATATGAAGAAAAAAATGTTTTGAAGCTAATGCCTTGAGTAGTTCAGCTGGTAATGGTTTACTAAGCGCAACAGTTCCTGAGCAGTAGCACACATGGCATAGTGAAGGTATTCCTATTTTCTGTTAATCTTTTTAAGCTTCAAGAATTTTATGACTAAATGGTGCTATGCTGGTTTTTGTTTGTTTTGAAGCTTACAGAACAAGCGTTTCTCGCAATGCGAACATAGCCAAGCTTCAAGCTGGTTACCTGTTTCCAGAGGTCTGTTGCATAAAATTTCAATTGCTTGTATTTGTTGCCATTGGTGTTATACATAATTTTTTTTTCCCTCGAGATACAGAATATGTTTGTCATGTCCAGTTTTCAGAAATGCTTCAGTTTTGTCCGTATTCCTTGTTTTTATAAGAAGACAAAGTTTTTTGTCAGTTGGTTTTACTAACTTGTCGAAAGTACTTTCTTTTAATGGTTTTTGTAATAGGTTGCCAGGAGAAGGGCTGCACACTTGTTGAAGTACCCAAATGCACAAGTGATAAGCCTTGGAATTGGTGATGCTACTGAACCAATTCCAGATGTTATTACTTCTGCAATGGCTAAGGTATGCATTCCATGCTCTTGTCCCTTTTGGGGTTTAATCTCTGGTTGTAGCCTAGATTTTCACTGCTATCATCAAATTTTTTTCAAGCTTACATTATAGGAAATCTGTTGCTAA
The DNA here is from genome assembly GCA_038381775.1 of Adansonia rubrostipa. Taxonomy (NCBI): domain Eukaryota; kingdom Viridiplantae; phylum Streptophyta; class Magnoliopsida; order Malvales; family Malvaceae; genus Adansonia; species Adansonia rubrostipa. Next base: position 15,997,977 of record JBBYHM010000018.1, on the reverse strand, counting down.
CCTTTTAAGTTTCTGAGTAGCGGATGAATTGATGAATGATTATAAGAGATTAAGCTGATATCCATTTTGAACTATCTTCTATTTGGCAGAGATCTCATGCATTGTCTACGCTCGAGGGTTACAGTGGTTATGGAGCTGAACAAGGTGAAAAAGTATGTCATAGTTTGGAGTTTTTATAGATATTTCTGAGTTGAAATTGATTAATAATTTTATTACTAGTAGATGCATAAATAAGTGGAAATGGGGCAGTAGCAAATTGCTAATGCTTATTATTAACTATAAACTAAAGACACAAAGTGGATTGAATTGGGACAACAAATAAGACCACCAATCTTATACCCAGGGATCTCTTTTCGTTTTGGATGTCAAATACCATTGATTGAAGACAACCAAAGTGTTAATATCTGCAGGCACTGAGAGCAGCACTTGCTTCAACATTTTACAGCAATCTTGGCATTGAGGAAGATGATATATTTGTCTCAGATGGTGCTAAATGTGATATATCACGCCTTCAGGTTTGAATTAATTATGATATTTCTTTGCAAGTAATTCACCTTACCTTTGCTTGAAGTAATTGATACAGTATGTTAACTTGTCTGTCAGAATTAATCTTGGTGGTCTTGCTATCACTTTGGGCCAGGTTGTTTTCGAATCTAATGTTACAATGGCAGTGCAAGACCCATCATACCCGGTAATTCATATTTATATGAAGTAGAATGATTTTTCTTTGTTGTCTTAATGGGTCAATATTTTTCGATATATTTAAACATGTTCTTATATCAAATGATCATGGTGGGTTGCTCCTTTCAACCCAGCAAATTTCAGTTTGTTCATTTCAAGGGGAGGCAGACCTGTGAAATTTTGATTTACCTACTTCAGCCTCCCTCTGTTTCATACATGTTTGCTCGCTTTACCCCATTAAAACCAGGACATGTTAATTCGGATAACATTAGGTGTTGACAGCTTACTAGGTTAGATGTGTTGTGTGGGTGAGACAAAATTGGCACTTTTTATGTTGGGTCCTACGCCTCTACAAATGACTAAATACGCAAGAAAGCAAGCTGCTTTTTCTCTGTGCCCAACTAGTGGATGGCATTAGCACCTGCTTGCACATTCTGTTGCTAGGGTGGTGTTCCAAGTATCAACGCAGAGGTTATTTGCAGATAAATGGAAGGAAGAGAAAAAAAAAAAATGAAGTAATAAACAAATAATGGAGTTGGGGAAGAGGAAAATGCTTAGCTGCAAAAGAAAAAAATTGGCTTTCTTGTGTCTTTCTAATTATTTGCTAGTCTATGCAGGCTTATGTAGATTCCGGTGTTATCATGGGCCAGACTGGACAGTTTGAAAAGGATGTTGAGAAGTATGCTAATATTGAGTACATGAGGTGTACACCAGCGAATGGATTCTTTCCTGATATATCCACTGTTGCTAGAACAGATATTATATTTTTCTGTTCACCAAACAATCCTACTGTGGCTGCTGCAACAAGAGAGCAATTGACCCGATTGGTTCAGTTTGCTAAGGACAATGGGTCTATCATTGTCTATGATTCTGCTTATGCGATGTATATGTCAGAAGATAACCCACATTCTATCTTTGAAATTCTTGGAGCAAAAGAGGTAGTTCTGGACTTAATTATTTGTTCCCTAATTGGTTCTTGTTATTTAGAGTGGTAAAAAATAATAGTATGTTTGATGTGTAAATCTACTTATTATTATTGTAGGTTGCAATTGAAACAGCTTCCTTTAGCAAATATGCTGGGTTTACTGGAGTTCGTCTTGGTTGGACTGTTGTTCCAAAACAGCTTCTATTTTCAGATGGATTTCCCGTTGCCAAGGACTTCAACCGAATCGTATGTACTTGCTTTAATGGTGCATCTAACATTGCCCGAGCTGGTGGCTTGGCTTGCCTATCACCTGAAGGGTTCGAGGTTAGTGTCCTTGCCTGGCTTTATTGTGAATATGTGCTCGAGAGGAATATTTTTTTGGTTTACTTCAAGTTTGTAATGTTCTGAAATTTTCATATAGAGCAGATATTCTGAATGCCAGCACTCTGATTCTGGATTTTCTTCCCCTGCAGGCTATGCAAGAGGTGATTGGCTTCTACAAAGAAAATACCAAAATTATAGTCGAGACATTTAACTTGCTTGGGTTTAAAGTGTATGGAGGAAAGAATGCACCATATGTGTGGGTTCACTTTCCTGGCCGAAACTCATGGGATGTGTTCAGTGAGATACTTGAGAAGACCCACATTGTTACTACACCTGGAAGTGGTTTCGGGCCCGGTGGTGAAGGTTTCATCAGGGTAAGTGCATTTGGTCACAGGGAGAATGTCTTGGAAGCCTGCAGAAGATTCAAGCAGCTTTATAATTGAATCAATAGCATTTGACTGGTATAGGGCGTGTTGGTTTCAGACCTGAGACGAAAAACAAGCTGCATTTGTGTTTTGTTCTCTTATCTACAAGGAACATTGATCATGATATATCTAACTAGATTCCATGTTTAGAAATTTCGATAAATGCAGAGTTCTTGTCATGTAAAATTACTTTCATCCATCAATCTCTTGCTCTTATTTATTTAACAAATTAATGGAACATATTGTTCCAAGCACATTATTCTCCGAGTCATTTAAAACTGACCGCAAGATTTGCATATTTTTGAGCAAACAAAGCAGAAACAAGTCTAGACTGGCCTGGGAAGCCTAAAGCCAAAGTTTGTAGGCGTATTGTAGCAATGGTTCAGCCCTCAGGGACGCCTGTATAAAATAATGCTTCATCTTGTATAAAATAACATCAACAGCAACAATAATATTAAATGCAAAAAAAAAAAAAAAAAAAGAAGGTAAATTCAAATTCAATGGAAATTTTTTGTTGCATAGGATTAGGTACATTGCAAATTTACATGGAAAGAAATGAAGAACCAGACTCAAAGCGCGAGGGTTTAAACCAGAAAGTAGAGCTATTGGGCCATTGGAAAATACACCTCCAAGACTCAAATAATCAAAACATGCTTGCCGCATTTCATTCCTTGCCGGGTCAGGGGATGCAGAGAACACCTTGTATAAGGCACCAGCTAATGCATTTATCGTACATGCCACCGGCTGCAAAACCAAAAAAAAAAAAAAATGATGCACTATTTTTTTTCATCAATTGTGCTTATAGCAGATGCATTTGATTGGAATATTTTTTCTCAGTTTTTACCTTTCGGAGAGTGTAGAAGGATTCAAGGTATCTGCAGAGGGCAGAAGCATCACGGAGATCATGTAAAGTTCTAAGAAGATCTCTAAGAACAACAACATCAGATAAAGCAACAGTCATTCCTCCACCAGTTAAAGGGTGGCGCATGTTGAATGCATCCCCCATCAAAAGAGCCCCAGGAGTAGGATATGGACAAGCAGGCATGCTTCTATTATGCATTGTTCTTATATTTCCTTTCTCAATTGCAGATATGAAAGCAGTGTGCAGCTGTGGAGATATCTGAAATGTTCAAATATTATCATTTTAAAGTCATCAATTCTCAAGCATTAGTAGTAATCAGGCATTAAAAAAAAGGCACTTTAAGGTAAATTGGCAGTAAAGATTCAGAATATTAATCTAAATCATCGTATTCAGTATCAAAAAAAAAAAATCTGGCTGAAATGTTATGAAAATTTTAGCAACCATTGCTGGTGCAAAATTGGGGGCAAGTACTGAGTAGTAGTAAATCTATACCTGTGGAGCGACCACGGTCTTCAAATAGTAGGCCATTTCACCGTTAGAAATAGAAGGAAGCTTTTGGCCAGGAACATCCACTAAACATCGGATTTCATGGCTACTAATAGGATAAAACAAGATAGGTGAAGGATCAGCTAATATAACATGGCCATGATTGAGTTATGGAAGGTAGCAATTCTCCAGGACCAAACCAACAAAGCAAGAAGGAATATCAACCTGGAAAGGTTTAAATGATGATTACTGATCTTGTGCCATGCCAAAACTGCAATTTCACATGGGCAGATAAAATTTCACCTTGGGGTTGCAGAGGGAGAGTCGCAGATTTGACAAACAACCGTCACATACAATCGTCAGGGGAGCATTTGCGGTCAGCTCTTGGCCTTCATTGGTTTTATAATGAACTCCCTTGATAGTTCCTTTTTCTTCAATTAAACATGATACAGTACCTTGTTCTAAAATTACACTGGGGAGGGAGGCAGCTTTCTGCCTCATCTTTTGTATGAATCTTCCATAATGGAAGCCTCTACCAGACACATCGGATCGAAAGCCTTCCAATGGATAAGACAATATAGTATTTTGTCCATCCTTGTAAAGTGCATATCCAAACACCGGCTGAGAATCAATCTCTTTCACGCAATCTATAAAACGAGAAGGAAATATTGTTAAGAATACAACTCTAAACTCTTTAAAGCACATGTTGGTCACCGGAGTTTCCGTGCTTACCCTCGAGACCCAACTCAATCAACTTCAGGTAGCCTCCTGGTTGTAGTAATTCACCAACGATTCTGTCAGGCTCAGACAAATCTCTTTCAATAACACGCACACGACGTCCTTCCTGCAATAATTTGAAGAGCGAAGAAGAATAACATGTCTGATTAACAAATGTTATTGATCGAGATTGTTGCCAAAAGTATTGCTAATGAGATTTTAGATGCTTCATGCTACCATTGAAAGCATCGTCTATAAGGAACAAGCCACCAGAGTGACTTGATTTCCTTTAGTGTTGACTTGTTGAAGTAACCCTTAAACTCCACAAATTGTCACGAAAAAGTGAGAGAAAGAAAGTTAACAGTGGGAGAAAGCTAGAATACGTCACCTTTCCAAGAGTGAAAGCAAGGGCTGAACCAGCTACGCCAGCTCCGACTATGATAATATCTGTATTTGTCTCTATCTCTGATCCGCGTGACATCTCAATCTGAGAGCTCTCCAAACATTCATTCCCTTTAATCCCCATTGAAGTAGCTCTATCCATCTTTTTTCTTCTTACCTCGTAAAACAAAACAAACCCCAGTACCATAAACTGATCATCAAACATCTAATTTGGCCTTTCTCTTTTCCTGCTTGGGCTCTCTCTATTGTTGCTTGTGATGTAATTGACGCCTTGGTTTATGTTCCCTTTTTATAGGCTTGTAATTGAGCTTCAGAAACGGCTTGACTTTGGGATTTTTCTCAACTTATTTCAGTAGTGTTCAATGTTGAAAAAAATAAAAACCAGAAGTTTGGTTTAACTTCCCAGGGTTTCAACAAAAACAACTCACAACAATTCTTCAAAATGCCTATAAAAAAGAATTTGTATTCGTCTCATTTGGAAGACATGATCAGTTGCCAGTTAGCCTAACTTAAACGTGGTAGTCAAAGGCATAGCAACAGAAATGCTAATCCAAGTAAGAGTAATTATTTATTCTGACTCCTGAGTTTGGTGATAACTGGGAATTGTGTGATTGGCTTAATGTGTTAGGTTTTTTTTTTTTTTTTTTCCAGGTTTTAGACAAAACCATGGGAGCCAAACAAGGGGTGACTGATAAAAAGATTGTCAAATTAAAAGAAAAACTGAAGTATGCTCAATAATTTTTTAAGTTTTCAAAACAATGGGAGCCAAACAGGGGGTGAAAATGAAGCCAAAAGAAAGAAGGAAAAAAAAATTCCTCCACTGTAACATGAAGGTTGTGCTAAGACAGCGTCCAGGAAAGCGACGCAATGCCAATGGACCAATGGTGAATCTATTCATTTACAGTTTGCTTTATTGTTGAACTTTATATATTTTGGTTTTTATAAAAATATAAAAATTAACACATTAAAATTTATATAAAATATATCATATTTTAAAAATAATGATAACAGATAAAAATACATTAACACAAATACATCATAATCATATTTACGTAGAAGTTCCTAATAGTAACAGGTGAAATTTTGTTCTGAACTTACAATTTTTCCCACCAAATGTTGCTAACTAATCCATTAAGCTTCTTCTCGAACTTGTATCTCAATTTTTGTTTTGAACCTTTCTTGGGGGAGTTCTATAATATGCTGGCACAGTCTGAGGGAAAAACATTTGTCTGACTCCTTCAGACTGTATATGGGGAAAAAGGATGCCTGCTGCAACCTGAAAACACAACAAATATAGACAGGGCAACACATCAGGATTGTTAAATGAAACTATATTATGTTCGTATAAATTTTTCGATTTGTATGATGTTTTGAGTTTTTTTTTTTATTTCGTATTTATGTTATGTAATCGTGTGAACAAAATTGGTAAAGGAAAATAACAATAAGAAATGTTCAATATAAATACCGACCCAAATGAATTTAGCCCCTGTCCACATGCGTTTTGGGGAAGGAAATGGAAGTAACAATCGGCCAACACCATAAATTGCCATGGCGAAGAAATGAAATGCCAAGCTTAATGGACAAGGGTGTAAACCAGAGAGCAAAGCTGATAGTCCATCTGAAAATATGCCTCCGAGTCTCAAATAGCCAAAACATGCCTCTAGCATATCCTCCATTGCTGGATCAGATGAAGCACTGAACACCTTGTGTAGGACGTTAGCCAATGTATTTATTGTAGAAGCCATTGGCTGCAGACAAGACCAAAACCCTCCAGTTAGTGCAAAATTCTACAGTTCCGGCCTTCTGGGCATGCAAATAAGCGAAGCGGCCCACATTCTTTATTTTTCTACATCTATCTAGCTTACCTTCCTCAGAGTATAAAAGGATTCGAGGTATTTGCAAATGGCGGCTGCATCATGTAGATTGTTCAAGGGTCTTAGAAGATCCCTCAATACAACAACATCAGAAAGTGCAACAGTCATTCCCCCTCCGGTTATAGCATGCCGCATATTGAATGCATCACCCATCAAAAGTGCACCAGGGGTCGGGTGTGGAGCTGCAGCCATGATTCTATTTGGCATGGTTCTTATGTTATTCTTCTGTATTGCTGATACAAAGGCAGTGTATAGTTCAGGAAGAACCTGAAATGTGTAAGCCATATTGTTAGCCTTCAGAATCAGCCGAATAAGTGGCGGTGTTTGATTTCAGAAAAGCATGGATTAACCAATTTGATTTTAGAATCATTTCATGAAATATCTTTTGCATTACAGATAGTATCTCGAATCTCAAGTTCCCCTAATGAATATAAAGACAATGAATCAAAAAAAGAAAGATACAAGTAGTACCTTGGGAGCCACCATAGTTTTCAAGTAATGAGCCATTTCACCATCGGAAATAGAAGGTACATTTTGACTAGGAACATCAACCAAGCAACGAATTTCAGTGCTGCTAATGCGATAGAATAGGACAGGTGAAGGATCTGCTAAAACAAGAGCTCCAAAATTTGCTTTCGGAAGTTCGCAGTTCTTTAGGATCAAACCAACAAAATAAGAGGGGACATCAACCTACAGAAATAATAAATAAGATCTTATTTTCTCAAAGCTGAAATTTTTACGAAGATTTCTCCTAAAGATTTTCACCTTAGGATAGCAGAGAGAACGTCTCAAATTTGAGAAACAACCATCGCATACAATGGTGAGGGGAGCACATGCTGTCAGCAATTGTCCACTCTTATCTTTGTAGTGCACTCCTTTGACAGTCCCATTTTCTTCAAGCAGAGATGTCACTGTCCCTTGTTCTAGACTTACACTACATAGTAATCATGGGATAAAAACATTGAATTTGGAGCTTGTGGATAAAAGTATAAAATAAGGATTTATGTTTGATGTACTAATAATGTATAAATCTATTTATATTTGACGTAATCATCTATTACTCTATTTATTTTAATCCATTAAAATAAACGTTCTGACATATCTTATGTCGAAATTGAAGAATGATAAATGAGTACTTGTGAAGAGATGCAGCTTTCGCCCGCAACCTTTGCACAAAACGACCGTTATGGAAGTTTCTTCCGGCCACATGGGATGGAAACTTTTCCAGGGGAAAAGATATATTGGCATCCTTGCCATCCTTATACAGAACATAACCCAAAATTCGCTGAGCATCAATCTCATCTACACAATCTGCAGTGCCAGAGATAAGTGTTAAAAAAATAGGCAGGGAAAAAGAGAAAGAGACAAGAAACACAGAATTAAGTTATGGTTACAGACATGTTTTTGATGACGCCGTATTATCTTGATTGCAAGTATAATGAATGTATCATAATCAATTGCGATAAAAATACTAAAATCATAAACTAACATTGTAACATTGCATTACACCCGCCATTTAAACCATTAACGATAACAATAAAAAAAAGGTCCCAACGTTCAATTTTCTTGTTTACCCTCGAGGCCTAACTCAATTAACTTGAGGTATCCCCCTGGCATTAGACCTTCACCAGCAATTCTGTCGAGCTCATTTAAGTCCCTCTCAATCACACGCACTCGACGTCCGTCCTGCAACATTTGACGAATGAAGAATATTATTAATGGACCAGTCAATTTTGGACACAATATGTATAGGACAAATTTTAATCGTACATGGGTTTTATATAATTGTGTTCATGTCATAATCATGTTGATATGTTATGACACGTCTCATAAGCATGTTAAACACGTATAACACACCTAAGACATGATTAAGTAATCTTGTCATAAATATGTAAATATGTCAATATGTACCAATTAATACATGATAATTTAACGAGCCGTAAACGTGTAAACACATTTAAATTAATACATTTATATATATAATATATTGGCTTTCAATATAATTATAAAAAATATATCAACTATAAACATTATTTTAGACTTTTAACTATGATACCTATTTATTATCTAGTCAAATAAAAATTATTTTAAGTATTTAATTTAATATAGCTCTATTCGTTTTAGCTAGTAATAATAATATGATTGTTAAAACAAAAGAAAAGTAGAATAAACTTATTTTCTCTTTATAATATATTGTATCCAATTTCAATATCTTTTATGATAGAAAAGTGAATTTAAATATAAATATCATTATAAGAATAATATATCATGACTTTATAAATTAAATTATAATTTTATAAAAATAATTATTTAAATAAAATTTTGTGAACTGCACTCTTGAAATATGAATTAAAAGTAAACTAATTAAAATATAAGTCCATCTTACTAATTTAAAGTGACATAAGTATTATACTTCAAATCTGATATTAAAATACTAAGATAATTGTAATAGCTTATCATTAGTACTAGTAACTAATAAATTAGTAAGTAAAAAATAAAAAGTATTAATTAATAAACTACTACAATCATTTTAACAATAATAGTAAACAACTAATACTTACATAAAAGATAAATGAATAAAAAAATTCAAGAAGCTTTACTTAATTAATACAAGATATTAAAGCTAATTAATACTCTGTACTTTACTCAATTACTAACTACTTTCGCTTGATCTTCATAGCTGTAGGCATTAACTGTCAATTGTGAATTAATCGTATTAATCATGTTATTTATATTATTTTATTAATTTTATTGGTTATATATTTGTGTTAATTTTATTATTTATGTTATTTGTGTTAATCATGTTAATGTATATCTATGTCATACTTATGTCACGTCGGCGCACATGTATAAAAATTTTGTCGTGTTTGTGTTGTGAGAATAAATATATTTAATTAATTATATTGTATTCATATTTTAATTAATCATATCACATAAAAAATAAAATATGACAAATTATGAAGTATTAAAATACATAATTACGTATCATAGTTAAATCCAAATTTTAAGGACAAGGATGAAACCAGGAATTTTATATTAAGAATTAAGATAAAAAATAAAATATAGATTTCTGAGTCAAAATAAAATTTTTATTATTTTTAATTTAAAAACCTTGATAAAATGATTGAGATCCGAAGAGAGGCCTGCCCTTGGTTTCGCTCCTATTAAATGATTTTTATGGGAACTCGAGGAAGAAAATTAAGATGATGAAACTATGCTGGGAAAAGATGAGAAATATTCGGACCTTTCCAAGAGAATAGGCAAGAGCAGCACCGGCAACTCCAGCGCCGACAATGATAACATCTGTAGTTCCAACTGCCTCATCCTTTACGCAGTTTGCCTTTGGAAACTCCATGGAAGCTGTTCTTGTCTTCCTGACTCCTCTTACTAATGAATTGTGGTACAAGAAAACAAACCCCAGAAGAGAAGCCACCAGTCCGCCAACTCCAACTATATAAAGGTCAGCCATTAATTTAAGAACAATATAGAATAAAATATGGAATAAATGATCAAGAAGAAAAGCAGAAACGGGGTGTTGAGGCTAATTATTATTATTATTCTTTTTTATGTCTACGCCTTTGAAGTTTAGGGAAAGGGAGTACTTTATAATATTGTTTTTGCTGTCAAGTGGCGTAGCCAGCATTTAACTTGAATGAAAATTGGGCTATCCACTTTCCCTCTTAGATAGGAACATTTTTGTTTGTTACAACTGGCCAACTACGTGCAACTGGCAGATTTACCCTTTCTATTTTATATATATATATATATATATATATATATATATATTGATATTTTTATATTATATCGTATTTTATTATCTTATCGTTAAACTGCAAGTTTTCCCCCCTTCGATTCTGCCACCTACTAATTAAAGTAAGCTCCAATCCTCCTGCCAAGGCCTCGTGGCATGCGCAGTTCAAAGACGGATGATTTCTGGACTCCTCTTCTCAATAATTCTGCGTCACTTTTCAAAAACAATTCTGCACTAGCCTTCTTATATTATTATTTTATTAACTATCAATAATTGCATATATATATATATTTATATATATGAATGACATGAGGAGATATGATCAGCCAAGCAGATATTTTCGCATGTGAGACGTCAACTTATGGCTGCTGCTTGCCGACAGCAATGGCTAGAACGTAATCTCAGTAGCATTTTCCGCTACATCTTGTTTCAATAACAAACACCTTTGATGTAACCCATCCTGTTAAAAAAATTTTCATTTGGGGCTTCAAATAATAATTAGTGTATTTTATTATATATAAAATATTTTATATTTATATAAATATTAATATATTAATATTTTATATTGTATAAAATTTAAATTAATTTATTTAATCATGTTTAAAATTATCATTTCTATGTATGAATGTTCTTTTTTCATGTTCGAGGAAGCTAATTGGATGACTGATTGACATGGCTAACAACACAAAAACTGAAAGTGCTTTTTTAACTTGGTTGTATCTCTTACTTTATTTTGATAAATCTTTTGCGTTTAATTCTTTTTGTATATGATTAGCACCTCTCATCTGTCATATAAAAATCAACATTCAACTTATAAGATATTATCTATTTTGATTTATCGATAAACCTCACAGTTTTATCTTCAAAATTTTAAAGCTTTATGCTGTTACAAACTCTTTCCATTTAGAGCGTCAAGCCCAATACGAACAAACAAAACCAGTGTTACATCAGACGTTAGGATCCGCACTCAAACTGTAAGGTATTATCCACTTTTGTCTATTGAACCTCATAATTTTTTCCCTAAAAAGCACTCAAAAATATAAGCCGAGGTCTCTCTCTCTCTATATATATATATATATTATGATAAATCTTAATAGATTTTCGATGTAAAATTGAAGTGTTACAAACTTTCACTATTTTAAAGATTGATCGTGTTATAAAAACTAATTGCCACTCCCGAACTCTGAAGATTTAAGACATCACAATGCATCATACTTATGATACAAATGCCAAGGGAACACTATCATACTAAATCGAAACTCAAAAACCTAAAAAATCTTCGAGACTTATAACTCAAAACTTTAAATCTCAAAATATTTAATATTACACTTATGTCTTTTATCCAAAATATTCTAATTAACTAACAAAATAACTAAATCTAATATAAAATTACTCACATTCAAGTTCCACAAGTAAATGATAAACTTAAAACAATTCTTCTTCCCATGACTAAACTCCCAGGATACATAAATTTGAATATTAAAAAAAAAAAATTAAGAAATGAGTACAAATATCCAGCAAGTTAGTCTTCAATGAAAAAGACTAGGCCAAGGGCAAAGGTACTATAAACATAAAACCTCAAATTAGTTTTAGGTGTATTGATTTATAATTTATTTTGATGTTACATCAAAAAAATAATTTTCGCATCGCCCAGGCATGATTCTAATTAAATTATTATTTTTCACATTATGGTTGAAGCCTACAGGTACCAATGGTTAAAATGTAATGTTCAATTCATTTTCTGCTATATTTTTTTCAATAATAAATTAGTATAATTATTTTTAAATTATTTTACATTATATATTTTTTAATATATTAATGATTTATATTATATTAATTTTAAAATATATATCTATATAATATAGTTACAAGAATCAGACTTTCCCTAAAGTTTTTTTATTTTTTCTTTTCACAGATCTAATGAGAAGCTAAAAGGGCAATTGTTTGTGGTGGCAGATAACACAAAAATGGGAAGTCCGTTTCAATTGGGTTGTGTCAGTTTCCCCACACCCTATTTTGATTAAAATCTTTTGCATATTTAATTCTTTTATATATGATTAACGGGCCGCATGTGTTGTTGTCCAAAAAAACAAACAACTAAACTTTATGGGCTCTTAAAAGAAAATCTTTTTCTTAAAATAGGAAAAATAAATTCTAAAATGTTTGTGTTTCTTCACGTTGTCAAGTATTTTGTCTTATTAGTAGATATATTTATGATCGATTTTATCATCATTTAAAATTTTTTAATTTTTAAAATTTAAATTAATTTAAAATTTATTTTATTATTAATTATGTTATTAAGATATTTAAATTATTTTATATTAATATTAATATTTTTATAATTAAATTTAAATAAAAATATTAATTTTATTAATCAATAAATAATTTAAATACGAGTGAATCAAATCCAGCTTGCAAAAACTTTATTAGAGGCTGACCAGAATGGACAAACCTGTGGGCCGGACATTAAGAGTACGGATGGTGAGAAAAAAAATCAAAGGGAAAAGTGCCGTCTGTAAATATTATATATTTATATATATTCCACGTCCTTAGATATTTTTACGAGCATTTATTTCTCCACCCCTTTTTTTTTAATTTAGTTCGACCTAAAAACCCAAGCCACCGAATTTGTTGGCATTTATCTCTCTAGGATATTTTTAT
>JBBYHM010000018.1:15959338-15974354 GCA_038381775.1 Adansonia rubrostipa | reverse complement strand
CTGCTTCACTCGTTGAGAGTCCACCACAAAAAAATAGAAGGATCAAACCATGGCAGCAGCAGCCAGAGCGATAGCCGTCGCTGGCAATTCCGCCGCCGCCGTCACGTCCTGCTTGCTCCTCAAAACGACGTTCCCTTTGAAACGCGGCGGCGACTCAGTTAGCTTCAACAACGGCAGACGATTGTCGAAAAGATTGTTTTGTTGCAATGCCATTTATAACCCTCAGGTTCAGATCAAACAAGAAGGCCAACCCGAAACCCTTGACTATAGAGTCTTCTTCGAAGATACTTTAGGCAAAAAGGTTTTTTTCCCTTCTTTTTTAATTTTCTTCAAATCTTTGAAATTTAGTTGATGAAAGTAGTAGTATTCTAGTAATACATGTTGATGGTGGCTTAGATTTCTCCCTGGCACGATGTTCCGTTGCAATTGGGAGATGGGGTTTTTAACTTTATTGTTGAGATACCCAAAGAATCAAGTGCAAAAATGGAGGTTGCTACTGATGAACCATACACTCCCATTAAGCAGGACACAAAGAAGGGCAAGCTTCGATATTACCCGTAAGATTCGCTGATTTTGTTTATGTTTTGATTATTGCACTTACTTCAATGCTTGTTTTTTTTTTTTTCATCACGGATTTGGGCTAGGATGTTTAAAATTTCTAACAATTTTGCAATTAGATTTTGCATTTCACCATGATTTTTTGTTCTTGGCATTTGGCAATGTTATATTGTTGCCGTAGAAACTTGTCTTGATTTAGAAATGACCCAAAGTTCTTTACTTATTGTAAGTGAATGAAAATAACTTAGTTAAGTTCAAGTATACGTATTAATAGCTTGAGAAAATTGTCTGCTAAGTAGTGTAGTTGTTGAGTAGCTTCTAACAAGTAACAACAGCAAGTGATTTTGAGAGATTTAACAACAGCAAGTGACTTTAGAGTTGTATTAAGGTGCATAGCATGTCTTCGGGTGATTCACGATCGAAAGATCAGGGAGAGAACCATAAATATGGCATGGCCTCTTAAGTAAATATGAAGTTGCGCAAAATTAATGCACATTTTATATACCATTTTTTTATTAGAACCGACTTGGTTTTAGCTTCTTGCTGTTGTGAGTTTTTGTTGTCTAGTCTGTCAAAGAGGTTTCATTTCTGAATGATTCCATTCATCATCCGTCAGCTATAATATAAACTGGAATTATGGATTGCTTCCACAAACATGGGAAGACCCATCTTTTGCAAACTCTGAAGTTGAAGGAGCATTTGGTGATAATGATCCTGGTAATTCCAACACTTGTTTCAGTAGTTGATACTGCTTACAGAATTTTTCTTTGTTGTTGTGAAAAGTAGATTTTAAATTTTTTAGGTTCTTGTGTCTCTAAATTTGTAGTTGATGTTGTTGAGATTGGTGAAACCCCAAGAAAGATTGGTGATATTTTGAAGGTTAAGCCCTTGGCTGCTTTAGCCATGATTGATGAAGGGGAACTTGACTGGAAAATAGTTGCCATCTCATTAGATGATCCAAGGGCATCTCTCGTGAATGATGTTGATGATGTTGAGAAGCATTTCCCGGTATTTCTCTCTATACTCGCAAGTTTTGTTATAATTTTAGTTCATAGTTTATCATGCAAACATCAAGAATAGTGAAGCCAGGAGCCGACTTATACTATAACTTTAAGTTAGATTCTTGATATTGCTATCAAATTTTACTATGAGTACAAGCATTTAAAGACATCTGTGTTTCTTGCTATGAAATTGAATTATTTTGACTAGTCTTGAGCTTGGTTGTCTTACTTACAATTGCAAAATTTTTGAACATCCATCTGGTGGTATTTTCAGGGGACTCTCACCGCGATCAGGGATTGGTTTAGAGACTACAAAATCCCTGATGGAAAACCAGCCAACAAGTTTGGTCTTGGCAACAAGGCGGCAAACAAGGTAAATATTGATTTAACCCTTTCTCTACTCCCAAAATGCTTCTCTGTGTCCTCCTGCTTCTAATGTCTTAAAATTTATCTGTATGATAAACAGGATTATGCTCTTAAGGTTATTACCGAGACTAACGAGTCTTGGGCTAAACTTGTCAAAAGATCGATTCCTGCTGGAGAGCTTTCACTCGTATAAATGCTACCGAGAGCATTGGAGCGGCAATGCTTTCAATTTCAAACAATCATCGGAGTTTTGGTTTTTTTTGCCCCCTTTGCAAGCAAGCCTTGGTAATCATATAAACTGATACCAATGCATTCCTTTCTGCTTATTATTTGAGTAAATTAGAACACTCGTTTAATTGGGACAGCATTTCATGTTCACATGGTTGTTCTGGTATGGATAAATAGGGAAAGACTTCTCTAGGAATGATTTACCTAAAAAAATAAACCAATGATAAGCCTCCGTTCTGTTTGTGCTGAGAATAATCAAGATCAATGAGGAAATGAATTTTTGTTGCCAAATATCACTTTGTTCTGGGAAAATGATGAAAACTCTTCTGATTGTTCAGACATAATAACATTTCCGTTTAACTGAATGGGAAAAATCTCTTGATAACTTGATTAATGTAACTTTCTGATAAAATCTGCAGTTTAAATCCAATTTTTAATCCTAACTTCCACCAGAGAACGCGAAACTGATATTTCAAATAATATTGAACAAGAAATACAAATGCGAAGTTGTCATTTACAGAATTGTATAAGTTGTTTTTTTACCCTGATGGGAAAGGATCAACATTACCTGCGGTAGGCGCCATAACCAGAGATGAACTCTTAAGAAATTGGGATTCGAATGGGTATTTGATGATAAATCGGTAGTCAGCCCAGTTGTCGACATACAGGTAGAGCATGACGAAACAATCATCTGGGCCTTCACTGGGTTTTCTTGGGATTTTAACAAAGAACACATGGGTTCAAAGATTACGGTAACTGGTCCAAAGGTATTGCTGATATCGCTATGGCGACGTAAACATTCGATTAATTATTTATTGGTTCCCATGGACGCCATTGTTGTTATGATGACTTTTTCCTGGAATTAGACTTTATTAAACTGAAAACTGAAAATTCGTGACATGTACGGGGTTTCAGTACTGTTTCTCTAATAAGATGAGATAAAAATAAATATGTTTCATAGATGTAGCAATGAAAATCATTTATTGATCTTTTGCAGGAATCATGATCTTTACTTATTTTCCCGCTCCGACTTATGGTCAAGTATAACTAGGAATAGACAATATTAGACTTACCTCTCTAAAAGACTTTTGCTTCGTTACTTAAATTTTTTATTTTTTTTAAAGTATTTATATTTGACATTTATATCTGATATATATTCATATATTAGTATGAAGTATGATCTTCCAAATATATTTAAAACTTAAAAAAATTGAACATACATGTAGTGGATATACCCTTTCGTCTAACACTTAATCTCAAATTTCACAACATAACTTGCTTTATTAAATTATTAAGATGAAGATTGGGAATTATTGTTGCTAGAATATATATATATATATATATATATATATGTTTGGGAACTAGCTAGGTGCTGAAAATGATACAAAGTCTCATTTAAAATGTAGCACGAGCAGGCTTCGGTGGATCGACAAGAAAAATATCAAGTAGTTGATCAATCGGGGTGTACTTATAATCTGGATATAGAATAGAAGCTTCAAGGTCATTCTCTCCAAGCTCATAGTTCAGAAGATCTCCTTTTACAAATAAGCTGTAAAGGATGGATGGTGGTACATTATCTGGAAATGGTAAGGCTGCATTTATTTCAAAAAAAAAGTTTTTGATTAATAACAAATCAGTATCATTGAAGTAAGCAAAGTAAGGAAAGCATAAGAACCCATGGTTTAGCTTGGATAGTTCGTGCAATCATCTTTAAAAAAATAAAATGCAAGGATGCAAAAGCTTTCAAAACTTACTCTCTGTCAGTTTCACAAGTTCTTCCTCTGATACATGAGTCTTCTTGAAACTCCTACCTGTTTTCTTCTCCCACAAAGAAATCAATTCAATCTGGGACAAAATATTTTTTGGCATCCGATAAATCACTATTTGATTGCATGTTCTTGGGTCATTTGCTACTTTGATCGTGTATTCCGCGATATCTTCTTCATAATTGAACAGTGCTGAATTGAATTTTAACCATATAAATCAATTTAAAACTCATCTAAATCGAGTAATTAATAGCTTAAAGCTTGGAAAGATTCAATTATGAAGTGTTGGTTAACGTACCCTTGGCTTCACCGGATCCATAGACAATCACATCGTCATGTTCTTCATGTGGACGAAGCAAGTAATTCAGAAAGTAAGCACCGAAACAGTTTGCAGATATGTAAGTGTCAGGTATTCCAGCAGCTTCCACTGCCCTTCTAATCTTTCGTTTTTTGTCTAAACAAGCTTCAAATGGCGGCAGAAAACTCAGTCTATCTTGTTCTACCCCAAATTCTGAAGGAAGGAACCTCTAGTTTACATACAGGAAATATTAAATAAATATGGATCAGTTTCTTCATACTTGTATGAACAAGAACAAAAATCAATATTTAATCAAGAGTCAAGACGACAATGTTTTCACTTGTCTACCTTTATGTTACCGGCAACTTTAATGGCTTCAATTATATGAATCTGATCAGGAACCTGCGGGAATGGTAGCGTTGAGATCACAACATCTACTTGACGAAGTAATGCCACGATCTTTTCATGTTCGTCCAACTCTCCCTGCATCGTATACATCAACATTAATGATTATTATGCATGCATGCGCGTGCACACACATATTTTTTGTGTACATATAACAACTTGATCTTGATAACATATGCTTAATTAATACCTGGACGATGGTAACACCAATGGATTCGAACTCCTTGCGCAAGTTTATCTTTTCTAGATTGGATTGTGGAGTGAGAGGGCGAGCATAAATGAAAGTTTGATGTCCTAACTTGATGCTTGCCTTCACCATATATTTTCCCAAGTGCCCAGTTCCCCCAAAAATGAGGATTTTACTTGCTCTTGCAGCACCCCCACTGGCTTCCATATTCATATTCCTACCTCTTCTTTTGCCTCTTATCCACACCCTGTATATACTTGCTCATGACCATATAAATATTAAGCTTTTAGGTTTGAAGAAAATATGGGGTTTTCTGTTTTTTTTTCAAAAAAGAAAAAGACCAATATTTGATACATAAGTAATGAAAACTTTTTAACTCTAATAGTAGATTAAAAGTTTACTATGTATCTTACTCTTTTTTAATTAATTTTTTATTATATTTATTATGTATCTTACTTTTTTAATTAATAATTATTTTTGTTATATTTAATGAGTACGTGCTATTATCTTGATACTGTTTGTAGAGTTTAAAATTTTCACTAACTATGTATAAGGTAATTTTTCAAAAAAAAAAAATTCAAGGTTTTTGAGAAGATATGATAAAAAAGTAGATATTATTTGACAATATTTAATGTATAAGAAAATATACATATGTGGCATCCATTTTTTAAAAGTAAGAATTAAATGGAGTTGTTACATGTAAAAGGAATAAAAGTTGTTGGTTCAATTATCAAAATGATTTTCCGAAGTAGAAAGTTTGGAAAATGATTGAAATTTGGTTTTCAATTTTTTTTTTGTTTTTGTTTTTAAGTTTGTGATTAGAGTTTGTGGTGCGAATTGCGTACAAAATGCGTTAATATTTTGGGACATGAATTGAATAAAGGAAATATATGCACAAGAAAAACTAGTTGGAAAAATTTATCATTTTTTATTTTTATTTTTAATTCGAGAAACAAAGACATACTTATAAAAAAAAATTTCAATTGATTTTCTTTAAAGTAAGAATTATTTTTAAAAAGAAAAAAAAATTGTTAGGTCAATATCAAATTTTGATCTCCAAAATGAATTATTTAAATGAAAAGCTGAAATAGAAAGTTTGAAAAATGATTGAAATTGGGTTTTCAAATTTATTTTATTTTATTTTTTCAAGTTTGTGATTGGAACTTGTGGTTTAAATTGGTAGAAAACATTTTCAAAGTTTTAGAAAAACTCTATGGAAAATTTTGTCATTTTTTTAAATATTTTTTTTTATAATTTGAGAAACAAAGACATCTTATTGAAAAAAAAAAAACCTTTAAAAGAAAAAATTCTTTCAAATTTAACCCAAACTTTTCCAACGAAAGGCTTTGTCGTTGGTTTTAGACACGACAAAAGAAAAAAAAAGTGTTTATCGTATATAATGTTTAAATGATTAGATCGAAACTTAAATTGGTGATAGTTTGAATTAATTAAATTATTTTTAAATTTTATAAAAAATATATATAGTAGTTATTTTAACATATATATATGAGTTTAAGTAGAATTTATATTTTAATATTTATAATTTTTTTAATCCTTAAATAATAATAATAATTAATCTGGATTTAATTTTGTTTCATGCATTTTATTTGCTTAAACCATTTATATTTATTTGATATGTCCACTTTGCTGACTTGTCCTTTACTGTCTTCATTAAATCCATGACCCACAAGTGCGGATATTAATTTTCATTGCGAATGTTATTGTATTTGTATGGTATTCAGCCACTCAAAATTTCAAAACCATATGAAATTTATAACCAGAACTTTTCCAACTGTATAACCAATAATTGGCTCAACTAGCATCAAAATGTATGACTCGTTTTTGTTTATTTCTGTGAGAATATCAAGGAAAAAAATACGAAGCAATATGAAAATTTAAAATTATATTATTTTAATATTTTATTTTTATAAAATATTTATATACGATACATATTTAAATATAATCTTTTAAATATATAATTTTTTTAAAAAAATAATAAGTATAACCGTGAATATTATCACCAATCCTCGAGTTTGGTTAACCTAGCTTGAAAGTGACAATACCTTTAAAGTATAAACCATATCTCAGTTGCTGCAAACAGAATTGATGTTTAGAATAAGATTTCTCTTGACATGATCCTGCGGAATTACCCCAACTTTAAGCCCTCAATTTAGCAAACTTAAAGACAACATATTATTAGCCAAGTAATGTGTTATCTGTTTGGTGTTGTAATAAAAAAGACAGAAACTAAATAGTTTTGTTAAGATTAAAAAAAAAAAAAAGCACACGATCGCTGATTAAATATGCAAGACATTTTCTTTGCTATGACTTTTTTTTTAAATATTTATGTTTGATATATAATTAAAAATAAATAAATATTTTTTAAATATATAAAATATTTAAAAATATATTTATATTCAATAAATATTCATATATGATATTAACATTTGAATTTATATTACGGGACGTTCTAATTCATGTTCCTGGTCTTATCTTTTTCAATTATTGAAGAGTTGTAAAAAGGGCAAATCTATTTGGCAATTCCAAAAGCAACAAAAGTTTCAGTATTTGCTTTGTTTTCATCTTTCGTTTTCGTGTTAAACTTACTGCCTAAACTTCCCAGCTCTTCCCTTCATTAAATCTATCAATTTTGAAGATAAATATAACATAATACATGATATTATATAAATATATTTATATATTACAAATTATTATTTTATTAAAAATTATATAAAATATATAATATAAAAATTGTTAAATTTAATTTCATCAATCAAACTTTTTTTTAGTGCCGACAAAGTTGTACAAAAAAGAAACGCCAAATGCTTATCTGAAAACTAAGTCCGTGGTATGAATTAAATGCACATGCAACATGCAAAATATGCCGAGAGACAAAGTTGGAAGAGGACCCCACAAGTGGTGAAGCCTGTGAATTGATGCAGTAACATTTACTAGGACGCTAGTGGCTAATGCCCCACATGAAACATGTGTAGGTGAGCATGTTTTGGGTTCTAAAATTTTAATGAGTCAAATAAAGATTCAAATTAGTACGAAAAATCAAAATACTTTTACATTGTAAGTGGTGAAGGAGGCACGTCGCGAAACCTGTGAATTGATGTAGTAGCATTTACTAGGACGCTAGTAGCTAATGCCCCACATCAAACATGTGAAGGTGAGCATGTTTTGTATTCTAAAATTTTAATGAGTCAAATAAAGATCCAAATTAGTACAAATAATCAAAACATTTTTACATTATAAAAACGAAGGATGATCAAAACACTTTTACATTATAAGTGGCGAAGAAAGCACGTCGCCAAACTTGTGAATTAATGCATTAGCATTTACTAGGATGCTAGTAGTTAATATCCCACATAAAACATGTGAAGGCGAGAATGTTTCAGGTTTTAAAATTTTAATGGGTCAAATAAAGATTCAAATCAGTACAAAAAATCAAAACACTTTGAAATTGTAAGAATGAAGGATGATCAAAAGTCATGCGTAATGATCACTTCATCCAAAATAAAAACAAATCATATGGTATTGAAAAGCTTTAGTTAGGTTTCTAACGCATCAATACTGTGTGTTTTTTTAAAGTTTTATAAAAAAATTATGATCATTTTATTGAAAATTATTTAAGGAATGAATATGTGCGGAATTACTAAATATCTTTTTTATCTTTAGCATCAATAGGTTATTTTATATCTAATTTCTTTGACAAAATGTCAACTATGTCTAGATAGACGGATGTTGCAAATAACTATTTAAAATTTAAAATAATAAATGTCTAGATGAAAGAGTCATCAAACCTCGTTTCTAAATGTTATATAAAGTATTTTGATCATTTTATTGAAGTCTATTTAGAAGATGAATCTAATTGAGATTAATAAATGTCTGGACAAAAGAATTATGGCCAACACATCAAACCGTATTTTTTTTTGGAGTTTTATACAAAGAGTTATGGTTATTTTATTGAAGATTATATAGAGAATGAATCTAGACGAGATTAATAAACACATTTTTATCTATAGTGTTTAGTAGGTTATTTTATATTTAATTTTTTTAGGAATATAATATCACCCTATATTATATGGACTTGAGTGTATTTATCTGATACGGGTACGTGTCTAAAGGTTTAATTCATCATTTACTCAAATTTTTGGACATGCAAAGTCATTCAAAAGTGTCCAAAAATAAGATAAGAGTACGAAGATAGGATACATCTTACAGAATATCAAAAAAATATATTCAAGCATAATTTTGATAAGTAAATAAATTTCCTTTATATTTACTCTTAAAAAAGTAAAATTTTTTGTTTTTTTAATTTTAATTTTTTCGAATGGTTAAAAACACCCAACAATTATTTTGCACTGCGTATTAAACAAGAGACATAATGCATTTGGTTTTTATATGGGCTAAACTAATAAATTTGTCAAACCCAACGTAAAAAAATTTACAAATTCTTTTGAAATATTTCTGGGCCGGAGGATTTTGAGCCCAAATTAAAACAAAATTGTAGCCCTGGTCTGTATCTCCTGCCTTCTTTTCTTCTTCTTCTTCATGCAAAGCGGCGGACACGTCCTTTTACGGCCGCCCCCGCCTCTTCCATGCTACCTCTCTCTCTCTCTCTCTCTCTGTCTCTCTCTCTCTCTGTGAAAGTTAAATTCGATTAAACTTTACATTGTCTTTTTTTTTTTGGGGGGGGGGGGAGAGGGAAGTGATAAAACTCAGCTTTTATCGGCAATAACGAAGAGAGAAGACAAGTCCGTATTGAAATCAGGGTATCGGATACATATATAGTGTCTGTATCCGCGTTGTCTTGTGTCAACACGAGTATGGCGGCCGAACATGAAGAGTCCATGTAACAGAGGTGTCACCTAGGCCTACAGGGATGTTACAAGTAAAGCCTAAAATTATCAATGAAGGCCGTAAAGAAAATGTCTGTATTTCCACCAGTTCACTCTAATGGATTGACTCATATATGGCCTTCTCATTGCTCAACACAGTTTCAACAACTTTCTTACCGGTAATCTAACTTTCTGAAATTTCAAGCATCACAAGATAACAAATAAAACATACAATTATTTCAATGCATTTTCAATCAATCACGAAATCTAAGCCTACCAATGAAAAAAGGAAAACAATCTGATAAACAAAGAAAAGGGGAAAAAAAAAACTTGTATTTAGCAAGCAAAACAACCCTATGATAGGCAACCGTGACATTATACTTGGGAAAATAAGCCCCTCTCCAAGCACCCTTTTTCTTCCATCTTTTAGCATCAACATCAGACACTCTAAGAATGCACAAAAAGGACACCAAAAAGTTTTCATTCAAAGAATCCCCAACAAAGCCAATATTCTTATTCCTCATCAAACTGAAGAATCGCCATGGATCAATTCTCTCCAACCTGCAATCTTTGGGTACCCATCTCCAGGAATTGATGATCCCATGTTGTCCCTCTTGTTCTTAAGACAATTCCAGGCGTTCCATGAAATAGACAGGTTTCATCGTGAAAAGGCTTGGGTTTGGTGGAGTCTAAGACCCAACGGCCATTGAAAAGGTCGCAAGAAGAAGAGGGTGAAGAAAGTAGCTTTTCATTGGGCGCTGAAAAGTACTGCTTGTTGCTATAAAGAGGCAGTAAAGTGGAGTATATAGGACAAGAAATACGAGTGAAGAAATATGTTAGAAGGGAAGATTAAAGAACAAAGTTTGGCAGGCATTTGGGAAGATCAATTACAGCAGTTTTTTCCACTTTTTTTTTTGGATATGTCAGTTTTTTCCACCTTGCAATTCAAGAAATGTTCTTCTTTCATCTGATAAGTTCTACTTTAAGGTTGTCTTGTCTAGTAGCTTGTCATAGATCCACAGCTACATCTCATTATATATATATATATATATAAAATAGTAATGGGCCTTAGCCAATAAAAAAGAACCTTCCATGAGTCAAGTTACTGTTTTGCTTATTAACCCAACTCCTTTTATATTTGGGCTTGTTTACAAGTTTTTATACATTGTACTTGGGACTGGCCGGCAGGGTCAAAATTTGGGTTTAAGTTAATTTATATTAAAAGATTATTTAATTATAAATTGAAAACAAAAATATGTTTAGATATAAGTTAAAAAGTAAAAAATTTCTTTGAATATCAATTAAAAATTAAAAAAATTATTTTAATATGATAAAAATATAAATAAAATAATAAAATTAAAGCATTTTTATATTATTTTAACATTTTAATTTTTTAATAACATGTAAAAAAGTAAGAAGCAAAACAAAGACAAACCTCAGACTGCTGACAAAGCGTGTAAAAGCTGATAGCCTGCATATAGTAAAATCCGAGGAACAGACAGATTCCTTATCCTACTTCAAAACTGAAACAAACTTCTTATAAATTGTCCGCAATTGCTTTATTATTATTATTAAAAATCACCAAAAGAAAAAAAGTTATCTCCTGCTTGTTTAGCTGTTCGTGTTCGACTTTACCGTCTTCTCTCTGCTTCTTTTGGAATCAATCTTTTTTTTTTATAAACCGAGAATTAAGTGGTAATGACGGACGGAGATTTCCCCGTAAAGTTGTCTGAATCCGACACCGGAGAGGGGGGAATCATTGGGTTGCTGAAGACATTGAACTGTGAAGAGGTTCTTGAGGTTTTATCTCAAGGGTTTTGCCAACATTGCGAATCTCTCCTGGAGAAACGAATTCTTGACTTCTTGAAGAGTAAGATACTCTCCTTTTCATATCTGAAGGTTGCACCGACTTATCAGATTTCGGGGTTTTAGCTTTTTAACCTTTTTTTTCTTTTTGGTCTTTTGTTCGATTGAATTTTCAATTAACAATTAATGTGCAATTATTTATCTAATCCATCTCTGTTTCTTCTATAAAAAAAACCGCTATTCAATATATTCCATTGTTGGTTTTGTATATTTTTAAATGTAGTTTTCAAGAATGTTCCACCTTTGATTGTATTGATCTTTGGTTTTGGCTATATTTATATTGTACTGTCCTTTTTTAAATGTTTGAAATTGGACATGACGTTATTTTTCCTTTTTCTGGGAAAAGTTTATTGTATCGTGTTTTTCCCTTTTTTTTTTTAATTACCTTGATTTGATGTGTGTTACTAGAAACCTTTTAAAGCAATTTAGTCTGATGTATGATATTATTATGTCATTATTTCCTTCCAGAAAGAGGGGGTGGAACAGTTTTGTCGAATGACTCCGACCAAGGTTCGACAGGATGCTCGCCTAAAGAGGTATTGAGTTTGTATCAGTCACAGAATGGTTCAGAATCTATTATCGAGTTGCCACACCAACAAGCCGCCGTGGCCTTGAATTTTATGCCAATGCCTAATTCAGTGAGCAACAAACAGCTTGCTCGTACTCCTGCGAATTCTGATATATTGCTTAATGATGGACTTGGCGGAACTTCCTCTGCGAGTGACAATGGATTATCAGAGGAACAAAAGGAGCATATCAGGTTTTCCCAAGTCGGCAGGAAAAAGGATTTTGTTCACATGGAGAAGATAAATGGCAAATCAACGAACGTGCTTAAAGGGCTCGAGCTTCATACTAAGGTCTTCAATGCTGAGGAGCAGAAGAAAATCGTAGAGTGCGTCTATAATCTACAACGCATGGGCCAAAAGGGGCAACTTAGAGGTAATGTCTATCAAAAACTTAAGATCCTTGTTTTGTTTCAGTTATTGTAGGTGACCTCGATAATGAGCTTTAGAACTAACATGATTCGTTAATCGACTTACTTCTTTTAGCAAAAATCAAGTATCAAATTATGGTAAAGACTAAAGACTTTGTGGTTTTTTGCGAATGTTGACAATGAAATTAGCCTAATATCAAGAAGTAGAGTTTAAAAGAGGCTCTATGCATATTGTTGTTATCTCACCATAATAACAACCTGCAATATAACAGCCTGATTAACAAATTGAAATATTTAGACAATATAACAGTGAGCAAGTGCGCCAAACTAAACAAAATTTCCGGATTCAGTACCTTAAAAATGTAAATCTTAGGTCAGGGAACACGGTAGGGAGTTATCTTCCAAACCGGCATTGGAGTTGTCTATATCGAATTGTTATGTCTAGTTTTCTTGGATTCACTTAAATGGCAAGCAAGTAATCTCCTGAATGCAAGTTTACCTTTTTGTTTGAATGTCTTGCAGAACGTACATACTCAGAACCCCGGAAATGGATGCGTGGTAAAGGTCGTGTTACGGTACAATTTGGATGTTGTTACAACTATGCAGTGGTAATTTTCAACTCTTATTCTTTTTTTTCCCCTCTTCTTTGCGCGCTTTACTCCCGAATTCCATATTCAAATTTTACACTTCACAGGATAAAAATGGGAACCCGCCAGGTATCATTAGAGACGAAGAAGTTGATCCCTTGCCGCCATTATTCAAGCAAATGATTAAGAGGATGGTCAAATGGCATATTTTGCCTCCAACATGTGTTCCCAACAGTTGCATCGTGAACATTTACGATGAAGGGGACTGCATTCCTCCGCATATCGATCACCATGACTTTCTTCGGCCCTTTTGCACTGTGTCTTTCTTGACTCAGTGCAATATTCTTTTCGGTTCGAGTTTGAAGATTGTGAGTCCAGGAGAGTTCTCAGGACCTGTATCTATACCGTTGCCTGTTGGGTATGTTTTGATATTCTCTACTCACCAATTTGATTGTCTTCTTTTTTATTATGCATTATGCTTATTTGAATCTTCAATATAAAAAATGGACCTAATTTATGTTCATGTTGGGGATTTCCTTTTGATAAAAAGATTTCCGTTTTGGTAGTTGTTGTACATGAAAATATTCGTTTTTCTTTTAATGCTTTTAAGTTCTAAGTTCTAACCTAGTGCCGGCTATGCAGATCCGTGCTTATTCTAAACGGTAACGGAGCTGACATTGCAAAGCACTGTGTCCCAGCTGTTCCAGGAAAAAGGTATCTGAACTAAATTTTTTCTGATTAATCAGAAAAAATTTCGTCTTGAATATTCCGGTACTCAATAATTTGATTTTTCTGATGTCTAACAGGATATCTATTACATTCCGGAGAATGGATGATAGCAAACTTCCATACAAGTATTCACCCGATCCCGAGTTGTTGGGAATCAAACCATTGGTCGTTTCTCCGTCAGCAAAGTCAGCAGCACCCCAAGGCCATCCTCAAAGACCAGTTGTTTATTCTTCCTTTGTCAAGGCAATCGTTCAACAAAACCAGCATCGAAATGGCCGAAATGGGCAACTAATCAAGTATAAACCTGATCAAGAAAATGCTAAAACAACGAAGAACGATTCTTTCATCTCTGGAAACGATGATTTTCCTCCACTTGGTAAATCAAACAAAGCAGGATCAAGGCAGTGATTCATACAATTTGGGTTTACTAGAGTTATCATTCATATATTTAAATTGAAGTTTGTATTTTCTGGATTTCCTCCATTGTTTGGGCCTTGAGGCTAATTAAATTTTGGATTTTGTATTCAAGCTGAAAAAAAAATTAATATCATTTATTATTTTTAGTAAAAGTAATTGAAATATTCACTTTAGCCTTCTTCATTCTTGGCCGTCAATTTTGGTTTTCTTCCTTTTTGTCCTTTTAAGGACTTGATTGCAAACTTTCATAAGAAAGGTTTTAAAACAAGTTTGGAATAATTAGAATAACTATATATTATTCACCCCTACAGAGAAAAAAAAAAAACTATGAATATGAAAAGAAAATGAAACACATGCACCACAAGATAGGAAGAAAAACCTATATATATATATATATATGTATGCATGCCAGTACCACTAGACTACTAAATAGCTTTATAAAGATAAAATTATACTCTTAAGTTATTCTAGATGTATGTTGTCGACCCCTCAATTTGATATCAGTAACCTGAAGAATATATTCATAGATTAAGTAAAACTTTTTGCTGACCAGTGTTAAATTATTATTTATAAAAATATTTTTATAATAAATATAATAATAGGTAGTTAAATTGAAAGATTTTAATTTATTTAAAAAATAAATTACTTAATATAATAATTTATTAATTACATAAAGTAGTTGAAGAACAAAGTAATTTTATTTTATATATATATGTAACTATTTGAGAGAATAAGAGGAAGAGAATTATTCGCATGCTTTGAGACACATGCATAAATATTTAAAGGCATATAACATCTCATTAGTAATATGTTTATTCAATACATTAAAA
>JBBYHM010000018.1:15879115-15927769 GCA_038381775.1 Adansonia rubrostipa | reverse complement strand
GAGAATGAAATGCAGCTCAAAAAGCCCAAGAAAGCACCTAAAATGAACTTGCGAGTGTCATGTGATGAAGAAGGCTGTCCAGGGCTTTGCTGATTATGGTGTAAAAGGTTTACATGTGTCGACCAGATGTTAATATCTCTCCCTTTGTAAAAAGTGAAAACCATTGCTCCAGTTATTCCTATTAATGTCCCCAACACTTTTGCCTTCCCTGCCATAGTTCCTATTGCCAATTTCTCCATCCTGCCGATGAAATTTTGATCCAAAAACCTTAGATTTTTTTAATATATCTTGAAAAGTATGATAAAATCTATTATTATTGATCTATTATAGGTTGCAAATGATTCGATCAATAAATAAGATACATACTTAAAACAAATGGCCAAAATAAAAGTCATTGCTGGAGCTAGGTTGATCATGGCAGAAACAAATGTTGCAGATGTATAAACCAAGCTTTGCAGATACAAGTTTTGACCTAATGATCCCCTGTTCAATTTGATTCCAACGTTAGAATTAGTTTTTGTTTATTTTTAAATTAAAAGTAGGACTTCTCAGAATCTCTTTGAACTTATATAAATAAAAAATAATCATCAGAATAAAAAAAAAAAAAGAATTCGGATTTAAGTTACCCAAATAGCCCACAAAGAAATGCTTGAATTAGTACCATTCCATGGATTTTTCCCAAACTCTTCCTATGGAAAAAAACACAAAGAATTCAAGATTTAATAAAACAGAGTTGATGGAAAACTTGATAAAGACATAGTTATAATAGTAATAATAATAAAAAAGAAAGATTATTATAGATGGATCGACCTTTCAAAAATGAGAGCAAGAGGGACCATAACGACGGTAGCAAAAATGAATCTGTAAGCGATGATAATCTTCAAGCTCATTCCATCATTTGCTGCCAATTTATACATTACATTAACCCCAGCAAATAACACCTGAACCAGCACCATCAACAATGGCGGCTTCAACCCATGAAGAAGATTCCCCATCCGTCCCATTTTACAAAAAGAAGAATGACACCCGAAGCAATCAAACCACGGTGACGCTGCTTTTGAACGAATTGAGCAAGAAACTAAGAGGCAGAAAGAAGAAGAAGAAGAAGAAAGAGAAGCGACAATATCAAGACCTTTTCATCTTCTTGATTTCTTGCTTCCCTTAATCCTCCCAACGATAATAGCAGAGAAATTGTTGTTTCTATTTATTTATTTTTCCTTTTTTTTTTTTTTTTCCAAAGAGAAAGAGGAACAACCTAGTAATGTTTTTCCCTTAACTTCCTAAGTCGTAAACATAGAACGAGTCTTAGGCGTAGGAGTTGGGAATGAGCTGAAGAGAGAAGCGTTTGGAAAAAAATTCAAGAGTCACGTAGCCCCTTAGGAATGCTTCATGCAAATATAAATATAATTTATTATTTTTTTTCCTAAACCAATTTTATTTTTATTTTTTTTTAAAGTATAAGTATGTGGGGGAAAATCAATATTTCCTTTTTTTTATTGGGAAATCATAAATAATTACCAAATTATTGGTAAAAAAAAATGTTGAGCTGTTTGATAAACTAAATAAATTCAGATTTTAAAATTAAATATTAATTTTTTTTTAATTTTGAAAATTTTAATTACTGCATTATAATGTAAAATTTGTTTGGAATGGTATTAAAATGTTGGTAGATTTTTTTTTATAAATGAAAAACACAAATTTAAAATTATTTTCTGTTGGTAAAATTAAAAAAAAAAAGGAAATAATAAATGGTTTGGCCAAAAATGAATAAAAATAAATATAATTAAATAATAATTTTTAAATAAAATTGACTTTTAATATTTTTTATCAAAAATATTTTATTAAGCGATTTTAAAAAAATAATTTTATCAAAAAGCATTTAAAAAAATAAAATCATTAAACATTTTAATGTTCAATAATATGATTTTTTTAATGATTTATCAAACATATTAGTCAGTTAGTCTTAAAAGAATTAATTGTTCATTAATTTTTTTATTATTATTATTATAAAGGGAAAATGGAGTACAAATCTGACTTTTGTTATTATAAAAGGAAAACGGAAAACAAATTTGATAACAAAGGGAAAAAAATATTAACTGAGGCCTATCATGTTAAAGAATTTGACAACAAATACTTAAAATTTGTTAATATATTTTATTTCGATTAATATTTATTATTATACTTTTGATTAAAATAAATTTATTGTTATATACTTTAACCTAATATTTAATTTAACTCTCTTTTTTTGCCAGTAAATTTTAAATTTTTATTAAATTTGGCTAATCAACTTTAATTTAATTAAGAAAAAAAATTTTTAAATATTTTATTTTAATAGTTAACATAAAATATTTAACTTAATTTTTTTTCCATTTTTGGTCTTTTTTTTCAGATCTTTTTTTAATTTTTTATATTTTTTTATAAATTAATTCATTGTTGTTAATTACACTAAAATAAAATATTTGAAAGATTTTTTTGTTAAATTTTATCCTCAAATCATCAAAAACTAATGTCAAGTAGATAAAATTCAATCAAATAAAAATAGTGTGATAAATTTATACACAATCTTTAAAATATAATAATTAATATCAATAAAAATAAAGTATAGTATTAAATTTCAATATTAAACTATATAATATAGTGATAAATTTACCATCTAAAACCTAAATAAAATTAGTTAAACCTTTTAATCAAATCGAAATGCTTTTAAGCTGGTAAATCTCTATTCAATTTCCATTTTTTATTCAATATCTTTTTAGTGAAATTAATATTTTTCAATATTAAGGTAAGAAAATAAATAATTACATATTGAGGTATATTATATATATATAGAATTAAAAATTTTCCATGTGCTTTTATTATATTAATTTCATTTCTATTATTTTAAGGAAGGAAAACTAAGTACATAAAGCCCTACTTATATGTATTATTACCTTTTTTTTCCCCCCTAAGGCAAGCCTTAAGTAATTTTTTTTAATCTTACATGAAATTAATTATTATTTTAAATCTATTTAAAATTGAAAGTCTAAATTATAGATATTCATATTTTTATTAAAATTTTGATAGAGTTTTTACTGTTGAATAAGTATTAATTTAATAATATGTTTTAAAAAATATTATTGATTTTCTTTTTGGAACTCTCTCTATCTATAAATTCTTATGTGACTAAAGAACTCTCCCTAAATTGTTTCCCTTTTTCTAACAAAAAGAAAAGTAGTAATTCTCCCAAGAAAAAAAGAAAAGAAAAGAAAAGAAAAAGAATTAATGATTTCCAGAAAACAAGAAGAATGAATATTAATGATTTACAGAAAACAGAAAGAATGAATGGTTAAAGAATAATTTAAAAACGAACACAATTTGACTTCATTTCCCAAATAGAATTAATTGACAACATGAATTATGGATTTTCAGTGCATGTTGTTGTTGTTGTTGTTGTTGAGTTTCCTTTGCTTCTTTCCTGGATCGATCTGCCACCTTTTTAAACAGCTGCAGATGCCTCCGTTTTTGCTTCTTCTACCTTGGGTTCTTCCTTTTTGGCCTCTAACTTTGCTTCTTCTTTCTTTGGTTCTTCATCTGATTCTTCTTTCTTTGCCTCCACCGGACCTTCATCGGTCTTTCCGGGCTGCAGTCCATCATTACAAACAACAGACAAATTGGGTAATTAGTATGGCTGGGATCTAATTTGCATGGCATACACCTTTTTTGATGGCATCATGTTTATCGAAGAAATTGTGTTTAACAAAATATCAACTACGAAAAAGAAAAATCGAAAATTACAAAATAACGATCGACAAGGAAGAAGTAACGTTACTTCATGAAGCAAAGAAGTAAGAGAGTGTAGTTTGTTTTCATCAGCTTCATTATCCTTGTTTTCATCTTTGACCACCACTTCCTCAGCGGTTTGCTGATCAGGCTGAAGGGATTCCTCCACAGCGGGTTCAGGTGGTGGGGCGGCGGCAGCCGAGGCCTCATCCTTCATTCCCTTTGCCACACTAACGCAAGCACCCATGTTTTTGTTCGATCAAAAAAAAAAATCTCTAAAATTAATTCCAAAAAAGAAGGAGACCAACTTTTCCCACTTCCTATTTCAAATTAATATTAGAGAAAGGTTTACAGAAGAAAGAAACAAAATAAAAGGAAATGAAGCCTTTTTGCGATTGAGGATCAATGGCCTTTGTGAGGGGGACTTAAATAGGGTTGGGTTTGGCTTGTTTTGCCCATATGTTCTTCAATGGTGCAGCAAGATTTAAGGGAACCAATGGCTGGCACGCTATATTTGTTCCTTAAATCTTAATAACAGAAATAAAAGAGAAAAAAAACTATTTTAAGAAGTTTTAAATAAATATAACGTTGGTTTTATTCACTCTTTTAAGTTAGAGCAATGGTTATGTTCTATGTGATCATATATTTTTAATGAAAATAAGCTAAATTTAACCATAATTAATATCAAGTTATAAGATCATTATCTATAATTAATGAACAAAATGCCGCTTGACAAAGATTTATTCCTTTAATTTTTATTTTTACTTTAGAAACATGAGTATTTGAACAAATTATTACTAGTCTAAAAAATAATAACTTTTTTAAAGATAAATCCATAAGAGGCAAAAAAAACCAGCAAACAAAGCAATACCAAGTGATGTAACATTTCATATAATTGGAATGTTGCTAAATGGTGTTTTTTTCCTTTTCTTGAGTTGGAACATTTACATTTTGCACATTAGACATATTATAGATATGAGTATTTGGGGTTTAGTTTAGTTTTATTCATGTGATCAAATCTAAGAGATTACATTCAATAAGTCTCAAATTTAAATCTCAATATATGCAATTCTTCGTTATCTCAATCCTGACTATGTTTGGTGGTGGTGAGGTCAGCAAGCTAGGACTATTTGGAGCTTGAGATCACAATGAGTAAGGAATATTAATAAAACCTTCAAAGAAAGTTAAAAGTGATGATTGAAAAAATTATTTGATATGGATAAGCATCTTATGGATTTGTAATGTTAAAAAGATACGGAGTTCTAGCAATGCTTAGAATACAATCAGCATTCTTGTGTACGGACAGTAGATGAACCAAAAACACTCAAGGAAATGGAAATTCACAAGCTAACATAAACATGCATCAGCGAGATACAAGAGGTAAATTTATAATTTGTTATGGAAAGTACAGAATGTTTGAAACTATTGCAAACAGCAGCCATGGCTAGAAAAAGAAAAATTTCGATGGATAGACATATGAAGAAAGAGATATTCAAATCCCAAGATTACTCAGTTTAGATTGAACGGACCTGCTAATTTAATCTGCTTAAACCCTTTCAAGATCCATTCTTCGCCTCTTAAGTTGCATTGCAATGAACTCATTCCCAAGTTTCAGACACTTGTTTCCCACTCTCATCTTGTCAAGCTCCAAGTCCTGTTTCCAGCTCTGACACTGCCACTTAAACCGTTGCTTCTCTAAGTTGAGCACCTCGGACTTCAGCTGTAATTTTTGCTTCTCTAGTTGATACAACCGATATGGCATCCGTTGCTTCTGGGATCCATCTGCTTCATTATCTCCAGGGAAACTAAGATTCTGATGAGTTGCGGTGTGCAGTGTTTGAGCATCTGAAATCAGGTTGAAATCCCACGGTCTCAAAGGATTCCCAAGGCCTGCAACTTGGTTTTCATTTATTCGCTTCAACCACATTGCAGAGGCTGCTGGAAACCCAAAATTTGCCCCATTGTATTCAGCCGTGTCAACTTGAGCATTTAAAGTTTGGTTAGAATCCAATGGTTTCGAAGCATTCGCAAAACCGGCAATACCATTTTCATTAATCAGTCTCAACCACTTCACCGAGAACTCTGGGAACCCAGAAGTTGCCCCGTTATACTCAGCTGCATCAACTTCAGCAAGTACTCCAGCTTTTCCATCAGTACCATCAAGCACCGGCTGGCTCGAGTCAAGAAGCTCATAACCATCTTCGTTCTTCAGAATTAACAGCAAAGACTGCAGCAAATCTGGATCATGAGGTAGATACAATCGATTGCCATTATGATATGAGCACATCTCTTCAAAAAACAAATGTTTTGAAGTCAAAATTTTTCTTACATCTTCTTTCCCCTTCGCAGATACATCTATAATGTCCAAAAGCTTTGGGTTCTCAACAACCTTGCAAGAAGTGCCTCTCCCCAGTAAATCATTCAGTCTCCTATATGTTTTGTTCAAATTATTGAACTTGTCCTCACATTGTTGAGGTGATACATGGTAACCCCGCTCAACCATGACCTTCGAAACACATTTCCATTTTCCTAGTTTCCTCAAAAGAGAAGATATTTTTCTCTGACGACCGGCACAATCAGTAGAAGGATCCTCCCAAATGTAAGAAAGAATAGTAATCAAAAGCTTCACCATTTCGCCAGTCCATTTCATGCGCTGCCAAGGTGATCCATCCTCAGTCTTACCAACTTCATTGTGCTCAAGCTTGCATTGTTCAGCGTAATTTGTCACATCGTCTTCTAGAACAATGCTTTCCTGTCCCTCGTTCTCAACTAAACCAAAAGCAGAAGGAAGTTGGGACATGCACTGCTTTTGCTCGTGTTGAAGCTGCATTGATCCTTGCAGGTCTGGACAACCATATGGCCATCCCTCCAGTATGTTACCACCTGCTGATGCTTGACCTTCCATTTGTTGTCGAGCAGATATATTTGGACCAAATCCTAAAAAATATGTCCGTCAGGATACAATCCAGTTGCTCAGTTTAGCGCCAAGCTAAAGAGTCTCATGGAACGATTTTCATTCCCTGCATACCAGTAATGTACAAGTAGATTTATCAGCAAAAGCTTCAGCGACACTTGGACAGCCGAAATTCTTCAAATTTCTAAAGAATGATTGGAACAAACAACATCCAATTTCATGAAAGTAGATCCGAATGAGAGCACAAAAATTGCATAAAACATAAATCTCTTTCCAATTAATGAACTCAAATCATAAATCTATGAAAGTGAAAGCAAATATATGATCAGAGATTTATAAAACAAACTCAAATAGCCAAATGGGACTAATCTGCTGCAAAGAGCAAAAAGGCCATTTCCTCCCTCTTTACAAACTGCGATGTGGAAGCAACACCAATAGATCTAATTCAGATTTGAAGGGCCCTTTGGTGCAATTTCTGACAGCTTGGGAATTGGGGAAAACTGACGATAAAAATGAAACGCTTGAAAGGCAACTTGGCCACATGTAGCTACGGTTTTAACATAAGCGCAATATTTAGGTGCCACTTGTCGGTTCATTAATGCTTACTACTGGTTATGTTCAAAATTTATAGCAAGAAAGCAGAGTTAATAAAACAAAACAACCCAGTACAGCATTCAGGAAAACATGAGGCGATATTGACAATCGTAACCCAGAAAAAATTTATAAGCCAGTAAGTTTTTTATTATGCTAAACTTGAAATAGGAATCAGAAGTAACGCAGATTACAACATGTACTCAGTTTTAGACACTGCTCATTTTCTCGTTCTTAATTCAAATGCCAAACGCTCATTTCAAGCTTCATACATTGATTTTCCAGCCTCATTTTTCCAAATCCCTGTCCTTGGTCCGATTGATCCTTCACCACTTAAACCGTTGGTTCCCCAGTTCAAGCTTTTGGACCTGAATTTGCAACTTCTGCTTTCTCAACTCGATGAAGTGAAATGCCATCCGTTGCTCCTGCAACCCATCTGCACTGCTATCGTACTCCTTAATTGTCAAAGGATTGCCAACAATCACATCTTTCATTTCATTCATTTGGTTTGACCTCTATGAGGGTGGCTGAGGAAACCAGGAGTTTCCCTTAGTATCTTCTGTTTCCTCAACTGATCACCAGCTCCAGCATCTAGCTGTTCTTTCTCAAAGTCTTCATCCCTATTGTGTTGCCTTGACCGATTAGGCTCATTCTCGTAGAGCCAACGGCAAGGAGTGCAGCACCTCTGGATCATGAGGGAGATGCAATCTGTTCCCAGTATGGTATGAGCACATCTCCTCACAGAACAGATTCTTTGAGCTCAAAATTTTCTTCTCCTCCTCCTTTACCTTATCAGATACATTCATTATGTCCAAAAGCTCCGAGTTCTCTACAACCTTGCAAGAAGTACCTTTGCCAAGAACATCATTGAGTTTCTTGTATCTTTTATTTAAACAATTGAACTTGTCCTCTCATTGCTGAGGTGATACATGATAACCCCTTTGGACCATGAGTTTAGAAACATATTTCCACTTCCCTATCCTCTGCAACATAGACGGTTTTCTTCTAACACCACCCAGACAATCAGAAGAAGCATCCTCTTCGATATAATAAACAGCATTAATTAGAAGCTTAACCATTTCTGCTGTCCATTTTACACGCTGCCACAAGAACTCTCCTTTCCCATTATGACCATCATAGCATCCGTCACCGCCTTCTTCATCAATATTAATCCCGCTGTTATCACTTGTCAACTTCTTCACTCTCTCATAATGTTTCTCAATTTCTTTCATATTTTCTGACCTGCAAGGCAAAACATCTTGAAATTGGGAACCTTGCAGGTAAAATTGTGGGTTTAAGCATTGATGAACCTGCAATGAGTCCTGTGAGTCTAAGAAAGCAGATGCCTGACCACCTGTAATCAGATTACCACCTGATGTAGGATTTCCGTCCATAGTGTGCCATACAAAAGGAAAAAAAAACAAAGACACGAAAAATTTCAATACTACTCTGAAGTAAGCTTACAAGCTTTTATAGGCCGAACTGGCCTTTTGAAACTAGAGGAATAGAAAAAGGCAATGCTGCTAATATTAGTTGGTCAATTAAAACAAAACCCTTGAGCGGATACAACAATTAAAGCGAAATCAGCAGCAAGATTCAGAAAATCTGAAACAATTAAACACCCAAATTGCATGCAACATTGTAGAAATCAAATGTAACCTCCATTCGCTCACTCCAGATGAATGAAAGTTGATAGCTAGCCATTAACAAACACATTTTTGGGATTCTTTTCAAATGGAAAAGTAAGTTCTAAAGCAGTTTAAAAGAGACTTATCTGACAAACAGCAGAGGCCCCCCTTCATCGTAAAGGTTGTTTTTTCCTTAACAGATGAAAGTTTTATCTTTTGGGTTCAACTCTTTGTTATGCAGACTTGCAGTTGCACTACGACATGGGAGCAATTTGATTGAAATCAAACGAGAATTTGGCGTGGCTTGGTTTGGTTAGATCCGACCCGGAAATCAAGCCCCAGCTGGATTTTAGTATGGGCTGTAAATATGAATCGTAGGCCATTGTTAGCCTTTACCTCTTAAGGCTTAAGCTTGGTTGAGCTTGAAAGCGGGTTGGACGGTACTTGCCGATGCCAGCCCACTCTGCAATCTCCTTCCTCGACTAAACCCTAATTCTATCTTGATTTTTCTTTTGTTTTCCCTGAGCTCTGTTTTAGTCAATCGATCGGATGTTTGGTTTATAAAGAATATATTCAAAGAGTTAATTACTTCGACCATCGATCCTTTAGTTGAGAAAACCAATGAAAATCAACCGGAAGGGAAGCAAGAAACGCCTTTACTTCTCCCACCAAAAGCCAACAACTCAAAGCCGGCCCCGAAAAGTTTGAGAGTTAATCACGTGGTGGTTGCAGCAGGGGAAGAGAGGATTTTCATGGCGATTATCCCATGAACTATTATGCACAGGATGGTGGGGAATGGAATTCCTCGTACATGAAGAAGTCGGCTCGTCAGCGGAGCAGAAACACTGCAGCTGCCTCCCTCCTGTAATGGCGCTGTCATTTAGCAGCTTCGCTTGGGGAGGAACAATTGAAACTCTGTACTCATGTGAGAATGTCTAACACTACGTGTGTGTCATTCATTTCTGCATCTAATTTATGCAAGGTTTGAACATGAGTTGCTAGGAGAAGATTATCGAATGTGCTACAGACGCAATATAGACTGAAATTAACATAGCTTCATTTGTCCAAGAATATGATTTCGCAGTTTATTATCTGTCATCCAAGAAATCCCAAGTATGATCCTACTGACTGTTTCTCACTAGTTAAGTTACATTCAATCTGGATCAGGAACAGAATAAAGTTTCACATATTAGACTTCCTGATGACCATGATTTATACTACAATCATCAAGGAAAAATTATTATAATGTAAGGATGATGTCAAACTTTACGCATCGCATCACATGTTAAGCTTTAAAGAGACTTATGAAGTCTACAAGTTTATTCATTGTTTTCTTCTGCAGCAGCTACATGGAGTGCTTTAATTTCTTCGACATCATCATAACTGCCAAGGAAAACAGGAGAACGCTCATGTATCTTCTTCGGAACCAAGTCAAGTGCCTGCATGGGAATTAACAACATATGAGGAATTTTGGTGGCTTATGAGATGAAATAGTGGAACAAGGAAAGATTGTCAACTGAAAAATTTGAAGGGGGATCTTGTAATACCCGTTGCTTTCCATTGAAAGCCTGACCTCCAGCTTGCTCAATCAGGTATGACATTGGAAAGACTTCGTAAAGAACACTATATTGGAATTTAGATTTATTTGTATCAAATATTAGTCTGTCGATTATGACTGGAAACCAAAATTGCAAGGAAAACGAAGCTTCTGAAACAATATTACCGTAGCTTTCCATGGGGACATTTCTTATCTGCAGGGTATAAAAAGATACCACCATAAAGCAACGTGCGGTGGACATCTGCAACCATGCTGCCAGGTAATAGGATTAGTGGAAGCTATTTGTTAGGTTTTTCAGAAGAGAATGAGGTAACAATTGGGGAAAAAGAACGATTCATGATCTAAACTCTGGTTTCATTATGGAAAGCAATTCTGATAGTAAATACCTTCCAATGTACCTAAGGGACTTTGGTGGTGAACCATCTGTAGGGAACTTGCATTTTTCTACGAACTTTGTAGTTGGTTCATCCCAATTTTTGGCATTTCCTTCATTTACTGAATAAATCTTTCCTTTTTTAGGTACCTGCTCCGAAAGAAACAGATAATTAACACTAACATCGTGGCAAACAGAAACTTGGCTTGAAATGTAAGCAGGGTTAGTCCAAAAATGTCCAGGCAACTCCCTCAGTTTTTCACTTGGAACCAAAAATGAAGCATCACAAGTAAGAGGTAGCGGAATCAAACTCTGTAAACTTAAGTTGATCAATCAAGTTTCTATTAATACCTTGATATTGGGATGAGTTAATATGAACTCCCCGAGAGACGGATCAAGTGTGAAACCATTAACGCCACTCCCAGTACTCAGCACTAGCTGCAAATCATTAGGGGGAAAAAAAAAAGACTTGCTCAGGTTTTACTTATCAAAATTAGTTTGTTATAAATGCTGATAATGGTGACTGTTTCTACCGTGCAGGCGCTTCCATACATACAATAACCAGCCGCTAACAGATTTCTTCCAGGTTGCAGTACATCATCAAGTGTTGGGTTATTTGCATCTTTTACCAAATAAATCCCGAAGATCTGATTACAAGAGGGAAACAAGCATGTTAGTATTCATAAACCAGTCTATTCTAGGCAAACGAAATGCCGAAGCAAACAGCAAGCTTGGGGGTAGGTAAGGGGCCATACAGTCCCTATGGAAACACCACAGTCAATGTTCGAGGATCCATCCAATGGGTCAAAAACAACAATGTATCTGAATAGACAACAGAAAATTTTGGCACAAAAAGTTAGTCTAGAGCTAGTAACTGCATTTAACCTATGTTATTTGAACTCTTCATTTACTCTTAAGAACCTGTATTCAATAACATATTCGGACACGGATATAAAATATGATCTTCTAAATATATGAAAATTTTTTTCTAAAAAAATTAAGCTTATCCGTGTTGGATGTATATCTGTATCCAACATTCATCTTCGAATATGAGTATCATGGACACTTG
The DNA here is from genome assembly GCA_038381775.1 of Adansonia rubrostipa. Lineage (NCBI taxonomy): Eukaryota > Viridiplantae > Streptophyta > Magnoliopsida > Malvales > Malvaceae > Adansonia > Adansonia rubrostipa. The sequence goes on along the minus strand of JBBYHM010000018.1, from coordinate 15,915,877 downwards.
GTTTAACAAAGAACAGAGAACTTCTACAGAAACCTTCCACGCTTTGATGGCTCAACAAATATAGCCTCTTCGTTCTCCTCCGAAACCAGGATGCTCTAGCAAATACGTAAAATTAAAAAATAAAAAATAAATAAATTTCAGAACATTTATGTTTCCAATCTAACTCGTCACTAATTTTATTCAATCAATAGATTAACAGATGGCTTCAGGCTTACTGTTCGTCCACTGCTTATCAAAGCCTTAACAAAAACTTCATTTGAAAGCACATCCAACTTCTTTTGTTCTTCACCCTGAAACAGGAAAACCTCAATTTATGTAAATAGAAGATAGGTCGATCGGGGAAGCCATTGACAGGGGATTTTGACAATGGAGGCTTACCTGAACATTGGTCTCTCCTGCAAGTCCAATTAGTTTTGCTAGACCTGCCTGTAAGTAACCATAGAACAATGATTTATAAATTTATAGAAGAACAAAGTTTAAATTTCTTGAATGATCGGCAAAAAAGAGTTTAAAAACCTTGCTGACAGAAGAGCAGACGAATTTGCAGCCAAGAACAATGTGATTGAGCAAGATGGTGAAATCGCCACGAGATTCAGGGTACTTGGATTGCTCATTCAGGACATGGCGAGTAATGGTCATCAAATCAGTTCTGTAGGCAGCAGCTGCATGATCCATGATGCCCTTTTCTCGATAAAAACAGATAAACAAAGAAAAACGCAAATCTTTCTTTCAATTTGGATTAAACTTTCTTTTGGCGATCAAATTAATAAACTACTAAAGGGAAAAACTAAGGATAAACTATGACAGCAAAGAATCCTTTTTTTATATATTCTGTTTTGTTGTATAAGAAAGAAAAGTGGAGAATAAAGATAAAATATTCCACCGTTTAAGGATAACATGTTGGAGTGAGGATTATTCCTTAGAATATAACCAACATGAACAACAGGTCGATTGAAATTAGTCAATGAAGGATTGGTATTACACGTTTGTGTGCCTGATCTGGTTGTGACTCATTAATATCAAGGTCAGCTTTTTTTTTATTTTCAATCCATGCTCTTTCTAATGTAACAAGTCCTTGGCTTTTGATCAACGACGGTGGCTTTAAGCTCGGCTAAGATTATAAACGAAAATTTTTAGGTGCTGGATTTTGAGTATTGGATCAAATCTCATCGTGTGAGAGTTTATCACTTTATTGTTTGAGCTAAAGTCAGGCTCAACATTGATGGTTCTTTGGTCTTTGGAGAGTTTTATAATCGCATTGGGCTGAGACACTGAGCCCATGTCTTGGTCCATCAGCTCAAAACTGTGGTATTTGGCATTGATACAAGCACAAATGCTATCTTTTTAATTACGAGACAAGGGAGACAAGGTCAAGGAACCAGCAATGGTTGTCTCTCTACGACGGAGTCATCTAGCTATCCGCGAGGTTGGAGTTTTGGCGGAACCTGCGTTTTCACCCTTTGTTTAGCAATCAATAGTTGACCGTAAAGGGCACCCTGAGAGAATCAAAAACTCAAACTTCGAACGTTATATGGGAACAACAAAGCTTACTCAAGCACTTCTCAAGAACACCAAAAATCCGAAGCTAGCATGGCAACTCTTCAAGCGCATTCAATCTTCACCATCCAATCCTTCCTTTTTTTCAGCAGTACCCACCATTGCCCGTATTCTTATTCGTTCCAAAATGCTCCCAGAAATCGATCATCTGCACCACCTCCTCTTATCATCACAGCCCCAACAAAATTCCCTTTCTTCCCTCATTTCCCTTGTCAATCTCTTAGCTAAATCAGGTTTCTCTGATGAAGCATTTTCCCAGTTCCAATCTATTAGAAAAGAGTTCCCACAAAACCAAACTTCCATTTGTTTGTACAATGTTCTCTTTGAATGTTTTATTAAAGAAAGACGTTCAGATTGTGTGCTTTGGTTGTATAAAGATATGGTCTTTGCCGGTGTTTCTCCACAGACTTATACTTTTAATCTTTTGATTTGTGGCTTGTGTGATTTGGGTCACTTGGAGGACGCCAGAGAGTTGTTTGATAAAATGTCTGAAAAAGGTTGCCTGCCGAATGAGTTTAGTTTTGGCTTTTTGGTTCGTGGTTATTGTAGATCTGGACTTGCTAATAAAGGTTTGGAGCTTTTGGATGAGATGAGAAAATCCGGGATTTTGCCAAATAGAGTTGTGTATAATACATTGATTTCGAGTTTTTGCAAGGAAGGTAAAACTGATGATGCTGAAAACTTAGTGGAAAGAATGAGAGAGGATGGGTTGTTTCCTGATGTCGTGACATTCAATTCTAGAATATCTGCTCTTTGTAGAGCGGGTAAAATTCTTGAAGCATCAAGGATTTTTAGAGATATGCAAATGGATGAAGAATTGGGGCTACCTCGACCTAATGTTATAACCTATAATCTAATGCTTGAGGGGTTTTGCAAGCAAGGGATGCTGGAAGAAGCAAAGACCTTGGTTGATTCTATGGGGAAGAATGGTGATTTGATGAATTTAGAGAGTTATAATATTTGGTTGTTGGGGTTGCTAAGGAATGCAAAGTTTGTAGAGGCTCAATTAGTACTTCAAGACATGGTGAATAAGGGTGTAAAACCTAATATTTACTCGTATAATATTGTGATGGATGGTCTATGCAAGAATGGGATGCTTTCTGATGCAAGAACGGTGATGGGATTTATTATAAGGAGTGGTCTTTCCCCTGATACAGTAACTTATAGCACTTTACTGCATGGCTACTGTCGTAAAGGGAAGTTATATGAATCAAATGATATTCTGCATGAGATGATGAGAAATGGTTGTGTCCCTAATACTTATACTTGCAATATTTTGCTGCATAGTCTATGGAAAGAGGGTAAAATATCAGAGGCAGAAGAGTTATTGCAAAAGATGAACGAAAAAGGTTATGGTGTGGATACTGTGACCTGCAATATTGTAATTGATGGTTTGTGTAAAAGTGGGAAATTGGACAAAGCTATGGAAATTGCAAATGAGATGTGGACACATGGAAGTGCTGCTTTAGGTAACCTAGGAAACTCATTTATTGGCCTAGTTGATGATGTTAGCTGTAACATGAGATGTGTTCCTGACTTAGTTACATATTCGATCATCATTAGTGCTCTATGCAAGGCTGGAAGGATAGATGAAGCTAAAAGGAAATTCAAAGAGATGATGGGTAAAAACTTGCAACCTGATTCAGTTATTTTTGATACTTTCATCCATGTTTTCTGTAAAGAAGGAAAGATCTCATCTGCATTTCGAGTTCTCAAGGACATGGAGCCAAAAGGATGTAATAAGAGCATACAGACTTATAATTCACTGATACTTGGCTTAGGAAGTAAAAATCAAATATTTGAAATTTATGGACTTGTGGATGAGATGAGAGAAAGAGGGATTACTCCTAATGTTTGCACATACAATAATATTATTCAGTCTCTTTGCAAAAATGGGAAAGTCCAAGACACAACTTACATCTTGGATGAAATGCTGCAAATGGGTATAAACCCTAATATTTCTTCCTTCAGGATGTTAATAGAAGCTTTCTGCAAGGCATGTGATTTTGGAGTAGCGAAGGAGTTATTTGAGATTGCTCTTAGTATATGTGGCCACAAAGAAGCCTTATATTGTTTAATGTTCAATGAGTTGCTTGTTGGAGGGCAAGTGTCAGAAGCTAAAGTGGTCTTTGAAGCTGCATTAGATAGATCTTTTCATCTGGGTGGCTTCCTTTACAAGGATCTCATCGAAAAACTTTGTAAAGACGGGAAGGTAGAGGAAGCTGGCGGTATTTTACACAAGTTGCTTATCAAAGGATATAAATTTGATCCTGCATCATTCATGCCAGTGGTTGATGACTTGGGTAAAAGAGGAAACAAGCATGAGGCTGATGAACTTGCAGAGAAGATGTTGGAGATGGCTTCAGCTGGGAGAGTGGAAAATAAGATATCTCGAAATGCAAAAGAATCAGTCCATAGAAAAGAAACAAAGTATGGTGGAGATGACTGGCAAACAATAGTGCACAGGTATGGTTAATGTAGTAATTCTGTCTGTGTGATTTCTTCTTTGGCTTTGTTGATCTTTGGAATGTTTTGGTGCTGATTGCCAAATACAGACAGCAGCAAACTATAATGTTTCCTCAAAAAAGAACAAATATAAAGAATTCATTTTCTAGTAAAATCATATATACAAATGTCATGGTTTAAGTTTGAGCATGATTCTATTCTGAAGCAATCATCAAATATTTGCTTTTGTAATTTTACCAAACCTTTTATGTATTATGGTATTGGAATATTCAGCTGCCATTAAAACCGTTGTTGTCCAGCATTCCAATATGTGATATATTTTTTACTTTTATAATGGTCGTTGTCTCATAATCTATCATATTCTCTCATGTTTTTTTTATGAGTGCAGTCTATTGTCCTCTTTATATTATTTGGTGTACTTGACATAGCTTCTATTTAATATTCTTTTACAGAGATGATGGCAGTGGAATTGCTTTGAAAGCTCTTAAGCGGGTACAGAAAGGCTGGGGTCAGGGAAGTGTATCAAGTTTGCAACCACAGAAAAATGAGTTTCTTGATTACTGGTGAAGTTGGTGATTAAACTCCCATTCATCTGAAGATAGGTTTAGAGATTATTAATAATAAACTGGGGATTTATTTGGCATTCAAGGAGGATTTGTTAGGCAGTGCAGTCATTCAAAATATTCATTTTAGTTTCGCCATAGCTTCAGAAGTCAGGAATGCAGGCGGATGATTTGGAGTAAGTTGTGATGTGCTGATTAATTTCAGTAAATTGTCTGTGCTTTTGAAGTTTTCTTTTGCTGACGCCTAATTGCAACTTCTTTTTTATTTCATGCAGACGGCTAGCCATTTGCCAAGCTCAATGAAGCATTCTTTTTCGTTCTCAAAACTAAAATTCTGTGCCAAGCTACTGTATCCATGATGCAGGTTTCTAACTTATGTTCTCTCGTTGAGGCTCGTGTTTATTGGTAAAGCTCTTGAAGCTTGCTACTCATTGCATGAAAATTTTATTTTATTTTTCATATTAATTATGTCAAGCATGGTGATTTTTGTTGCAATCTTACCATGACTGCAATGGCAGAAGAAAAAGCAAAACAAAAGAGAAAATAAGAAAATACTCTTTTTTTTTCGTTTGCAGCCTACAGGGAATGTGTTAATTTCAGAGTCTAGATTGGATAACTTCATCCTTATTCTTCCTTCACCAATAGAATGCTAAATTGCTAATTTATGAGGAAGGTTGGTTTTTTTTTTTTTTTTATTTCCTCCTCTTTTTTTATTGAGGTTTTAATAATGTATTACTACATTGGATAGAGTTCCTTACTCAGTTTAGGGTCTGATGATGTAGGGATTTTGTACAGTGTACTATTAAACAGGAAGTGAACCTAGTTACAAATGTAACCCTGTAAGGATATTGTAAATAAATCAGAAATCTAAGTGTCACTCATGATTTTTCTTGAGGAATGGAGTTTAATAAAGTTGGTATGAATATATTTCCCTGATTAAGTTCTTTCTTTCTTTCTTTTTTTAAAATTTGTTTTACAGGTTTTCCAGCAACTCCAATCTAGACTAGATTCCGTTTAGACATTATACTTCAATGTTTCCCAAGCTTTTTGAACTTACACCAGCAACCATGTTTTTTTTAAAAAAAAAAACACAGGTGGTTGCAGCACAGAATTTTTTAATATTTATATATTTTTAAAATATTAAATTTAAATAAAAATATTTATTTAATTATTGTTGTTATTAAATAACAATTCAGATTAAGTTAATTTGAATTTATAAACACTTTGTCCAAAGCCTGACCTAATAGCTCAACCTTGAGTAGGTGTAGTTAAAACCCGAAGATAAAAAAAAAATTATAAATACTAAAATTCAAACTCAAAATTTAAAAAATGTTAATTTTTAATAGTGACATCATAAACCAATTAAATTAATCTTGAGATTCACACCCGTAACTGTTGTTGCTTGCCAATCCTCATTCTATTGCAATTACATGCAATCTTGGAGCCATACTCAGTTCAAGGTTCGTATTTATATAATCCTGCAATCATGGTATCGTTTGAACTTTTTGTTTACGTGTAATAAGAAAGGTAAAGAGATTGAATTTATATTTAGTGTAGGCTTGTTGAACCTGTTGAACGACTTGGCAAGCCTGAGCTGAAGGGCAACAACCCATTAAATTCAGAGCACTTCGGCTGAGCAATTTAATTCTCAAACTTTTGAAATTCATTATAACTCCTTGAGTAGTACCTTTGATATACTTAAATCCCAGAAATTAAATAGACAAGACGCCAATTTTAAATGAAGGACTAGGCCTAGCAGCAGTCATGTAAAGGATCATTTCAGCACTATATCACAGTATAGCTTGAAATTGATACTGTCCATAGCTTTTGCTAGGAAAAATACACAAGATATTCTGAGCCAAAAACAACAGTACCAGATAGTTAGCACGCAGATGATCACTGCAGAAAAAACTAGAAGGAAGAACCGAACTAGTGTGCGCTTTTGTGCACCTGCTCTCTATGGATAGGCTACAACTTACAATACTGGCTACCTTGCACTTGATGCCTTTTCTATGTATGACTGCTCTGGTTGACTGGCGGGTGCTTTAGCTATCTTAATTGTTTTTCCCAAGACATTTAAAATGCCAACACGCTGCATCTCTTTTGCTGTAACAAGGGAAAAAAAGAAAAGATTCGATTATATCGGATGCCTGCCGTACAAAAATAGTAATAGATACTAAAGGATCATATATAAAGCGAAAAGAAGGGTGCTAAGAGCCAAAGGCGAGAGGGAAACAGCCCAGATCGTATGCTAAGGTCCCTAAGTAATCACTCAGCGGAAAAGGAAGTGATCAAGCAATGACAACCAGGAGGGCTGGTAGCACAATATGAATGCCACTAACTCCATGCCTGTGCAAATAATGGCAGCTAACAAAGATTATATACCTAAAATGACTTCCCAGTTACAACTGCTTTGTTTGCTACAAAGATATGATAACAAAATACAATAAACTGAATCTGTAGATAACAAACATTGTTTGCACAGATATAATAATACCTTCCTCCAATGAGAGCTGAATTGATCTTTTTTCGAGCTCAAAAGCATGTCTACTGAGTTCAACTGCAGAAAGAGAGCGAAGCACTGAGAAGACAAAATAATTAAATTAGTAAATCAGTGGGATATGGTAAGACTGATTCATTAAAAACACATGAAACATACTTTGGGTGTAATCGTCTTGCTCAGATTGGTCCAACTTTTTCAATAGCATCTGCAATTGATAAAACCGCTCTTCCCAGTGAAGTTTTTTAATTCCCTTTGGACTATCCATCACTGAGGCAGTATAAACAACTGGATGTTGATTGGATTCTGAGGGAGCTAACCTCATAGCAGACTTTCCAAGAGGTAAAGGTAGTGAAGGTTTGGCAGATGAATTTGTCAAGGAAGCCACTGGGAATGATGCAAATGCTGGAAAACAAGAAAATTTAGGCTCCTTTCTTTCGGATTTTTGTTGATCAATTTCCTCCAATTGACCAACTTGCCTAAACTGTTGCCAATTACTTGGGCTGGTGGAGTCAAAGCCAGAGTTTTTGCCTAATTCTGCTTCAGATTTTCTACGAACATAGACAAGATGCACATTTGCTGCACTATTGCTTGGAGATAAGCAGTGCGACTGCAAGGGGCTCACAGGGCATTCAGGGGATGGCCTCTTAGTTCCGGAAACCTTAATGGGATCAATAACAGGTCCTCTATCTTTGCAAAATGGGAAGCTTCCCATGGAGTTGGGCACGATTCTATTTTCATTCTGCAGGTCTCTCAGTGGTGTCTTCTTTGCACCAACCGGAGGTTGCTTGTCAACAGTGGGTGAGTTATTTTCTGGATTCCGCAGTCCATATTCACTGAATTTTGATTCTATTGTTTGGTGAACCATCTGAAGATGTTTGATTCTGGAAAAGTTAATAAGAAGACCATGGTCATGATAACAGAATGGAAACACTAATCACATGGTTATTAAACTAATGAAGGAAAAAGTGCTTGTTGGAGATATAATTTCTGCAGCCTGAATGGACAAATATAACTTTTTGGAATCTAGCACATATTGCATTCCACAATTGTCCAGTAAGAGCCCGGACCATCAAATATATATTTTTCCAGCATGAAAATAACTATTATGTGAAACTAAGTAACCGAAAGCTGTAATCAGTACCAAATAATATAACACTCATGAAAAGTGATCAAATTCATAAAGCAAAACCAAGCAGATCATGGCATCAATACTTGCAACAAGAAAATCGTTAGAGCAGAAGGTGATGAAACTATATTAATTGTTTTTTTTTTTTTTTTTAAAATCCATATGTTTGGCTGCCATGTCTCATGACAAACATGATACAATAATAAATTCACACAAGAATAGCCATTAATGTTTTAAATCGATTAAGTAAAATCTTCTGTGAATGATACTGTCAATGGTGACTGAGATAGAATAGTACAATTTCAAGAATTGGAATTTTATAATCTTGATCACTTTTTGTTTTCACATACAACGTTTACCCCTTGGATCTTCCTTTCATGTTTGGGATATGTATGAGCACAATTACATACAAAGGGCTTTCAAAATATTACAAAAGAACAATGCATATGAATGATTTTCACAAGCTAAGGAATTTTCATGCAAGGAGTTTGACATGGCTTAAGGGAAGCGAATAATCTACTTTTTAATATGCCCGATACAGATTAGATTATGGATGAATATCAAGGCAATTCAATATTTAAGGAAAACAACCTACATCTTGTAAAATGACGGTCTATGTTTTTTTCCTTTTTTATTTAGTTAACTAAAATTTCCTAAAACATACATGCTCTCTATCAATACTAACAAAAAGCCAAATTGTTTTTTTTTTCACATTACACACATTATTTATCATTACTAGGGAGAGAATAAAAAGTGATTGATCAAAAGAAAAGGCATACTCTAGAATGGAATTATTTTAGCCAAAATACCAAGGTATTATTCTTACCTCTCTGTCAAATATGCACTAGTTTTATCTGATTATGGTAATATGAATTTTCAATTACAACATCTTAAAACCATTAGCAACAGCCATAGACAGAAAGTATTAATAGGGCTGTAATTTGGAACCAAATTAAAAATGGAACTCAATATCATTTGAGAATAACGTCTATACTAAAATACATTTACAAAATGAATCATCATGTCTGAAATCTGTAATCCTTTTCAATTCCAAAAAAAAAAAACAGACTATAGATTTCCAGTGAGCTCCGTAAAATTTTATGAAATTCATTAAACCCCATCTTGGTGTATTATAAACAAGGAATGCAACTTAAATCGATTCATATGTTTTGCATGCATTAAGGCTTAATTTTCTTTTCACAGCAACAAGAAACAAACTTGATATTCCAAAATGTAACACAATTAGGTTATTTTGCAGTGACATTGAACAAGGAATACTTTTAACTCAATAAATGACAGAATTGAAGATTACATCAACTAAAATCATAAGTTAAAAGACAAAAACAGAAAGAATCATAAGTGGATACAGACATATAAAGACTAACAACTGCATTCTGTCACATTCTTTTTTATTCTATCAACAAATACATAACAAAATTGCAAAAATTTAAAGACCCAGAATCCAGGATGCCTCATTTAACACAAATTAATCAACTTTTTGGGACATGGGTTCTGTAAATTGCATTGAAAGAACCACACCCATTGAATCAAAATGTAGAATTTTTGTACAAAAATCGAAATATTTATGCAATGCTATCAACGTTTCATCGTATTCTAAACACTTAAAATCAAGTAACAAATAAAAAGAACTGACAATGATTAAGGAAAATGAACAGCTATAAATGAAAAAAAAATATGAAGAAAATCTCGAATTAGAACAAAACCGGAAAAGACATTTACCTTAGTTCATGGAAGAGAGAAAAAGAGCGAAAGATCGGTTTTCAATTTCAAAAGCAATGAACTTTGCCTCTAACAAAAGTGGTTTAATTTACCGTTTAGTCCTTTGTACTTTTTTAATTTCCTCAACAGTCTAGGACAATTCTAGCATGCACCCTAGTCTTTAGAGTATTTATTATTCCCCCAATGTTTTAAAAAAAATGAGATTAATGCAAAGCTTTACTTTGTTATTTTTAATTCAAAAGTTCAAAAATTACCAAATAAATTAAAGATAAAAAAATAATTTCTCTTATAATCATTCATTATTTAAGTTTGTAAAGAAAAAAAGATAAAATATTCTAATTGCTTTTCTTTTTCCTTTTCCTTTTTTTATGCTTTTTCGCCTTTTCACTTTCTTTTTCCTATGAATTTGGCATTTGTAGATACCATAATATAATATCATAATTATATTTAACACATTTTATATTATATAAATTTTAATATATTAATAAATATTTATATATTTATATATTTTTTAAATTAATTTTTATATCATATTTATATAATCATATTTATTTTTCATATCTTGCAAAGTGGAAATTCAATCTCTAACGATTGCAAATTTCTTTTTCCTCCATGAGCCGTGTACTTCTTTAATACCAGAAAGAAAAAGTACAACTTCTTGCACTTTTAATACCGAACAAACCTATTTGCCACCTCTACTTAGAACGGATACTTGAATATCCGATTTGCAGTTCATCGACTACATATTTCAAGTTGAGATTCCACAGTGTCGAAAAGCGACGAACAAAAATCATGAAGCCAGAAGCATCCTCCTTTTAAGTTCTAAAAAAATTAGAAAAACAATAATCCAAAGTGTATGTACATAAACAAGTGCCAAAAGATGTAATGATCCAAGTATGCACGCATAGCATAAGCCTATATCAACAAGTTCTCGGGCATATATAATATGTGTTTACTTGCTTATTAAACACCCCCAAAAAAAAAAAGAAAAGGGAATCAGCAACAGATGCTCATAATCTATGGCTTGCTAAGGCAACTCAACAGGCCAAATCAACTAATCTTATCTGGTTAAATTTAAAAGCATGAAATTTTGAGGAGCTACTGCCCAGAGTTTCCCAAAAGTCTCTCAACGGCAGCATGGACATTTCCGGCTGTAGCACGTAATGCTCTGATATTCTCTTGCGTATCATAGAAACCCATTTCTTGGAGTTGCGATAATTGTGTAGCATACAGTTCTTCTGGGGGAACTGGAAAGACAATGAAGATTACATTAGTATTTAGTAGCAACCCAAAAGTGTAGCAAATCTAAAAAAAGCAAAGCTTTCGTAAAGATGTAAGAATGCTAACCATCAGGTTGGTTGGGAACACCCAGGCCACCCGAACCTAGACTACCAAACATATTCATCAACATCTCCAGACCAGCACTACCTGGTGCACCTGACAAATGCGATTAAACAAAATGAAGTGTAAAACACAATGATAGATAAAAAGAAGAGCTGGCGAAAGAAGGCAGAAAAGCAAACTAGATAGTTTAATTTTTGAGAGATCTCTTGACGATTCATAGAAGTACTCTTCATGCCCTTTGAGGAGAAAATCCACAACTATAGTTTGGAATTGTTTTTATTCTGTACCTGTAGTAGCACCGGTCTGTGCTGAATCCCTGTAAGAAAGCCCAAATGTAGTTTTAAAAAAAAAACAAAAACAAAAACAAAAAGCAGTGACAGTCATCCAGGCATCAATCCTAAAGGCACACTTAATTTCCTTTTGTAATCGTCTTAGGGCCAAATTACCCATAAAAAATAAAAACAAAATTTGATTATACTTTATAAATCCCTCAAATGGTACAATCAAAACCAATAATTTACAAATAAAATTTAATACAGCTGCGCAAGGTACAAGGAATCTAGGTCTGATCAAGAAACCATACATACTAATTCACTTTAGGAAACAGTTCTGATACACGTAATGGTAGCATGTAAAAGTCTTAGGACAATCTCAAAAGAAGAGTAGCAAAAGACAATTAAGGTTTTAGTTATGGGTTACTATCACTTACTGGGTTGGTTGCTGTCGATTGGGCTGAGACAGAAGTGACTGCTGCATAGCTAGCATTTGCTACAAGAAATAGAAAGCAGGGAATGGTAAAAATAGGTGATTTTACTTTCAAAAACAGTACTTGGAAAACATCATATAATCTGATATCATCCAGTGAGGTAGCATTAACATGCCTATTAAGACCATATCAGCTAAAGTGACCTTATATGAAAGAAAGACAGATATAAAGTCATGTAAAATTTACCATTTATTAGGAGAGAATTCAGTGACACAGAGCAAAGAATATACCTGCATTGTCTCAGGGGAAAACATCTGACGAAGTACTTCCGGGTTTTGCATCATTTCTCTCAATTGAGGATTCAAATCAAACAAACCACGTAGTTGGGGGTTGAGATTCATAATCTAAGAAGTAAAAGCAGATTCTTAACAAAAAGAAAATAAGCAAATGAAAATCTTAGACTGAGGTGATTCCTCAACATACCTGATTCATATATTGGGGATTAGACATTATGCTCTGCATCATCTGTGATACAGCTGGGTTTTGCAACAACTGAGTCAACTGAGAAGCATCTGGCATTCCGTTCAACATAGGTGGCATATCTGGAAGTCCAATGCCTCCCAGACCACCAATACCAGGTGCCCTCGCATCGCTGGCAGGATTTGACCTTGCAGTAGCATTGGTCTGGGTCGCCCCTGACAATTTGCAGCACACAGTAATCATCAGGAAATCTGGGTTTAAAACGCAGACACAACAGTACTAAATTCCATTTCAAGACAACAAAAGATTTAGATGTTCCATCACTCTATATTACCTTTCATGCTGCAACTATGGTAAAACAGTGTAGGGCAGTAGGAGTAGGACACATTGGCTTAACTTACAATACCATTTTTCTTTTCCTAATTATGAAGGAATCCCTCATTTACATTGGAAAATGTCAAAACAAAAATAAAAGGAACTATAATCATGCAACATTAAACACGTAAAACAAGCTATGATTAGATAAGTCTCAAAAAAATCATTACAACCGAACAAACGTATAACATACCATTTTAAACATTTTAGATTTTCTAGTTAAGTCAATATTAGTTTCATGCAGCAACTGTGTTAAAATATTGTAGGACACATCACTTTAGCTTACCATACAAAATTTTCTGAATAAGAAAGAAACCTCCATCCATATTGCAAAATGTCAAAAGAAAATATAATAATCCATAAGCATGCAACATTAAACAAGGGCAACAAACTATAAGTACACGAATCTCAATCAAATCATTCACCCCACAGCTGAATAAACTCAGTATAATGTTCTATAATAATCAAAATTACTTAGACAATCAGCTTTCAGGATCATGCTGATTTCTGCAAACACAAAAGTTTTTCTTGTCAATCAGTAGCATTTTGAATACTAGTTCACATAATCAAAATTACTTACCAGCACCAACATTGTTGCCCCAAGGATTAGGAAGAGGATTTGTGTTTGGGGAAGTTTGACCCTGAGTGGTTTCAGAACCAGTTGTAGAAGAGTTGTTAGGTGAGTTTCTAGCTTGAGAACCACCTTGATTGCCCAATAGAGCTGCGAATGGGTTTGAACCCGGACTATTTCCATCATTTCCAGCCATAGTCGTAGCATTCAAAAATGGCTCCTGAACATTTTCATACATACGCCTAAGCATGTTAAATCCCTCGGGAGAGGATTCAATGTTACTCATAGCCCTGTCAGTGTTTCGCATCATTTCACGCATGAGTTCAGGGTTTCTTGCAGCTTCTAATGTCTGCCGAAGAATGCTAGGATCATTAAGTATGTGCCCAAGCTCTGGATTCCGATCAATAATCTCACGCATTTGGGGATTGCTCATAATCAAACTGCGCATCAACTCTGGGTTATTCATCAAGCTTTGTATAGCAGGTGTATTCATTATTTCTCTCATCATGTTGGGATTTTGAGTTAGTTGTTGCTGTACTTGTTCAAATTCAGGAAGTCCAGATCCAAACAAATCAAAACCTCCACTGCTGCCAAGTGAATTAAGTCCAGGGAATAAGGGTGTTCCCAGACCAGCACCCTCATTAGAACCAATACCCCGAGTGACCCCAGGTGTAGCATTAGGAGTCGCAACATTAGTGGTAGCTGCAGGAGGAGGTGTAGATGAAGATGGCGCAGAACCACGAACCAAGTGAACAGTATGATCAGCTTGCAAACCTTCAATAAGGGTTCAGACAGTAAAAAGGTCAAGTGATCAAGGGGTAGTATTAAAATTAGGGAGTTATTCACCTGCAATTTTTTTTTTATTAGAAGCCTACAATTATCCAATGATAGCATAGAATTACGTAGGGGTACACCACTTAAAAATATAGGTTTCACATAATACTTTCATGAGTCCTATATTCAGGATTGTTATTGGTTAATTGCGCTATAACAATTGCGGCTGACATGCTCCCTAAAATTAATGCCTTCCAATTTCTTTTTATTCTGAAATGGAAATAGCTATCCAAAAAAATTAAAAATTCAGTGATCATGTCACATTCTTCAATAACTCCTGGTTAGACAATCAAATACTTGGCCAACAAAATCAATACCAAACCACCAAAATCACCATATTCTCAAGTAACAACCTAAATTCTCTCTTTTTAAGAAACTCAAGCATTGTCCTAATACTTTCAAAACTTATTATTAGTCCCCAAAACTAAAGGAAAAGAAAAACGAAAAAAAAAAAAAACAAGGAAATTCAAACTTACCATAAATTTGAAGGATTTGGTCATCCTTCAAGATTCGCCCTTTATAAATCAATCGTTGCTGATCAGCTGGGATATCGCAATTCTGAGCCAAAACAGCTTTGAAAGATCCAACGGTTGATTCGAGGCTGGTCCTCACCGTAAATTTTGTACCATTTGAGCAGCGGATATTAACCATCACTCCGTCTTCTTCTCCTCCTCCATATCCACCGAATCGTGACTCACTCGAATCGCCTTCCGCACCCATATCCTCCCTCGCTCAGATCGATCAAAAAACCCTGGAAAATTAGATAAATACGAAAAATAATTTCCTTTCCCTTTCCTTCTTTTATAAGTCTGTATTTCTTTAGCGATTTAAAAAAAAAATTTTGAAAAATTAAAGAATCGGGGCAATTCTTTTAATGAATCGTGCAAAAAATAAAGGGTTTTTAGATTTGGAGAAAATTGGGGATTCTAGCAGAACAGAGTTCTGTTCGGGTTTGTGTGAGGAGAGAGTAAATGAAGGTGGAAAACTCAGATATCCTTTACTTTCTTTTTTTCCAAACAAACGGTTTGTATTCTAAACCAATAGTATCCGGCCACGTTTCATAGAAATGGTGCCCTTGAAAATGGGCTCGACTTTGTTCGGATTGCTAGGCCTAGCCTAAGTGACTTTGGCCTGTAAAACAATAATGTATACTTTATTAGTGCTAATGACTAAGGACAGATATTTAAATTATAATTTTGAAAGTGATTTTAATCTAATTATATTTATTATGATTATAATATAATAAATATATTAAAATTAATTATAATAAATATTAATAATAATAATTAAAATATTGTAACTTTTATTTATACTTATAATAGAGAATGCTTATTATGTTTTGATAAAAAAATGTTGAAGCTTAATTATTACTGATCATAAAAGGTTAGATTTGAACTTAACGTATCAAAATTTATATTAATATATGATATTTTTAAATATAATTATGATATAAAAAATAATATAAATATACTAATAATAAGATCTAATCCGTGTTTGGTTTTCTTGTTAGTTGGTCTTGTAAGCAAGAGAATTCTAAATTCTAACATTCTTGATATAATGAGAATTTTAATCACATTTTTTAGGAAGGAAATAAAATAAATAAATAAAGCAAGTACGTAAATATTCCATAAAAGTAAATAATGTAAATGGCTGAACAATGGCAAATAAATTGGAGCTTAAAATAAGTTTTTTTGAGACCTAAACTTTACATAAATGGGATTGTGGTTAAAGAACCCTTCTACAACATACATGGCATGTTGATGCGAAAGTTTGTTAATAAAGTTCATTATTTATTTTTAAGAACAAATAAAGTGAAAATAATTGAATGTTTGAAAGATAACTGTTCAAAAATCAAGTAGCATGTTTGACACGAGAAGTCTAATTCAAAATCGATATAATACGATTATCGAATTTAAATAAATATTTAAATAATTAAAATCAATATAACTGGATTGAATTACAGCTTATACAATAAAAATTATTTTTATTTAATTTTAGTTATAAATATTAATATAAAAATAATTTTTAATATTATTTTAAATAATAATACGAGCTTTTGAACTGATTCAAATTTGACCCGATTTAAATAAAGGAAAAAATTTTCCCAAACCGCACCTCGAGCACACATCTACATATTCTACACTTCTCTCTTGCTTCTGCTTCTGCTCCTGCTTCTGCTTATATGTATACATCCAAACACCATTACACCACTTGCAGCCGTGTAAACGCTAAATAACGAACAGAAGCAGACGATGCGAAAAGGAAAAAATATATATAAAGACAAAATAAATTAAAAAAAATTGGGCAATAAATTCTTATTGGACCCAATGCCGTAGTATTATAATCCACGTTGAACTGTAAAAAAAGAAAAATCAAAATCACAAGTCGATTAAAATAAATGTTTCTTCGATACGATGATCGACTTAATTATTTTGAAAAAAGAATATCATGCTTGAAATCTAAGAATGCCCATGATGGAGGAGCCAATCTTTTAGAGGTAATCAGTCTAGCTTAGCAATGACAGCATCAACAACTTCTTGTGTTGTGCTATCTCCACCAAGATCTTTACTCCGGTACTTGCCCTCTGAGATTACGCGTTTCACTGCATTTTCGAGTCGATCAGCAAATGAAGGGAACTGGAGGTGCCTCAACATCATGGCCGAGGAGAGAAGTAAAGCCACTGGATTTGCCTTCTTTTGCTCTACTATCTTTTCTTTTCCCACGTTCCCTGCTGAAGCACCTTGCTCGAAGACAGCATGTTCAGCTCCCGCGTTGCCTATGGTAAAAGGGAATGGTTTGATGACATAGCAACAAGACAACTTATTTCAAATTAAGTAGCTGGCATAATCACACTATTCTGGCAGATTCCAGGTTATATTCATGCCATGAAATGGCTAAGAACTGAAAAGCAACGCATATTAATAGGAATCGGAACACATTAATAAGTAATCGATACCTCCAGGCATGACACCAGTGCCTCCAGCAATACCGGCTGCTGTATTTGCAACAAGATTTCCATAAAGATTAGGAGTAACCTGAAGACACAAAAAAAGGCCCAGCAGTAGGATGAGAAGATGAAACACTCTAAGGTTAAACGATGTTGGATTCAACATAAAAGAAAGTTACAAAAATCTCCAAGGCAATGGTCTCTACCACAAACTTTTTACAGCATTTTCCTCAAAAATACAAATTGTGTTTGGCATTGATAACAAGGATTTCAAAACACGAATGTTACTGACCGAAGGTCAAGAAATTTTGGAATCTATGATTATCTCTATCCTCATGTTGACCTAGGTTAAAATATTGTTTATGTATCACAACAAGAATACAAATAAAACATCACCAGGATAGGAAATGTCAAACACTCGAAAAGAACATTCAAAGGATCATGTTCCACTAAATATTTTAAAATTTTGCAAGTGCCGTATATCAATGTATACTGTAGGGAAAGGCCAGAGACTCAAGGCATCAACTGCTAATCACATATGCAATATCATCATGCGAAAATTCAATTACTACCAAGCCAAGGAGTATATATTAAACGATAATCTAGAACAAAAGGAATTGACAAAAGATCACATAGCATGACATCGAATTGCTCTGGTTTCAAAACAAGTTGCACACAACAATATCAATGTATACTGTAGGGGAAAGGTCAAGAGACTCAAGACATCAACTGCTAATCACATATGCAATATTATCATGCATAAACATCAATGACTGCCAAGGATCTATAACAAAAAGAATTTATAAAAATTTGCATACCATGACATCGAATTGCTCTGGTTTCAAAACAAGTTGCATTCAACAATATCAATGTGTACTTTAGGGGAAAGTTCAAGGGACTCAAGACACCAATTGTCAATCACATACGCAAATATCATCATGCAGAAACATCACTATCAAGCCAAGGAATTTGTATTAAAAGATGAATTATATAAAAAAGAATTTATAAAAAAATTTCACATACCATGACATCGAATTGCTCTGGTTTCGAAACAAGTTGCATACAACAATTGTCCACAATGATTTCATTATATTTGATGCTTGGATATTTCGTTGCAACTTCCCGGCAAGACTCTAAAAACAACCCATCAGCAAGTTTCATAATGTTGGCCTTATGAACAGCAGTAACCTTCTTTCGATTGTTTAAATAAGCATACTCAAACGCATATTTCGCAATCCGCTCGGAACAAAACTTTGTTATAACCTAACAAAAAAACAAAGCTAAATTACCCAATGAGAAAATCTTCATTTTTTCATAAGAAAGCAAATCAATTATACTTAAATTTACTTACCTTAAGGCTCTCAACAACGCCAGGGACGACCTCATGTTCGAGACCAGAGTATTCCCCTTCGGTGTTCTCCCTAATCACCACGATATCAACGTTTTCATGCCTGGTTGGCAATCCGGGTAAGTTACAACAATTGACCAAAGAAGCGTATAGATCCAATTCTTTTCTTAATTGCATATTCAATGAACTAACTCCACCTCCCATTGGCGTTCTCAACCCTCCTTTTAGGCAAACCTTGTTCTTCTTTATTGAATCTATGACTTCCTGCGGCACCCGCTTCATGTCGCCATGAACTTCGTACTTCTCGAAGTAAACCGGCGCGTGCATAGCTTCCATCACTTGTTCCACCGCGTTTGTCACCAATGGTCCGATCCCGTCTCCTGGGATTAGAGTTACGGGTCTTGGGGCACCATCTCCGGGCCGGGGCATATAAGTCACGTTTCGGGTTTGTCCGGTTATAAGAGTTTTCAGAAGGGGAAGGGATCTGCGTGACGTTGACATTTTGAAGTGACGAACCATTGAGATTTCTGTGTTATTGGCGGTCAAAATTAGGGTTTTAAGGTTTGAGAGAAAAGTGTTAATGGAGTTGCAGAAAATGCCGTTGATGACAAATAGGGAAAAGCTTAAAGAAGAGAAAGTTATAATTTTGCAAAGTACCCCTTCAATTTCGGAGATTCCATATTTTTGACACGGAAATTTTATAAACCGTTAGCTTGTGGACGGACTGAATTGTGACTAATACAATCTACTACCAAAAAAATTTGGCTTTGCACTTGTTTACCTATGGCTAGGCCTAGAATGGAAGGTGTCCATGATCGGGTCGCACGACTTGAATAAATTTAAATTTATTTATATTATATATTTTTATTATTTATAATTAATAAAAAAAATTCATGTTAATATTATTATATTTTATAATTAAATTTAAATATAAATATTTTTTATTATTAAATATCAATTTGAGTTAAATTTAACTTGAAACAAAAAATTTATTCAAGATTTAACTTTAATAGGTCGAGAGTATGGATAGGTCTAATTAGAGCACAAATATAACAAAGGTTTCTCATTTCTATGTATTGTGTCTTGTATTTTTTTTCGTTTTATCTTTATAAATATAAATAAGATATAAATTATTAATTACATTTAAATTCTAAACATAAATACGATATATATTAAATGCTTTACATTAACTATGTATAAACATATCATTTTTATGTGTAATCATGTTTATTATATTAATTTGATATTTATTAAATATATCATTTTTATGTCATATGTCCATATCTTATTAAACGTGTCATATTTTTAAGTTTATAATTGAGATGCTAATAATGTTCAAGCTTAAGGATTCCGAGGTCTACCATATAACAAATAGTTGTTTGGTTTATAAAGTTTATGTTTGGGACACTTTTAGGCAACAGCCAGAGTGGGTAAACCTACAATGCTCGTAATTGTCATTTTTCTTAAAATTTTTATATTTGATATATTTTTTAAATATTAGTATATAGGAATAATCTTTCAAAAATTTTTTAAATAAATAAAAAATTTAAAAAAATTAAATATATTTATATCGAATATATTCTTATTCCGACACTCATATCCGAGGTCGAGTAACATAGTCTTAAACTATGAAGTTATTTTTGTTTATTTTTAAATGTGAGTACGAAAATATAATCCTTCAAAAATCCTTTAAATATATTAAAAAAACTTTAAAAATAAACATATTTATATCAGACACAAAATCATTTCCAACAGTAACCTGAATTCAAGTATTTTTTCAGTTCAATCTAACAAGTGATAGAGCATATAATACTTTCAAATTATCTATATAGATATTTTATCTTTGTTTATATTGTATACCCCACTTCAATCTTGAGTAAACAGGGATAATAAAGGGTTATTAGAATTATGATTATTTTTTATTCTTATCAAGTTATTATTAACAATTTAATATAATTAATTGCATTCACACACAATGTAACTTTTTAAAAAAGGTGAAAGTAATTTTAATACACGATTAATTAAATTAAAATATATATAAAAACTATTAATAGTAAGTTATAATGGCTCTCAAATTATCAAAATTATACCCTAGTTATTCAACTGTTAGGGAAAATTACCATAATATATGTATGTCCTTTCCTTTTACAATGATCCAAGTCTATCTCCATTTTAAGTGAAGTGTAAGAAGAATTGGCAAAATGGTCTCAGCAAAAATTAGTGAAAAGTATTAAAATTCAGTCAATTTTTCTTATTTTAGGGGAAAAAAATCCACAGATTTCTGAGTTGATATCGACTAGATACTGTAAATTTTGACCACCTTGCTTAAATTCATCCCTATATATATGGCCCTCAGAGTGATGGTGTTAACAGTTCACATCCAGCAATTCTTCATTTAAACATTCTTTTAGTTACCAATAGACTGTGGCAAGTATGGAAGGGTTGGTTCAATGCTCCGCAAATTATTTGCCTCTCACTCCCATAAGCTTTCTAGAAAGAGCTGCCTTGGTTTATAGTGACAGGGTCTCCATTGTTTATGGTTCTTTGAAATACACATGGAGACAAACTTTCCAACGATGCTTCAAACTTGCCTGTGCCCTGAATCAGTTGAAAGTCTCCCATGGCGATATCGTAAGCTCAAATATTTTCTACTTTTAAGTTTTTGTTTAATTGTTCTAGCTTTTCATTTTTCATCACGTAAACATAGGTACGAAGATATAATCTGGTACGAGAATATAATCTCTAATCTTCTAAGTATCTTGCAAATGTACAAAAAAAAGGAGAAAAAAGAACAGACTAATATTGAACGCGTACCATTATTAGACACTCACACCCCTGTATGCAGTTTTTTTTTTTTTTTCTTACATTTGGAAAATTTTGTGATCAGATTGCAGCGCTGAGTCCAAACACCCCAGAGTTATACGAGCTTCACTTTGCTGTTCCAATGGCAGGAGCAGTTATTTCTCCACTGAACATATACCAGGAGTCAAGCACACTAGCTGAAGAACTGAAACTACTAGAGCCTAAAATCATATTTGTCGACCATCAATTTCTCAACCTTGCCCTTGAAGCCTTCGAGATCATTACCAAAACATGCACTGGATACCAATTTCCTCTGGTTGTACTAATGCCAGAGTCAGACCCAGAGGCTAAAACAGCCAGTAATAATCATCAGCATTTGGGTTATCAGACTTACGATTCTCTTCTGGATCCAGCAAATGGTTCTGAGTTCGAGATTGTAAGGCCCAAAGATGAATGTAATTCAATTTCCATTGTATTTACTTCAGGGACAACCGGGCTACCAAAAGGAGTTGTCCACAGTCATAGAGCAGCCTATTTGACAACTCTAGCTGAAATTATTTTCAATGAAATGAAAGCCATGCCTGTTTATTTGTGGACAGTCCCAATGTTTCACTGCAATGGATGGTGCTTTACTTGGGCAGTTGCTGCTCTTGGTGGCACCAATATTTGCCTCAGAACATATGATGCCAAATTCATATTTGAAAACATTATTAGATACAATGTGACCAATCTTGGTGGTGCAACTCCAGTCCTTAGCTTAATTGCCAATGCAAATCAGAACCCACTTCCATTCAAGGTAAGTATTATTACGGGAGGTGCACCACCACCACCGCCGATCGTGATGAAGATCGAAGAACTCGGGTTTAATCTCACTCACTCTTATGGAATGTCAGAAATATTGGGTCCCGGAACTGTTTATCCATGGAGACCTGAATACAGTTCCTTATCGCCCGAGGAGAAAGCAAGAATGAAAGCCCTTCATGGCCTGAATCATGTATTGATGGAGGCTGTTGATGTTAAAGACCCAATGACAATGGAAAGCGTGCCATTAGATGGATCGACTATTGGGGAGGTGATGTTTAGAGGCAACACCGTGATGCAAGGGTACTATAAAAACCCCATGGCCACTGAATCAGCATTTAGGGGGGGTTGGTATCATACTGGTGATGTTGCAGTGAGACATCCCGATGGAAACCTTGAGGTGAAGGATCGAGAAGTTGATCTAATCATTTCCGGGGATAAGAAAATAAGTACAGTGGATGTTGAAGCGGTGCTGTTTAGCCATCCAGCGGTGTTTGAGGCAGGTGTCGTAGGGCGTCCGGACGAGGTTGCCAGGGAGACGGTTTGTGCTTTCGTAATGCTTAAGCAAGGATGCAATGCCAGTGCCGAGGAGATTATCAAGTTCTGCAGCGAAAAGCTGCCAGAGTATATGGTGCCAAAAACTGTGGTTTTTGATGATCTGCCATTCACTTCAACCGGGAAGACAAAGAAGACTGTTCTAAGGGAAAGAGCTAGGTCCCTTGTCTAAAGGATATTTTGTCAACAACAGTCATTGGATGCATGCTTGAATAAATAACTTCATGTTTATCAACAAATTATGACGAATGGAAAAAAAAAAAAAAAAGAAGTAAGGTTTCAACAAAATAAACATCTTCATGTCTCAATGTGTTTGGTATCGATCTAAGTAAACAAATTTCTTTCAATTTCAATGGGTTGGCAGGAGCGGAATGTCCCTAATTATCTTTTACGGGGGTTTTCACTCGCATATTTGTATCTTATCCATTTCTAAGACCTATTGAAATTTAAATCTCAAACATGTTGGATGAAAGGGTGATTGTATGAGCAAACTGGACTAAACCCATATTTATATATGCTCAAAGTAAACTATATATAATATGTGGTTTCTATATTTGGATGGAACCTAACAAATTAAAAGCTAGATAACTGTCATTTTATTTCCTTGGCCATCAAAAAAAAAAAATTCCTATAGCAGAACTCTGATATTGATGTAAACTAAAAAGAGAAAAAAAAAACCATTGAATCGGAAACATATAGAAACAAAGACCATCGCGATAAGCTCACCGGAAAACACAACAGAAGCAGCAGTTGAACCATGATCTCTGAACTGGGATTTTATGAACACACGCTTAACTCAGCTCCCTCCAAGTCCCTTTGCAGGAACCGCCAAGGCCCCGTTTTTTGATAGAATTATGTAAAAACAATTAAATAATAAAGACTGATAAATATTAGAATAAACAGGTAAAAATTTGCCTTTACTCACAAGTAGTTAAAGAATAGGCCAAACGCACAGGTAAAACATTAAAAACAAGATGAAGAAGGCCATAGATTATAACAAGAGAAGAGAGTATTCGTTGAAAATATATGTGACTTTTGTTACATGTATATGCATGTAATTTCTAATATTTTTAACAATTAGCATTATTGTTATTAATACTTATGACCAGTGTTACTTCAACTGTTCATTTTTCTTGAAATACCCGTTAATGATACATTTCAGACTTGTGTATGAGGATATAACTCTCCAAGGACTTTTCCACTATGTGGAAAGACTTAGAAAAATTGAACACGTATTAGACATGCACACCCAAGTCCCAGTAACATAACTTGTCCAATATTCTATGGAATAGAATTTCTAATCAATCATCCCTTAAAAGACAGTCAAGACTAAAGTCTTTAGATTGACCTTGAAAAAATGGAACATAACTCATGATATACAAATTCATGTTTGTAAGATTTACCTGACAAATCCTGCTGTCATACACAGACCCATAATGAGAGTTAATCCCAACCAAACCCCCTCGACGACCAAGAACTGTTGGAGCAAAGAGCAAAAACGCAGAAGACGTGGCACCCAACAACATCTAGACGTCACATAAAATAAATGTTAGAAGAAGCAAACTATTAAGTTTTACTCCTAAAATTAGGGACACCTAAAATCTTCAAGAAGCAGCTTACCATAGAACAAGCTGCATATGGAAAGTCCGAGACACCATAACAGAGACCATCAAATATAAACGCTAAAGCCTTTATAGGTTGACCAGCGCTGACAACCTATTACAATTTCAGAAGAAGTCATTATACATATCTGAGGACACCCATAAACAAAGAAGTAAAAGAAAGGGAAGTGTTTTACCGGATATTGATTTGAATACTTACCAGCACTAGGATTGCAGCCAATTTCTAGAACCTCAGCATCTTGGGCGAACTAGGTGGCTAAAGTACCAAAGGATATATCTAGGATTGCAGCCAATGAAACACCCGTGACAAACCCTATCTGTAAAACGATGTGCATCAAGATAGTGACTGGTATCAAAAGCCAGATTATCAAACACAATGAATAGAGACTGTTAAACAAAGCCAAAACCCGAAAACAGTGTGACAAACGGAAAGCAATTGTAGGAACATCCAAGTAAAGCTTGCCTTCAACACAAAGTTTGAAATTTCCTTCACAGTATTTAGTTCGCCTTCGGATAGGTAACTTGCAATCAAGGCCTAAAAAAAAAAACTGTTAGAAAGAAGTCGGGAGGCCTTATTCCTCAAAATGCTAGGAAAGCTTAAAATTTCTTCACATTGCAAAACAATGATTTAAAATCTGTATGAGCACGTGTGTTTATAACTATTACCAAGCAGCTCAATTTAGGGATCTAGTTTGCCATCAATTTTATGTTATCTGACTCTGGTCTCACTGATTATATTGGTCAAAATCTCAATAGTTATATCACCGAGTATCATACGGGATGAGAGAGGATAAATGAGCAAATGATAATAATTTAGAAAGATGCAAAGGAGAATTATGTTTCTGACCAGACGTTGCAAGCGCGTCTGTTAGAAGAGATACAGCCAGCCATACTTGCGTGCATATCTGATGCGCAGGCATAGACAATGAACCTTGATAAGAAGCCATAGAAGTCCCCACTGTCATTGTTATTAGCACTGCAAGAGTTCTGCCAATAAGAAAACCACCTGTAAAACCATTTTCTGTGAGATAAAAAAACATATATCATAAACAAATATATTTCCAAGAATATAAGAGTGCAGACATCCTAACGAGACAAAGGATTATAAAATGAAGGGCTACAATCGTAATAAAAAAAACTGTTGTCCACAAAGCACAACATTCTGTCTCTCGAAGCTAGTAAAAAAATTCCCAGATTTATGTAGCCACCAAATTGCTATACCCCCATCTTTGGGGGCAGTAATACAACTCTCTTCTTTAAATGCCTGATCATCAGAAGGGAAACAATGTACCTGATAGAAGAAAATATTGTAGTGTTATTTCAGGGAAGCACATTACTTAAGGAGAGAAGGGAATCGACTCCTGAAACAGATATTCTTACTGAGATAAAACAGTGGACAGAGCTGCCCCAGTCACACCCATTGTAAAGCCATACATAAGTAAGGGGAAAAAGAATATGGCTAATAAATTACCAACACCTAAATTTGAAGCAACCACATTAATTAGTCGAAAGAAGAAGGATATAGAAAAAGAGAAACCTAACACATTAATCTTTAACGACAGTAGAAAACAAAGAGAAAATAACAAAGTATATTGCATAAAGAACTATTGTGTGCTTTAAAAAATCATGTCTGCCCATCTTCTATACCACTAATAGTGCTTCAATCTCCACGGTAACATTTAAAAGTTAATAAATGATTGTTTGTAAGGAAAAAAAAGATGCAAGCAATCCCAAGATCCACATGCAAGATTGGGTCTACCAGAATAGTTAAAAGCCAAAGAGAAAAATAGACCGCATCAGGTTCAAATATTATAGACCAGAAGTAGTTTTATTCCAAGGGGTAAAAGACTGATTACTAATGAATGCATGTTAGGTTCTGATATACCTCTCCCAACAACACCCAGAGAAAGAAAAAAATTGAATAAAAAAAAAGAGGAAAAGATAATTTCAAAAACTACAATACCTAGATTTTAGCATCCTTGTGTGAGGTTTGTAGATCTTCACTTAAAATGTAAATAATTTCTTCACACTTACTGTTACTGATTATTGAAGGTCTATGCAGCAGCTTGCTACCAAAATTTCATTCTGCAGCTAAATGAGAAATAAAGTTTATACGCACATAAATTACATTCCATCTATTCTAAGATAAGTGTTCAACAAAAAGTACACACAAACAGACCTCATTCAAGGCATACCTCTTCAATGTCAAACCAAAGACTTGCCTACGTGTCTGTGTATCTTTAAACCCACGAAAATTCCTTGAAGAGCCAAAGAGACTACCACAGCAGGAGCCCCTAGAGCTCTACGTGAAAGAAATCATTTTGCTGGAACATGCATATCTGATGTCTGTTGAGAGGATACAAACAAGAAAAAAAAAAACTTCCACATTAATAACTAGTACAGTATTTTAGCTAAGAGGGAGCAGGAAAAGGATGACTAAAAATAAAGCAAAACAAATTTACAACAAACCTAAACTTACTGAGGGTACTCCTATCAACTTAAGAAATGGTCCAGACCCAAGAGATGATGCCAAGGCCTAAAAGATGCCAATCAAAATTGCTAGAAGTAAAGCTGTAGACACTGAAGATAATTTCTTTCTTTCAATCCCCTCTAGAAAGGCTTACCATTAGCACTCTCCCCTTCAAAATAATAAATCAAATAGTCAAATATCAAGCGAAAAAGGTCGGCCATCTACTTAAGTCTGGTAACATAAACTATAAACAATATTAACCAAAACCATTATGCATCACCAATCTCCATAAATTCACTTGCTGACAAATTTTCAGTAGCATTCCTAGAGATGTCTTCGGTAACGAAGGAAGTAGAGACACTATGGCGGGTAATATTAAGCAACTTTGATACTATGTTAAAAACTGATATGAAAACGCCCGCAGAAGCCAATGCCACAGAACCTGCCGAAACAACAAAAAGAATCAGTCAATAAATATTGATTTTCAAATTTTGAAGCCTCAAATTGTGTGCTCTAGAGGCAGTTTCTATCAATTTTCAAAATTCCAAGTACTTGGAACCACACCAGATCAACATAAACATACAAATTTATTGATATGGAAGTTGGAAATTGGTAAAAAAATTAATAATAATTTTTGAAGCAGCAATGTGTTGCAAATTTGCAAAGGAGTTCAGAGGAATTCAGAGCAGGGTTATGAAGAATGAATTATTGGTGCTTATAGAGAAGCATACCCTTCAGAAAACTATTATTAAATTAATAGATTAACAAAGAAATCCACAGTAAAAAAAAAAAAAAAAACTAAATTTTTAGTCTATTATTAAAGAACAACATTGCTGCATGAAAGAATCAAAAGAAGGAAAATAAGAATTATTTTTGCAATTAAAGCAATGGCAGAAAATTGAAATAAAAAAAATTAGATCATACTCAATCTTCCAATGTATGCTGTCTCCATCAACTGCGCTAAGGGATCAATAGCCTCTCCAGCAATCGCAGGCAGAGAAAGCATGACATCTACAGATGTCCCTATAACCTCAATGAAAATTTAAAATTCAAAGCTCATACTAGCACATAAGAATCAGAAAAATGGAGTTTCGGAAGTTCAGTCATAAAGGACGAGGCAGAGAACGAAGCAGAAATAGAGCGCCGTTGTACTCAAAACTATTCTTGAATTCGATAATGTGAGCATGAAATGATACATTATTTTACATCCTAGAATATGTTACTCCCATTACTGCTTAAAGTTTACTTTACCATTCTGCTAGAGGGGGAAGAAAAACATTATATTCTAGAAATCAACCATTATGATGTTCATAGCCAATACACAACCCAACCCACATCAAAACTACATATCATCCAAAGAGAGAAAAGATATTGTCTATAGATATCATACACAAGCATTAAGTGAAACAAAGCAAAGACCCCGAAAATAACTGAAACTGCTATACATTTACATCATGCGATTATTAAAAATCAAGTTTCTTTGCTAAGACATTTGAAATCTGCCGAGTTTACTGTCTGGTTCTCTAGAAAAAAAGGAAGGTGAGATAGAATTTTCAAAGTATATTCTTTTTAGCCAAAAAATTAGCCCTTTTCTGACACATGAGGTGAGGCATGGTGGGACTACCCACCGTGCTGCCCCACTTCACAAAAGGCCCTCCAATATATAGGGCCTTTTTTACTTTTTCAACCTTCTGTAATGCTTTTTCTAATTAAAACTAAATATATTACAAATTGTATTATCTAATATATATAAATAATAAATATATAAAAAAGTTTATTTTATATAACAATATATAATAAATATATAAATTTTATTATTAATAATATTAATATAAATTAAATAAAATTAAAGGATATTTGAATAATAAAAAATACAATATTTTAATTTGCCTTGTCCAAATCAATAATGTCTGATACAATTTTTCGAGGAAAAGAAATATACCCTTTCATTACATCACCCAATTATCTGCTTCGGCTACAAGTTACAACATTTATTTTTTTTACGGGAAAACGTGGAAAGAAAGCAAGACCCAAATGGGAAGAAAATCCCAACTCCATCTGATCCTGGGAACATCATTGCTTGGAAAAGAAGATACTGTTCAGCCCAAAGAAAAAATGAGAAACAAAAAGTATCGTGAGTACTGGGTTCATTATTAGCATCGATATCGATATTTAGGTTAATGATAATTTACGTTATCTAAACTTGAAGATAAGTGTTAAGATAAAAATATGCATCTGACACGATTATATTTAATATATTTAAAAAATTATACTTTATGTCTCATATCCGTATCCAATACGATTCCTACAATATTTGAGGACATTGCGTAGATGTTGAAATTTGGCAGGTGAAAGGATTCGAGAGGCAAATGACCACATGCATGTTGTTGACGATGAGCTAGACCTGACTATGGGCGCAGTTGAATGACAAGATCTTCGTAAATTTAGGTCGATTCGATATAATTTAAATTATTATTTAATAAAAATAATATTTTAATAATATAATGAATGGTACAACTAATTTTTAGGCTTAACCCGAGTTGAGAAAAAAAAATTTTCTACCTCTTAGGCCTTAAGCCGACCATGAACACGTTTACAATGATGTACACAGTTAAAAAAAAGGTCTGCAAAACTAAGAGAGCTTGAAGAGTTAAATTTACTTTGAACAAGAATAGTCATGAACTAGGCTGGTGAAGATGGTAGAGTTGTTAAACCCAGCATAGGAACATACCGATCGATTGCAACCCGAAGTGGTAGTATTGCCAAGGGATAATAAACCTTCTGAACCTTCACATTGCATCGATGGGCAAATCTCCCACTTGGATGGTTCAATTTGAGATGATTCGCAATGTAATCTAACCCACATAGTCATCGACCCCGAGAGACATTAGCTTATTGAAATTTAAGCCCAAATTCCTTAAAGAACAAGGCAAATTAGAAGATAAGACTTACATCCAGTCGTTTGCAGCATCGCAAATGCATCTCAAACAATTGTTAGCAGTAAAGAAGTGCCATTAGCAGCAAGTAAAGGAAAGTTCAACGACTCCCCATGTTATCGATGAGTTACAGGCTGTAGAATAAAAAAGAAAAACTTCAAATTACAATGGCTACTAGTTTGTAATATAAAGCTTACAATCTTGGGTTATTAATGAGTTACAAGCTGTTGAGTTCGAGTTTTTTTGAGCGAGTTATTTGGATTTGGGTTAATTTTTTTACTGTCTTCATTTTTTTTCCTACTCCATGGTAAAAAATACGCAACTATCTGGATAGAAGCTGGACAAGAGGGCAAGAACAAATGAATTGAAAAATATATAAAACCTAAATATGATAGGGTTCTCTTGGTGGAACAAAACAAAAGAATGGAATCATATCATCCAACCAATGTTGACCATCTTCTTAAAAAGAAGGAAAAAAAAAATTCAAAGTAATTAGCACAGTGTATGACAAACAATCACTCTCCAAGCTCCTAATTTAATAGTAAAAAATTGACCATGCAAACTAAAATATTTCTATCAACCCCCAAAAGATATCATGGCTAGCTGCAAAGGGTGGAAAGTGAGTGAGAAGGTTAACCAGAAGCCTAGCCGAAAATAGTACTGCTAGTATGACCAAGTTTCATTGCAAAGGTTAAAAAACACCCAAAATACTGTTTAACATGAAGCACTTTAATGGCAGTGTTTGGTTTTTAGCAAAGGGGTAAAACACAAGTTACTATACCTTTGAGGGGAACATCAATTGGTTGGTCAGCTTTTAACTCATTTGAGGCTTCGACCCATTAATGGCCGCCAAAGTCTCCTCATCAGTTCCAAACTCCCGAGCAATCTCCTCCAGAGAACTCCCTGGCTTCACCATGCGAGCGTAATGGACCACTCTCTCCCCGTCCACTTCGTCGCAGCTACAGGGCAACGGGATTTCCAGCTCCTTAGCAGGCGTTATCAAATCGTGATTCGCAATCCCATTGGCGGCTGCAATTTGCTGGAACGTCACTAACCTCGAGAATACCTCATCTGCTATTTAGTAAAGCCCGTCGCCTTCTCGAACCGTGTATATTGGAGCCCCGCTGGAAGTTCCGGTGTTGTTGTAGCAAACAAAATTAATGGGGACTTTGATAACTCGTTGTGCAGGTATGGTGGTGTTGCTTGCAGTTGAAGGAGGTAAGTTGTTGGCTCCGAGGAGAAGCCGCAGGCTTTTGACATCGAAAAGAGATTGAATGGCGCCGAGGTTGGTGTTGTCGACGGTGATGTAGCCAACCAGGGCATTACATGAACTTTGGGAACTACAGTTAAAGCTTTCAGCAATGGAGTAGTCTAGGTTGAAAGCTGAGAGCACTGGAAGGAGAAGAAACAATTTAGCAAAACCCATGTTTCTTTTATGCAGCTTCTTTTTGTTCTTTGTTAGTTGCTGGTTTTATAAATAAATGGTTTTGGACCGCTCGGATTGACTCTACTTTTGGTTGATTAGTCTTGTTTTGATTGGACAGGTTTTATTCTGAAAAATATGTCGTCTCTTCAATCACATATGGAATTTGTGCGAAACTGAGCTTTTCCTTTAATGGAAGCTGCAATTTTTACAACTTCTTGCTGCAACTTGGTTTTCTCCACAATGTGTTTTTTTCGTTGAAAAATCATTATTGATGAATGATGATTGAGTGCCGGGTAAAAGATTACGAAGAACGAAAGAAATTTTCTCACGAAAACACTCAAACTTATTATTGCGAGTCTGCCTCTTTTATTCCCAGCTACATGAACAAAACGAGTACCACCAGAAGAATAATCTAAATGATTGAGTCAAACCCAAACATTAGTTGATAATATGGGCCAAAATTACCATAATTTTCTCACCACTCATTGATGCTCCAACAAGAAAGAAAATTGCCAATCGACTTCCACAGTTGCACATTCTAAAAAAAATAATTCAGGTTATTAGAATTCGGATGACTATCATATATATCACTCTACATCTGACAAAGATATAATCATTCGCATATCCATATATTTAGAAGTTTATTATACGTCAGTATTAATGTCGAACATAAACACCTTTAAAAAAATCCAAGTACCTAGAGAATAATTGATACAACCAAATATGTGATGGCTCGAACTTTTCTGAATTGATTGAATTTTTTTTGTTGTATATTATAAAAATACGTAACTAGCCAACTTTGGGCCAAGCCAGCGGAGATACTTAACGTCATTACAGGGGTCGTTAACCAGTCAACTAGCTCATTCTATATATAAAGTATTCGAGGAGGCAAAGAATTAAAAGAAGGCTTGGTTCTTGTAATTATCCTTAACACCAACTTCCAAACAACAAAATTTGTAATGACGTAGATTAATCAACAACTTATTTGTTTCATTAAAAAATAAAATTAGCCAGAACCACAATTCGAAGGAGCAGCCAGATGTTTTAAAAACAAAGACAAGTTAATCCTTACACGAACTGTGACGAATGTACATTATGGCTATCACTTTTCTTCCAGTCGCTGGAGAACAGATTCAGCAAAGCTTTGTTGCCTGCGAGGGTGCAAAATGAATCATTTAGACTACTATTCTTAGTTCGAGAAACCGGACTCCACAATTCAAAGCATAAAAAATAAATAATGAACAGCATGCAGAAAAGCTGTCGAGAATCTCAGTATAGGATGCTTACCAACTAAGAATAAATTCGCCTAAAAGGAACAAAATGACGGAGTTACAACTCTATGTTTATGAATTATGGACAAACAAAAGTAAATAATACATTATTATACACAAAAGTTACTTAAAAAATGATTTCCCTATCTTGAGAAAGTCAAGGACTAGAAAATACTATTACTCTGACTTTTCATTTTTCTTTAAGTACCCGTGTCCCACATATTTTTTGATGTAAGGATGAGGATATGACCCTCCAAATATCTGGAAAAAATTTAAAAAAAAATTGAATATACCAATGTAGGATGCATGGCCATGTTTGACACTTACACCCGAATCCAATTAACATGGGTAGGTTAACTGGGACAAGGGACCTAGCATTTAGATGCTAATTTGTTGACGCATGGACATCAAAAGTTATATCTTTGTGCTGTTAACAACAGGACCACAAACTACTGAACTCACGGCTGCATCTATCATTTAAGACATCAAAAGAAAACAGATGCTTTGAAAACCAGGAAAGAGGGAAAGGAATAGCAGAGGTTTGTCTTACTTTCGCTCTCTATGCTTAGGGCTAGGGCGAGAGTACTTCAAGTATCCGTCCCATGGAACCTTTTTAAGACCTGCTCGAACAGATATTATGTCTCTGACCCTGTAGAGATGGATATCAACTGAATCAAAGCTATTGCTTCTATAGAAGTGGTACAAAGACCAGAGTTTGTGCTTATATAGGCTAAGAGAAGACTTAAAACTCGTTAACTGGTGCCCTCAATTACCGCTTTCTACTAATAGAGAATAATACGTACCTCTCCGCAAACTCAATGGGTGTTTCTCCAGGCTTTAGATTTTGGGGCTCTAGGTACCAAACATCACAAACAACAGCCCAGGATGTCATAAGCTGCAACAGATGAGTTGTGAAGGACTGCCTGCGGAAAATGGAATATTGGTAAGACATCACAGGTATCACAAACCTCAAAATAAAGCATCAATATTGACAAAATATACAAGACATTTTATATATGTGTAGGAAGAGTTGAAGACTCAGAGATCAATTCCTTACTTCCGGCTATTCCAAAAAGCATCAACAAAAATTTTATTGTACTTTATTGCAATCGGGCAAACCGTGCAACCAAGTTCGAATGCGCCCTAAACATCATAAAAAAAACCAAGAAGTTAAAGAAAGTAGGCAGCATAAAGGAACAACTTAAGCAGTTTTCCCCAAGCTATACCTTCTTAAACATAACGCTGTATTGATTGTTTACACATGTTCCTTCAGGAAATATGAGGAGAGGATTATTGTCAACACCCTGACTATGTTCCCTCAACCTGAAATTCAGAAGTTTATAATTATCATCAGATAGAAAACATATTGATATAAACATTTCTCCTTACTCTGATTGCACTTACTTCTTTGCTACAATTTCACGATCTTTTGCCTCCGAACGGTTAAACCAAATACACCCTACACTCTCTAAAATAGTGCTCTGTAGCAGTCCTATATGTAGAAATAAATCAAATAGATTATTTCATTCACTCAATATACACAAGAAATAAACCTAATTCTCCCTCCTGCAATACTGTCATCAAAATCTACTTTCAATGAAAGCAACAACAGCCGAGCATCGGAATTGTGTTCTTTCAACTTGAAAAGATGAAAAGCAGCATTATAACTTTTAAAGCATAGCCATAGATTCCTGCTTAATGACATAGCCACTACAATTCTTCCACTTAAAGTTATTCAACACAATATAGTCCATAACAAGCATCAAGGACATGCATTTTCTGTCGCTAACATTTGGCCACTAAATATCTCTTGTGCAGAAGAGGACAATTAGCAAAATAATAGTAAAAGTGTATGATAT
Organism: Adansonia rubrostipa; assembly: GCA_038381775.1. Taxonomy (NCBI): domain Eukaryota; kingdom Viridiplantae; phylum Streptophyta; class Magnoliopsida; order Malvales; family Malvaceae; genus Adansonia; species Adansonia rubrostipa. Next base: position 15,881,575 of record JBBYHM010000018.1, on the reverse strand, counting down.
CGCTAGAAAATCTTGAAGCTCATATCAAGCGAAAGAACAGAAAAGGAAGAAATTTTGCAAAACACAAAGCCATGCATATAATGTCAATAGTCTAATATGTAAGTTGGAGTAACAGGCTCTCACTGATGAGTTTCAAAATCTTACAACCAGATGAAACATAAATAATTCAGGCATACTTAGAAAAGCATGCAACAGAAGTAATCAGCTAATTAAGAATCCCCTACAACATTCAATCTATAAACATCATTCTTGAGTACGTATGTTAACACTACTACTTACCAACCCATCCAGGGTGCTTCTGCATAATGACGGCAAATGCAGTCATCTGTTCTAATATGATAAAATCGATCATAGAAGTATGATTGGCCACAAACACCTGTTCAACCCAAGGAATGCTCAGGTAATTTTTAATTTGCAAAGACAGACAACGTAAAAGGAGTACTACTGAATCACATAAAACCTCAATGAAATTAAAAACAAAAATTATATATATATATATATATATATATAAAGTGCTGAAAGAAGAACTAAACCTGCTTAGGCCGCATGCTAGGCCGTGGTCCATGGTACTTAACCACTCCAGTCCAAGAGGCAACAAAGAAGCTGCAGATTAGCTCCACCAAAGCCCTCTGAAAAAGCAAATGTGATGAACTAAGAACTAACTAGGTCTAGACATAAACATTGCAATGGTAAATGCACTAGAATACAGTTAAGGCACAGGCTTGCTAGTAAAATATAGGAAATCCCCATGAGAGAATGTCAAATATTGCCCGTTTAGAACTTTAAGGGTATGCTTGAGTGGAGAGATGGACGGAGAGGGGTGGAAAAGTGGAAAAAAATTGAATTTTGAGTGTGCTTGGTGAAAAGAAAGAAAATTGGAAAGATTATCATTTTTCACACCTATTAACAAAAAAAATACTCCAAATTGGGGAAAAAAAAAAGGGAAAGAAAATGAGAGTAGCATGCGTCATGTGGGTATATTTGCAAGATTACTTATTATTTTTTAAATTTTATTCTTTCATCTTAATTTCTAATGGGTATAATGTTAAAACAATATATTATTTTCTTTTCTCTCATTTTCAATCATAACAAGCAATGAGAGGAAAGAAAATTACTTTTTCTTTCCACTTTTCTATCTTTCCTATCAAGCACAATACGGAAAAAGAAAAAAAAAAGAAAACATATTTTCCATCTTTTCATTTTTCTCCTCTCTCAATTTTCTATCTTTCCAAATTTCTTTCCATCCTACCAAGCAAAGCCCGAAGCTTTTCTTCCCTCATAAGTATGGCACCTACCACCACACAAACACACATGTATATACATCGAGACAAAAGAGAAAGTTTCACAAACTAGAAATGCATAACAGTTCAGACCTCCATCTTTTTCCGCAACTGATCGTGCCCTTTGAGAAGAAAGTGTACAGGAATGAAGGCAGACAGAAATATTATCCATCCTATCGTCAGAACTATAGCCCTGCAGATTATGCAGCGCAATGAAAACTAGAAACAACGTAATATATCAACATACCATACACCATCTACCTAACCTCTACATCAGACATAAGCAAACTTCATTCAAACAAAAAACCATCGTGCGTTAAACAAGTCAATGTTACTTCTGAAAAGTAGAATGGCTAACCTCGCAGGGAATAAAATCAAGTACCGAACTACCACACCAAAACACCACAGAGGAAAAAGATACACATTCCAGTTCCATGTTTCTGGAGGATTCGACTTAAAACACCGCGTGAATGAATCCTGCTCGATGAGTGCATGGCTATAATCAATTAAATCTTGAAAACTTTTCCAACAGATATTTCTACTCAAGATCAAAACTTTAGGGTAAACAAAAACACGCCAATCATTTTTCTTATATTAAAAATTAGTAGATAAAAAAAAAAGAACATATAAAATCATGCACTTTGTTATCCATAAATTAATGGTATCTGCTTTCATCAATTATTTTCCAGGGAAACAGGCAGAAATTTTTCAACGAATTAGGGGGGAAAGAGAGAGAGCTTACATCAACGATGGCACCAGCAGCTTCAGTTAAAGTAGGAGAAATATCAAGCAAATCGCGTCTGAAACAATTTCAAAAAATCCATAATCAATAAATCAATCAAATAATCAACTAATCTTTAAGAGAAATTTGGAAAAAGGGAAAAAAAAAAAGAGGGGGAAGTGAAATTACAGGCGAAGCTTGCCGCGGGGTTCTTGAATGGAGGATCCAGAAGGTAGATAATCTTCGATGTTGGGTCGATCCAAGTCCAATTCGGAGCTCGACGACCTCAGCTTCCCTTCACTACTGCTCATAGCTTCTTTTCTCCCTGCCGATGCGGTGTGATGTGCTCTGATTTTGTTTAGCTTTGGACTTACTGCTTTTCTTTTTCCCCTTTATAGCGATAGACCAAACAGCATTTATTTATTTATTTTTGTAATTTATTTGCTATCTTCAGTTTTC
>JBBYHM010000018.1:15860295-15875071 GCA_038381775.1 Adansonia rubrostipa | reverse complement strand
CTTCGCAGATGAACTCTGGACTCACTTCAAGCGTCTCCCGACTCGGTATATCCAAATCCGTTTACATTTGTTTTTTCTTCTAAATTTACTACATGCATAAAGTACCAAAAAAAAAAAATACTAACAAACATTTTCACATTTTTTTTCTTATATCTCTATCTGTTGTAATAATTGTTTTGTGATTATGAATCTAAGATACTGAAATCTAAGATACGGATTTTTGTTTTCTGTTTGGATTTTGTGGTTTGAAGAATATACAGCGTTTGGAGTTAAAGAACTGTTAGGCTATTATAGTTGAATCAGTAGCGCTTAACATGCAATTTTCTTGCTTAAGGTTTTGTTGTTATTTTTTTATTAGTAGATTAATATCGTTTTATTACTTTTTAAAATTCTTTATTTATTTATTGTTTATGTTTGGCTTGGTCCCGATAAGATCCGAAACAAGTAGAGTAAAACGGATTTGAATTTGATAGTTTGCTTTTTCATTTTTCTTTTTACTTCTCGGAAAATAGAATATTCTGATTTTTGTTGAATTAATAAAAAGTTGATTTTAATTCAGCGTGAGTTAATACATTGCAGGTATGCGTTGGATGTGAATGTGGAAAGAGCTGAAGATGTTCTTATGCACAAGAGGTTACTGTATTTAGCTCATGATCCTGCCAATAGACCAGCAATGGAAGTTCGTCTCGTGCAGGTGACTTGCTTTTTTTTTTTTTTTTTTTTTTATGGGTTACATTTTATAAATAGGCATTACGATTTGATCTAAATTTTCAGTGTAATTGAAAAATTGTTATTTTGTTAGACATTAATTTCTTTGTCATTCTTAGAATGATTGGATGTGTATGGTTAATGTAAGAGACATGTGATGTGGTGTAACTTGCCTTATCAGATTTTGGAAAATTAAAAGCTGTTATATCCCACTTCTCAGTGCCTAACTTCTTTTAGATTATTAGGCACATTCATTATATCCGATATTACATTATATTTACAAGAGTTGTTATCATATATGTGAAAAATTTTCGAAGTTGAAATATTATTTTGCTGTTCCGGGGCTCCAGTCCCATGGTTTGCAGTGTGCTGCAAAATAAATTTTTTTCTTTGCATTTTGTAATCAAACAACTCTATTCAGTTGATTGCTTTATCTTTGACGTTTGGTGCATGCATCATTTTCCACTAATAAGTGTTAGGTTTATCATTTTGGACTATGAAGTTACTGGATTTGCCCCAGATATTGGCAGGCTAGCATAAAATTTTTTGTTGCCTGTGGTTGTCAATTACAAAACAACTCGTCCAGTTGGTCTTGACTTTGTCTCAAATTTAGTTGGCTGAAGCTGACTTATTCTTTTAGTTTGTGTCTGTATACTTCATCTTCACATCATGGAGGTCATTTTAATGTTTTCTCTTATATACATGGTAATGGTGGAAAGATAGGGAGAGATACTTGTGTAACTTGGAATGTTTAACATAATTTGATTTCTTATTGGCATTGGTAGATGCATTTTGACTATTTATCTCTATTGTTCATTGGTCCTTTTAAAACATTCTAAAAATGAAGTGCTTGGCATTAAATTTTAGCTTTCAGTAAACACATTAATTATCTAGGTGACAATTGTAGTTGCTACTACTATTCGGGCTATAACTTATGAATGAAGTTATGAAGCTAACTGATTGTAAAGTGTACTATTTGATATAATGTGCATAATCAACGGTGTTAGCAGTTTAATGTAAATGGTTTTCAAACATATTGCGCCATTCCTTTTTCTCACTTTGTAACTTCTCGTGCAGTTCAATGTATTTTTAGAGTGCATTTGTCTCTCTCACTCTCCAATGGATAAGTCTACATATATATATATAATATATATATATATATATATGTATATTTGATATTGCTTTTGACCATATCTGGATATACATGTGAGGATCTTGCAGGTTTCTTCAAAATATTCAAGATCTGAATTTTAACTGATGAGTTGTTTAATGTCATAACCTATAGGTCCCAGCTCTTGATTGTTTTCAAATGTATTGACTTCTGATAATTTGTTCTAAACTTTGTTTATAATCAAATTTATCATGATGGTTACCCACTTGTGTAGGTCCAATCTATTTCTGATGGGAGTTTGGCTGATTCTACTCTTTCAAACCCCGTGTGTGAGGAATCTGCTCAAAGTTCTGCGAAACACTCAAGCAGACAGAGGTTTGCTTTTTATGTTTTATGTTGCACATTGACTGATGTTGTTGATGATGCTGAGAATTCTAGCCGGCTTTTCAATTGTCAGCATACATCCACCACCAGCCTTTGGCTCATCACCAAATCTTGAAGCCCTTGCACTTGAAGCAAATAAGTCTAAAGATCAAGATGAAGATAGTTCTGTACATGCCAATTCACATTTTTGCCGGTATTTAGCTATTTATTTTTGTCTTGAAATGTCCTTAGGCGAAGGCTTATTGTTTCTACTAAGATTTTAGTTAATTTAGTGCTAGTTCTGTTATTTGAACTTGATCATCTTATAATTTTTGAATATTAGGTACTTGAACTTTCAAATATTTAGGATTGCATTAATTGATAAGGTCTGTCAAAGTTCAACTTTTCTTACCTCAGAGCAATGCTTCGTCACCTGCTATTTTTTGTTGACTTCAGTTTTAGGTGTGTTTTAGCACATACGTGTTCTGACATCTATCGTCCAATTTGGCTTTTGTCTGCCTTCCTTACTGTTCACAGACTGATACTTGTGTCATTTTTCATGAAGCTTTATAAATAGTTTCTATATATTTGGATGGTGAAGTTTACATTCTTTTCTAATTGGTGCTGATGCAGGCCTATGCATGAAGTTACATTTTCAACAGAAGACAGACCAAAACTTCTTAGTCAGGTATATGATAGGTTTGTTTGTCAAATTAGAAGTATTTTTTTTTTTGTCAACTTGTTATCTTGAATTTGTTGCTTTTAAGAACTCGGATGGTTACAATCTTAGATTGTTTTGGAATAAAATAACAATAAATAATAAATAATACACCTTAGTTTCCATTTGAGCTCTTGGTTCAATCAAATGGCAGCGCATATTGTTCTCCGCCTAATCATATTGCATGTAAAAACAACTATTATTTTGTTATCAACACTTGAATTACTCCACTAAAGAGTCCCTGAGCTTATATGCGAAATGCACATCTTTTACATGCTTGACCATTTAGTGTTGCTTCTCATCCCATTGGGTCATGCCCGTGCAATATTTGCAGTTGACCGCATTGCTTGCTGAGCTCGGACTCAACATCCAAGAAGCACATGTATTTTCCACGGTCGATGGTTACTCCTTAGATGTTTTTGTTGTTGATGGTTGGCCTTATGAGGTACTTTTCATTTCAATATCTAACTTCTATAGCTATAGACATAATTGTTTTCTACAATGACTATTTAACTAAAATTACAAAAAAAAGCTCTCATGATTTGTTTTTCAATAGTTCATGTTTATCTGTAAATATTATATATAAGCTGTCAGTTTCCTCAACTTATGAATTCTTTCATTTGTTAATGTAGAGGGAAATTTTTGTTTTCCTTGGACCCATATTAAATTCCATTTAAACTATATGAGTGATTATTGCTGTTGAAATGGTTTAAGTTTTGATATTGGAAAATTATAGTAATTTTTTTAGAACCTGCTTGATGGACTTGTGATATGAAATCGTCAGGAAACCGAGCAGCTTAAAGTTGCTTTGGAAAAGGAAGTCTTAAAAGTTGAGGTAATTCTCTACTGCAGTTTTAAGTGTGTTCAAATTATTTAGGAGATTTTTTGAACGTTATCTAGGATATAATGCGAAAGATTTATCTTTTTTAATCACATCTGATAATTTTAAACACGATAAAATTATACGACGTAAAAAAAATAATTAAAACATAATTCGAAAAATAATATAATCATGACATGAATATATGAACTTGTCAAAATTTATATAGCATGATATTAACATGTTAAAATTTATAAGAATATATAATGGCTTAAACATAGTTATGAGATGAAAGATAACACAAATAAATAAAATACATAAAATACACATATTCTCAATTCTAGTTTTAATTCCCGCAACAGTAGTGATTAAAATGGAATGCTGTGGTGTTAGTGCTATCATCAAAGCTTAAATTCACTTGCACTGAGTGTACTTATCATTTTAATCTTGCCCTATTATGTTCACACGTTACATACTGGTTTATTGAGAGTCTAATTTAATAAAATTTTTGTGCTGTCAGTTTGCCTTGGTTTTCTCTAGCTTTCCAGTTGGAGCATTGCACGATCATACTTGCACAATTGATCAGCTGTAAAGGGGCCCTTCAGTTACTTGAATTGTTTCAAATTTACAGAATCATGATACTAATGTTCATCTCCATGCATCATTAGCCCTTGCATTGTTCTTCACTGGAGGTCTACATGGGGTGAATGGCAACTAGTTTTAACTTGTTTAATAATGGCAGGCTTGGTGACCTATAATAATTCATACTAAAACCCTAACATTATGAAACTAACAGCTCCTTGAGCTTTGCCCCACACCCCGCCCCTCCTTTCCCCTCCCCTTCCGAAATTTACAGTTAATGGAGTTCAAAATCCTAATTGGTTAATATAAGTCTTGTGATCTGCTTAAACTCTTTGGATGCGTCCTGTGCTCTCTTCTCTCTGATGTTCCATTGATTAGTGATTGGTTTAATTCTAGGTAAGATGCATATGCGAAATGCTTAATGATGGAGAAAATAGAAAATTTTAACGTGAGAGTAGGGATTTATTAGCTAAAAGTTTGTGCTTATACTATGAGCTACTCAAGTCAGACTTTTCTTTCATGGGTTTTTTTGTAGAAGCAATCTTGGCTGAAGCAACATTCCCTTTCTCCGACTAGGGACTATGAGGAAACGAGCTCCAAAAGTGATCAGAATCATGTGGCAATTCCTAATGATGGGATTGATGTTTGGGAAATTGACCCTAGACACTTGAAGTTCGAGAACAAAGTTGCATCTGGATCATATGGTGATCTGTAAGTAGATAACAACTTTCTGATTGAGTTTTTTCTTTTTTTTTTTTTGAGCTTTGGTGTAACTGTCCATTTTAACCTGTTTCAGGTATAAAGGTACTTACTGTAGTCAGGATGTGGCTATTAAGGTCCTCAAGCCAGAGCGTATAAATACTGATATGCAGAAAGAGTTTGCTCAGGAAGTTTACATCATGAGGTTCGTGGAGAAATATCCCGATTTATTGATTATAACTTGTTCTCCCCCCCACCCCCCAAGACAAAGAAAAGGAAGGAAAAGGTCTGAAGTGGTGGTTTTTCCTAAATCATCCTCAATTTCAAGGATGTTAAAATTCTGAAGTCAAAGATACCTTTTTTTTTTCTGGTGAATGCCCTATGGGCTCAGTTTGATGATCAGCTGTTATCTTAGGCTTCTCTAATTGCTGTATTTATGTTTCTAGATTGTGTACTTCTATGCATGTTTATAGAACAATAACAGTTAGGAAGTAGCTAGTTCGGATTTTGATGTCCTTGATCAGTTTTCCAACTTTTACTCCTGTCTTTCATGATGAAATGCACTGATTTTTAATATTTTATCAAAATTGAATTCTTCTTTTGGATGGACTGCATTAGTTCTAGGAATAATCTGTTCCTTTAATCAACTCTTTCCTTCAAAATTTGCAGGAAAGTTCGGCATAAGAATGTTGTACAATTTATCGGTGCATGTACCAAGCCTCCAAGCTTGTTTATCATAACTGGTAGCCTGCAGATTCTTTAGTTCTCGTTATTGACTTATTGAAAGTCAGATTTATTGTTCTTTCCCTCTCTTGTTCATTCTTTTCTAAATGAAAGAAAGTATTAATGTTAGTTCTCTTTCTCTCCGTCTTTTTTAGCTCCTCCTTTCTTTTTTTCTCTGCAGAATTTATGTCCGGTGGAAGTGTATATGATTACCTTCATAAACAGAAGGGTGTCTTCAAGATTCCATCTTTGCTTAAAGTTGCCATAGATGTTTCCAAAGGAATGAACTACTTGCACCAAAATAATATAATCCATAGGGATTTGAAAGCTGCCAATATTCTAATGGATGAAAATGAAGTAAGATGCTTAAAGTTGCTTAACTTTATTCTTTCAACTGACTTAAGCTTGCCCTTAATTAGTCCTTTCTTAAACCTGCTTGAGAACAAATTATCTCCCCTAAAATAATGGTCTTGCTGTAATTCATTGTAATCAAAGTCAAATTTACTGCTTTCACCCTATATTTACTGTCTTGATAATAATCTATTGCATGCTTTCATATAGGTGGTTAAGGTTGCTGATTTTGGAGTTGCTAGAGTGAAAGCTCAATCTGGAGTTATGACGGCTGAAACGGGAACATATAGATGGATGGCTCCTGAGGTAAGCTTTTGATGCAAAAACTGTTGGACACCGTTCCATGAATATCCTAACTTCCGTTTGGGTGTTTCATGAATTATAAAGGAAAAAAAATGAAAACAATAGACTGGCTGAATGAAGCTCGCCGGTTCAACATTTAATATCCATTAAAAATTAATTAGAGAAGTGAAATCCTTGATTGAGCCATAATATAGGTCATATTCCTTATTGACTTTTTAACCAAATTCCAAATCTAAGCAGAGGTATTTTAGCGATTTTTTGCCGATATTTTAAAGTGCTTTAATTATTCTCCAAGGAGACATTTCGAGAAAGCAAATAATAATTGTCTAAAGTAACATTCAGGGATTGGTTTACTCGCCTTTTTGTTATTTTCACTTATGTTTCTTTATTATGACTAGAAATGCAAGAGGTTTGTAACTTTGATCAATTTGCTCTCATGAATTGTTGCTTTTATTTTCGTCTTCAGATAAATTGGTAGCAGCATAATCCATTTAGTTAAGATTTCATTTGTTCGTCTCATCATTTTCTTACAACAGTGTTTTTTTTTTTTTTTTTGCATTGAAGGTTATTGAACACAAGCCATATGATCACAAGGCCGATGTTTTCAGTTTTGGAATTGTATTATGGGAGTTGTTAACTGGAAAGGTATCACTCGGTCACTGTCTTTCTTTGATATGATCAGGTTATTTATGCATGAAGATGTGCTCTCGTTTCTCGTAGTTGGTTGATTCCCATGTTTACTTGCTTTTGTTTGATTGTCAGCTTCCACATGAATGCTTAACCCCATTACAAGCTGCTGTTGGAGTCGTTCAAAAGGTAAGTCATCGGTTTTTCTTAATTCAATCTTGGTAATGACTACTAGACCACAACCTTTAGAAAAGAATTTTTCTTCACTCCCTACCAGCCTAAAAGAAAGCAGGAAAAAATATCATGATAATGAAAAAGCCATTGAAGGATTATTTTCATAGTGCTTGGAACAATATTTGTTATCGCAAAGAAGTAATCACGTTTTCATTGACATTCATTCTAGGGTCTACGTCCGACAATTCCGAAGAACACTAACCCAAAGCTTGCTGAACTGCTTGAGAGATGCTGGCAACAAGATCCGGCACTAAGACCTGATTTTTCTGAAATTATAGAGAGTTTGCAGCAAATTGCCAAAGAGGTTCGTTTTCATTCTCTGCACATGACCTTGTTTACCTATGTATGATTTTTTTTTTTTTTTTTGTAATACGGTTGGGGGTATCCCGAGACCTTTGGCTCGGCCACACTCCCCATATCGCTTTGGTGCATTCAGGATTTTATTCCCAGAGTGTTTCTGTAATGAACCAGCCCCCTGGACCCAGGTCCCTCGCAAACATGGCACTGCTAGGCCAAGTACTTACACAAAGGCGCCTTTTTGTAAGGACCCGAACCTGCCTAGTTGTACCAAAGTTGAGGGGCATTACCGCTTCCCAACACAATTGAACCCGGGTTAACAAGGATTGATCTTAGGTATATGATTTAGTCACATACTTCTAGTGACTCGACATAGATGGTTGTTTGCTCTCACTTTCCACCTTTTCGTACATATACTCTAAAAGCCTTTAATATGGCCACCTCGAGTCATTGGATTGATGGTTTCATTTTGATGCCCTGCGTTTCGAAAAAAGGCGTGCTTTCCATGTTTGTGAATACAAATAGTGAATAATGAACATCTATATCAAATTTTTTACAAGGGATAATTTCATAAAACAGGTAGGAGACGAAGGAGAGGACCGGCGTAAAGAGAAATCTTCCGGAGGATTTTTTTCTGCCCTTAGAAGAGGCAACCACCAAGGTAGAACATGTTAGACGTTGATGTTTATAACCTGATCATACGCTTTTAACTATGTTGGCCGGCCATTCCCAGCATTTTCAACTTTACTGTGTAGTAATTTTTTTTTCAGTGATCAAGTTATGATCGTGTTTGTCAATTATCTTTTTTTTCTTCAATTTCTTTGTTTTCTCCCATGATCTTTTGACTTTTATGTCCATTATTTAGCCTCCTTTTTTTTTTTTGGCTGTAATTTATCAGTATGTAACAAGGGATGGTGACATGAATGAGCCTTTAACTTGATATTTCTGCTGCGGCCTTACGCTTACGAGACCACAGATAGTATTGTATTTTTTTTTTTTTTTTACAAATCCTTATATTTTGATTATATTTAAATAAACTTTTATTAAGGGACGGTGTTATGAATGAGCTTTGTAACTTGATATTTCTGTTGCGGTCTTATGATTACAAGATCAAAGACGGTATTGTGATTTTTTTTACAAGTCTTTATATTTTTATTGTATTTAAATAAATATTTATTTTTTTGAATTTATTTAAGTATAAATTAAATATTAGATTTTATTTACTACAAATAAAAAATATAAAGATTTATTTAGTTACAGATTAAAAGTTAAAAGTTTTATTTAAGTGTAATAAAAAATTAGGTTTATCTCTACTACCATAAAAATTTTAGACATAATTCCATTAGGAAAGTTAAAAAAAATATAATTCGTAAAATAAATATAAAATAAAATATATTTTTATTTTTAAATAATAATTAACTATCTTAATGTTTTATAATTTCAAAAAAAATCCATCTTTTTACTTAAAAAGTAATTTCTCACTAAATAACTTTCATTTTTTATTTGATAAAAGCTCTCCATCTTTTTAAATTTCAATTTAATGTATTATTTTTTTTAAAAAAAATCATTCACTTTTGTAGGTATGACAAAATCTAATTTAAATAAAGATGAAAAAGTTTAAAGTTTTTTTTTAATTATTATTTGAGTCTAAATTTAACCTCATTAAACAAATTTAACAAATTACTCGAAAACAAATTCAGATATCACACGAAGACCCAACTTTGCGAGGCTTGTTCATTACCATGACATGCGAGTTCTTTTCACAATAATCTTCTCAACTTCTTTATAATCCCCTAATTTAATTCAACAACAAATTTATGTAAAATAATTTTGTAAAATTGTTGAAATAAAATTATCATAATTTTTTTATTAAAAGAAAAAAAAAGGAGAAATAAAAGAAAAAGTATATATTTTAAGATAATTAGGGTCACGTAAACCTCGAAAGCTTAGCAAAATTTAACCATTGATAATAACAACGTGTCAAATCGTAATTGAACATCACTTGATAACCAAGAAACGCTGCGTTTAGCTTTTTAATTTCACGTAAGTGACTGCGTGCAAAAATCTATGCGCAGAAACCCATATATAAACGACGTAGAAAACGCCTTTGGAGTATTCAGTCTTGTTTGGGTTCCAAATGCAAATCAAAGTTGATTGGATTTGATTCTTTGTTTTTTCTTTTCCTTTTTTTTTTGTGTAAAAATTTCTCTCAGAAACACCTTCTATTTATTGATTATGAAGAATAAGAGGGTGAGGACGAGCTTGGACAAGGCGGTGGTCGATGTTTGGCAGCGGGAAGTCGGGGAACTCTCGACTAGGAATTTCGCCCGGCGGCTTGCTGCTTCCGAGGTCTAAATCTTTATTCTTATCCTAACTAACCTTATCCCCCCATTTTCTCTTTCTTGTTCTTTCAATTGCTTTTAATGGGCGGGTTGATTAGTGATTATTTATTTATGAAATTGATACTGGGCAAATACATTTACTGTTGTGATTTAATTTAAGTTAGTTTTGATTGATGGTGGGTAGATTTTACCTGATTTTGTTAATTTGCAACTTTGATTGATCTGGCATTCTAAAAATAAATGATGGGTACCAAATCATGAGATTTAGTGATTGGAAAAGCGATGACAAAAAAAATATCTTCTTTGACAAGGATTATTATCGGAAATTTTTGATCCTTTTTTCTTTCAGAATTTTCTTCCAAGTTATCTGAGAAATTCCCATGTCAGCTTTCTTTTGAACAGCTGTAATTGTTGTTAGTCTTATACACTGCCATTTGATGTTATTGTTGTTAATTAGCATTAGCACCTTATGAAAACTCGTGTGTTAATGTTTTGAATGAATGGATGTGCTGATTACATTGTTTTTCTTTTCTTTGTTTCTTTTTTTGTTTTTGCTAATCTGGTTATAATATAAGTGCGAAAGACCGGAGAGCTAATGCCTAAAAGGTGGAAATATGAACTTGCTATCCTTTACAAATTTCTATATCGTAGTAGGGTTTGATTAGTTGCTTTATTTTTATGTTTCCAGGATCTTGTGCTTCGACTTGGCATTTACAAGAAACTTGAAAAGCACCAAGGTTGTGTGAACACTGTGAGCTTTAATGCTGATGGTAACATTTTAGTTTCCGGCTCTGATGACATGCGGGTTATACTATGGGATTGGGAAACCGGGCATGCCAAGCTTACTTTTCAGTCCGGTCACGTCAACAATGTCTTCCAAGCAAAATTCCTGCCTTACTCGGATGATCGCAGTTTGGTTACCTCTGCTGCTGATGGGCAGGTGAATTTCTTATTCAGGCATCTAATGTTTTTTTTTTTTTTTCCCTTTCTAAATTTGTTTGGATCAATTTAGAAAATTCCTTTGGGCTAGTGATCAATTTTCTGCATGTATTTTTTCCCTTCGAGTGCAAATGTTGATGGTTGTAGTACATATCATAAGAATACAATTTGTTGATAATTGTAGGTTCGACATGTTCAAATTTTGGAACATGGTGGTGTCAAAACTAAGCTGCTGGCCAGACATCAGGGACGAGCTCATAAATTGGCCATTGAACCGGGAAGCTCTCGTATATTTTACACTTGCGGTGAAGATGGATTAGTGCAGCATGTAAGTTGTATCTAACTGCAAATTCATCGAAATTTCCTTTAAATTCTTTTGGTTGATAATTTACGAAAATTTATGGTATTGAAGAAGCAAGAACAGGTGGTTAGAGAAAACTTTTATTAAGTCATACATGACTGAGTCGGACAACCTTTTGAGGAGTTCAATTTTGATAACAGGTTGTCTGCAATTGTTTATTTTCTCATCCTCTTATGTTTTTCTACCTATATTTCTTATCGAATGGTTCTTTGCCAGAAAAAGCGGTGACTTTAATTAAGAACTCAGTGTGGCATTCTCATGTTATTTTCTCTTATTTATGTTGTATGATAACCTTTCCTCGAATAACTTGATTTTTTCTTTTTTTCGTCTGGATGTTAATATAGCTGACTTATACAGCACCATCACTTGCATTTCAGATTGATCTTAGAACTGAAGCCGCTACTGAACTTTTCACATGCCGTCCAATTGATGATAGCAGGGCTTACATGCCATTTATCCATCTCAATGCAATTGCAATTGATCCAAGGAACCCAAATCTCTTTGCAGTTGCCGGATCGGATGAGTATACTCGCCTTTTTGATATTCGCAAATATAAGTGGGATGGCTCAACTGATTTTGGTCAACCTACAGATTGTTTTTGCCCCCCTCATTTGATTGGTGATGATCAAGTTGGAATAACAGGCTTGGCTTTTTCAGATCAGAGTGAGCTTCTTGTCTCCTACAACAATGAGTTCATCTATCTCTTTACGCGGGATATGGGACTGGGGCACAATCCAGTACCATCATCTCTGTTATCTGCATGTGGCGAAGCAAGTGAAATGGGACTTGATCACACAGTTACGGATGCTGATGAGAAAGCTATTCCTCAAGTTTATAAGGGACATAGAAATTCTGAGACGGTGAAAGGTGTGAGCTTCTTTGGACCTAAATCTGACTATGTGGTTAGTGGATCTGACTGTGGTCAAATATTTATCTGGAAGAAGAGAGGCGGAGAGCGCGTTCGTGTTATGGAAGCAGATAAGGATGTGGTAAACTGTATCGAGTCTCATCCTCATACCACAGTTCTTGCTAGCAGTGGAATTGAGACTGACATCAAAATATGGACTTCGAAGGCTATTGATCAACATACTCTTCCATCAAACATTGAACCGGTATGTCTTCTCCGTCTAATCTCTTACATCTTGGGTTATAAATAAGGTAGTAGCTTAAGACATTGATGATCACGTTGGCATCAACGATGATGATGTTGACGGTAGTGATGATAGTGACTGCAAAGATGATGACGGCAATGAAAAAGCTAAAAAAATTTCTTTACAGTTATAATGATTCTAATTATTATAGATGATTGTAATTTTGCACTCTTTGTGTCCCCCAGTTCAAACCAAAACCTAGGGGCTGGATGTACCAAGTAACTACACCGCAGGACCTGATGTTGCACTTGTTTTCGCTGCAAAGGTGGGGGAGCACCCTGGAACAGAGCGGAGAAAACTCATCAGCGGCAAGCCGGGAACTTCTAGAACTTGTATTGACATGCACTGCCAACAGTGATGCTTCATCAGATGATGGAGGGAATGCCTCTGGTCCAGATGACTTGTTTAGTTGAATGATATCATGTTATGGCAACCATGCTTAGTAATTGTACATAAACATAGGGCTTTAAACTACTTTGATTGGGGTTTCACAAATTTTCATGTCAACTGCTTCTTTTATCAGATATATTTAAGCTCTTTCTCGTTGGTTTGCATATTTTGCTGACTACAGACATCTTGGACGGATCTATTCCGAAACAAGGTAACCGAGTTTGAACATTAGATCCGTATTTAGAGGTTACGACCCTTCTCCACGACGGAATTTGATTCTGTTGCATACATCCACCACCATTTCGCTGAGAAGAATCAAGTTCCTACTTCTTAGCATTCTAAATTTACAAATCCTAAACCAGCAAACTTCTTATGCATACAAACAAATTGCCGCATTGACTAGTTTTTCTAGCAAATTCTTCCGATTAATACTGAATGTACCTTCAAGATTTCCTTTTTACCAGCTTTTTAACCGACATGATTTTACATTGCTGGAATCACGTTATATGGGGCATATAACCCCACTTTCATAGACTCTCTCCTTATGATTTTCATTTCTTTTTTTTTCTGGGGGGGTATTTTTAATCCTTTTTAGCATAATAGAGGTCATATATTTGAAAATAAAAAAAGAGATGCAAATGTTGATTATAAATAATGAGATTTAAAGTTTGAATTTGTTAATATCATTTTTTGAATATAATTATATAGTTAAATTGTATTAAGTAGTCTTAACACGAAACAACTAATCAAATGCTAAAATAAAGGGGAAACTGTGATCCCGCGGGGAAAGACGATTACATTTCCATTTTTCCATCGACCCATTTACGTCATTCACAGTTGAAAGAGAAAAAAATAATAATAATAAAGATTGTATTAAAGAAACAATGTTCTGTTGAAAGACAAATACCTAAGCTTGCTCGGAAGTTTTGGTGAACTTTCCTTTCCTCCCATGACGTGCAGCGTTTTGGTTTAACCCAAAACCCAAAAAAAAAAAAAAAAAGGCAGAAAATTATTATGCTAATAAAAGTAAAGAAACCAAATCAAACGCTAAACCAAGTCAAGCACTTTTGAATATCACCCAACAACAGCATGCACGTAGGCATAGTTTTCCTTGTCGGTCATTTTTTTGTTTTATGAAAATATTTTAGTTCTAGACTTTGTTATTTAATTTTTATTTTTTATCATTTTTAAAAAAATATTTATATTAAATTAATATGTACAATCAACATATATTAAAAAATTAATATGAATTATAATTTTTTAAATAAATAAAAATTATTTAAAAATTTTAATATATTTATATTAAATATATATTTTATATATAATCATATTTAATATTTAATATTTATGGTTGAATCCTAATAGTCTGCACAGGTACATCGACTTAAATATAATTGGGACAAATCATTCAATCAGACTGAACATCATATCTTTAGGACAACAAAGCTTGGCCAACCGTCACACCTTCCTTCCCAACAGGAAAGGGTCTAAAATGGACAATTTGATTCAGATTATGCACCCCAAACAAACTTTGGGCTAATGAGCTATACCCCGTAATAAACATCATTTGTCTAGTAAACTCGTAATTTAAGAATAAAAAAATATATGAATATTAAAATTTAAAATTTTAATTTATTATTTAAATGTTTGTTTAGAAGTGATTGTACTCCATGAGTATATATATATATATCGAAGCAATACAAAGAAAGTGAATATCTTGTCAAAAGTTAGACAAAGAATAACTCTTGAGAATTGTCGAAGCTACAAATTAGATATAATAAATGTAATTTAGAATAATAAAGAAAAAACAACTAATAAATTAGAAATTATATCAACTTCACAAGAAAATTACAACTTTGATTTTTCCTCCCGAAATCAAGTATGTTGAACCGTTGAACGTTGAATATTTCAATAAGATTTTCTCTCTACTTACACATGCAAAATAAAAATAAAATAAAAACTCTGAAAAGAAACCCACAAAGAATCTCTATTTACAAATTAAACCACTAGCTAGCTTTGCCCTCGGTAAATACTGACGGTCTCTACTTGATGGTTTT
>JBBYHM010000018.1:15839896-15853222 GCA_038381775.1 Adansonia rubrostipa | reverse complement strand
CATAAAAAGTAAATCATATTTGATATAAACATAAAAAGTTATCTTCGTAATCAGTTGTGCATTATAATATTAAAAATAATATTTTATAATAATTTAATATAATTTTTACTTGAAATAAACTGTGCATGTTAATACGAATTTTAATTATTATATGCTTTAGTAAATTTATTATCGCTAAAATATGCAACTATATAGTCAAAATTAAGTAAATAAACAAATACTAATGTGCGAATCTACATGATACTGAATACTAGTGTATAAAAAAATCAAAGTCAGGATGAATTTTTCAAGGGCCAAGGGAAATTTTCATGTACAACTGGCATAAAAAGGATGGTTTAGATAGGCTCTTTAGGAATCTTATGATGAATCTATCCTACTCCATCCATCTATAGTGAATATATTCTTTATTTTTCTTATTATTATTTGAGACTGTCGAAAAATTAAATTTTAATTATTTAAATTAAGTATTTAGTATTTCATTAATTTAGATCACTTAAATCTTGTTCTTTTATATGCACCATATACTTTCAATTTCATACTTTGTCGATCATCAAAGCATCAATTTTCAAATTCACAGCATGTATGAGAATATTTCCATAAAATGGAGCCATAACTCACTGTCCAAGAAAGTATTAAAAAAAGGTGATATTTTGAAGGGAAAACATTGTGGGCATGGAGCTGAAGAGGTAGTGTGGTGCTAACGTGGTCGTAAGAATTATTAAATATGAAAATGGTCGATTATTAGGGTTCGTTTTTTGGTAACTTCATAGGACCCATTATCAACCTAACATTGTAGTGTTTGGTCTTGAATGGTGGAAATATTGGGGGTCCATTTTACAATGTCACTTATTTCTTCTCTTTATTATAGATTGGTATTCTACATGTATTTTGTCATGGTTCGAGTGTCAGTGTCGTACCTGCTTAAATTTTGAGGTTCGATCCGTTACACATGCATGTATTTATATACACATTGCAAAGTTCAAGTCAAATGATGTTGATTACCATGCATTGTATATATTCATTGCATTTGATCGATTTTGTAATGGTAAGATAAGAAAGGGAAAATGATACAGACTACCATGCATTATATACTTTGTTTCACCTGTAATGGTAAGATAAGGAAAGGAAAATGATATAGACTACCATGCAGTATGTATATTCATTGCATTTGATCGATTCTCCATCGCCAATGTATGTTTTTACCTTGTAAATTGAAGTGTCCTCTCCTTATCCTGTTCCAAAATTCCAGCTCATTTTTCATGTGAATCATGACTGGTCCCTCTCTCTTTTAGTGAATTTATGTTATTAGAATTTTTTTTTTAAAAAATTTATGTTCGACATATGTATCGGATACGTATTTAAACATAAGTCGTATAGATCTATTATTCTCTAAATGTATAAAAAAAACTTTTAAAAAAATAAATATTATTTGTATATGATATTCACATGAATTTTCATCATATCAAAACAATGATTAAATTTGTGGATCTTGCTTTTGTTTTACCCCATTTTTGATTTGATAGTATTTTGATGTTAACTCGATCACGAGAGATTCAAGTTCAATGCTTTTGATATTAATTAAAAAATATTTTTTACAAAGTGAATAATATCTTATAACTAAGAGATTCGTTGTATGCATATTTGATATTTAGATTAAAGTCTTCAAACTCTCCTCTATTGATAAGATATCTTTGGTTTAACCAAAAAAAAAAAATACAAATGCAGCTTTAAGGATCTTTACATCAATAAATATATTGAAATATACCCTTTGTCTCATCTAACTTTAAAAGATCGACAATTCGGATGATGCTGTTCAAACTCGTCAAATCTACCTAAAAAGTCATGTCTCTCAACTCAACTCAACTCAACTCTCAAAGTTGAAAGCAATGTACTTAGTCTAGGTTCGGTAACATTATTAATGCAGTGGACCATTGCTTCTTTGACAAGGAAGGAAGGAAGATCGAAAGATATTATTACGATCATCATCATCATCATTATTATATAACTCTTTAAATTATAGGATTTTGCTTAAAGATTCATATGGATCCTTAACTTAAAAACAATTAAGATGTGTAATTTCTATTGGGGCGCTTTGTTGTTGGGATTATATATATATATATATATATATATATATATATATATGTTCCCTTCTTTTTCATAGCTTTGAGTTTTTATATACAAAAATTCGTGTTGTATTCATATTTTTTTATTATAAACATAATTAAAGTTTTATATTTTTTATAAATTTTTCCATGTTTATAATTTATATTCATATTGTAGTTTTATTTTTTTATATCATATAATATTTTAATTATTTTTTTCGATATCCATGACAAAATTATTAAATCCAGCTTTGACCTCTGACTGGGAATTATGAACTCTTTTTCATCAAGTGCCAAACTGCAAGATGACAATAATGTTGAAAGTTATGTTTCAAGCTTTCCAAAGTTATTAGTTTTGTTTGTTAGTTTTCACTGCTGAAAATTTTCCAATTATTTTCATGGACCACTATTTTGGAATATTTTCCTCATAAAATTCATGTTGGATGAAAGCTACTTTACAAGATACATATAAAGTATCTCATGTGTACATTAGATTTGAAAATTTGTAAATGTATGTTGTATTTTATATATTTTTTTGTCAGACATATAGAAAAAAGTACGAGTATTAAGCATACTACGTTAATCATATTAATCATATTTAAATATGTTGAAATTATGTTTATTACTTTATTTTCATGTTTATTAAGCATGTCATGTTCTTCTTATATTTTTGTATTGTGTTTAAAATATATACATCGATAATTTGATATTATTAAATTTCATTAAATAGATAGAAAGAATAACGCATGCATTCTTAACAATTAAATAGAACATTTATTGTTGGTTTTTTGTTTTCTTGATTTTATGCATCGAAAAACAATTAGGGTATGGGAATTAATTTCTATGTATGATTTTTAACATCATAACATGTGAACCCATTTTTCCAAAAGGAAAAAAATCAAAGGGAAAATTGTTGAAAGCAATGTTTTGAGTGCTTTCCATGTGAAAGATTAACAACCTTCTTCCATGACTGTTGCTGATGTATACTATGATTCCTTCATGATTATAAAACAAAGATTATTTATATATGAATCAACTTTGAAATATTAAAAGTAATTATATTATATTATATTATTATTATTATTGTATGAAAATGAAATTCAAAGATGCCAAGACTCTAAAAGAGGGTCCATTATATAATGAAAAATGAATCAATTCAAGAATTGTTTAATTTCTACTGGTAAATCAAAGTATTGGCTTTCATTATCATGAATTTGGGGTTATATCTACTCTTAGGAATATATATGTATATATATATATATATATATAAAATATTTCTATAGTGAATTATCAAATTAACAAGAATTGAACGTTGAACCCTAAAGATAATTACTGATAATATTGTACTACTCTTTTTTCTCATGATAATATATATTGACTGAATTTAAGTATGGTATTGTCACTTAATTGTTGAAAAAGGTGGTTGAAGTTTAGAGGTTTGTCCAGTCTGCTTTATATTAAAGAATTGGCAGTTTAATAAATCAATTTAACTAATAAAAGGGTAAAAAAAAAGTATATTAAACAACTAAAAAACTATTTTGATGTTAATTTTATTAATTGTTTTAAGTGATAAAATTTGAACTTTTAATTGTTTAATTATGTATTGAAAAATCATGCCATATAAAAATGCATATTATTATTAACTATTTACTATTTACTATATATTTAATATTTAATTTATTTTTAATTGAAATCATTCGATTTAATCAATTTAAATGATTAAATCAATAATTGAAAAGTAATTGATTTGACTTTAAAGCTTATTATATCTATATGTGATGACTTATATACGTGAGCTCAGATTATCTATTTAGCTAAAAACTTATTTAAGGTAAATTAATCTTAAAACATACAATCTTAAATTATATAAAAAATTTACTCAGAATCAAAACACTTATACTCTCTAATTTTTTTTTATTTTATAGATCTTCTATTAAAGAACCAGCAAGTTGACTCATACTATCCCGTCACCATTGTTGCATCAACAACTCTCATTTCTAGACATTGTGTTTCACAATCAAAATATAACACATGATGAAAGAAGAAAAGCAGTAATACTTCCTTGTTCATAAGATGGATTTCGGAAACGGGCCGGCTCAATCTCTCACGGGGCCTGTTAAAATTGCACGGAGAATTGAGTAAATGTTCGACAATGAAACCTAGGAAGCTGTCGTGTTGGGGGACCAGACAGAAATATTGTCTCGCAGCAAGTGAATCAAAACACAGAATCTCTGCAACGTTAAACTATAAAACATGGCATTTTTAGCGTAGAACCAATCAAAATCTAAGCTTCAACTCATATATCTAATCAAAAACGAAAAGATTTTACTTTCAAGCTCCTTACGCCATCATTTCTTCATCCAAAAGCACGAATCTCTGTTTTAGTAGCAAGAAACCTTCTTATTTGCTCCAATTTTCACGGTGGATAATTTTTCCAGTGTTCTTTCTTTCTTTTTCTTTAAATTGACATGAAACTTAGTGGCATTGAAAAAGAAAAAAAAAACATATAATATGTTGTTAATGTGTTCTTTTCTGGAACCTGAAACCTGTGAATTAAAAGTTAATAGTTATATTATTCCTGGAGTCATCCTGAAGCAAAGGATGTTTTCTTACTGATTGTGTCCCCCCTATAGTAATTTGGCTTAATTACGTCACTGATCAAAGGGCTTTGTTCATGCAGGTTTTGAAAAGTCTCAGTTGGTTTTCTTTACCTGGACCCTAATCGTTTTTGACCGAAATAACAAAATGCTTGGAATCATGTTCGGATTTGATAATTTTAGATATATAATATAAAAATAATATAAATATATAAATATATTAAAATATATAATATAATTTATTAATATATTAATATTTATAAAATATTTTAAATATAATTATAATATAAAAAATAATAAAAAAAGTATTATTAGGTCTAATCATAGGAGAAAAAAATTTTTAATCTTTGAAAATTATTAATTGCTTTTTCAACCTTTATGTTATAAGTTAAAGGTCATATGCCATTTTTTCTTCCACCCTTTGTTGACTTCTAATCCAAAAACAAAGCTATGCCAGAAATTGGCTGCTGGTGTCCTTGATTAATCCACAACCCATTTTTTAGTGCCTTAAAAAACTTACTCAACTTAAAAAACATATTTGCTCATAGAAATGGCTATTAATTCTAGTTATATATTATACTATATTCTCTTAAGAGTTACTTTTTTATATTTAAAAAGATATATTTAATATTTATATTAAATATTAGATATATTATAGATATAAATATTTTAAGAAAATAAATAGCTTGGTATGCACCACTTATCTATCCTTTTCATTTTTCTGTATCTACTTTCTTGAAGTGTGTGCGGAAAGAATGGCATAGTATGTATGTAGGTGCGGTTCAAACTTGTGGACAACGTTTAATTTGCGTTCTGCTTGTTTGATCTAACTACGGAACTGGAAACTTTCAGCACTATTACTGGTATAAATTTCTTATAACTAGAAGCTGCTCTAAATCTTTATGTATTTGCCATCATCAGTGTACTAATTTGACGCTTTCAACTTGCAATCTTACTATATATAAGAGAAGTCTCTACCGTCTCATTATGAAGATTTAAACCATCCATTCCATCCATTTTCTGCAGTCCATTTGCAGTTAAGATACCAAATTTATAGTAAACCAACAAAGCCAAACTCTATGGAAATTGTTGAATACATTGTGATTGTTGGTGCTGGGATTGCAGGTCTTACCACCTCCTTGGCACTTCATAGGTATCACGTTCACGACCTACTGGTTAATACACCGGATTATACACACACACACACACACACACACACCTGTAAGTGTATTAATCTTTTATTGCAAATACCGCAGGCTGGGAATTCGAAGTTTAGTATTGGAATCATCAGACAGGCTGAGGACCACAGGATTTGCATTGGCCACATGGAGCAACGCATGGAAAGCTTTGGATGCTGTTGGCATCGGGGACTCTCTTCGTCAGCAACACCTGAAGATCAATGGGTAATTACGTGCAATTAAATCCATTCGATTCAGGTCCCAAATTCTGTTCGACGGAATTAGGGGCTGGTGGGGGCTGTTGCCTCCCAAAGTACCTAAATTTTTTCTCTTATCATATGAAACTATGAAAGTTTTGAAAGTTTTTTTACAGTTATATGGAATTTGATATTATTTTTGTTAAATTAAAATAAATCGTAACTCCCAATATTATATAAAATTTCCGTTCAGAAAGTGAAAATCTGGTTTTCATCCTTGATGCAATGTAGGTTAGTGGTTTCATCCACAGTTTCAAAGCAACGCACTTCAGAGTTATCTTTTGGGGGCCATGAAATTCGTTGCGTGCAAAGAAACTTGTTGTTAGAAACTTTAGCAAAGGAACTGCCAAGCGGCACGATCAGGTTCTTGTCTCAAGTAGTTTGTATTGAGGAATCAGGTGGCCTCTATAAAAAACTGCATCTTGCTGATGGAACAATCCTGAAAACCAAGGTAAAACCCAAGTCTAAAACTATGATAATACTGTCCAATACGAAACAAAATCCATTACGTTGTTGATGGGGAGTGATGTTGGTTGAATATGCATGGAAGGTTTTAATCGGTTGCGACGGAATCAATTCATTGGTGGCAAAGTGGCTGGGTTTCGAGAAGCCTGTTTTTACTGGAAGTTGGGCCATTAGGGCTTATGTAGATTTCGAAAATGGTCATGGTTTTGACCCCAAAGCCAGGCAGTTCATTGGCAATGGACTGCGATTAGGTTTGCTCCCTTGTAACGAGCGGATTGTACACTGGTTTTTAACTTGGAAGCCCTCCAAACGAGGTAATAATTGGATTTGAGCTGGACTCTACATATTCCTTAAAATATTCATTCTTCGAATATATGGAATATATTGAATAAATAACCGTATGAGCACTTACCAAAATTGCAGTTAACATAGTACTACACGATTTTCTTTCTAAAAGTTTATGGTTCACCTGCAGAGGAAGAACTAGAGGAAAACTCAGCTAAACTGAAGCAATTCGTTTTGAACAAGCTTGATGAAGGTACACTTGATGAAATAAAGTCTCTTGTAGAAAAAACTCCAGCAGATGGTCTTCATTTGTCTCCATTAAGAACTAAACGACCATGGGAACTGCTGGGGGCAACTATCAGCAAAGGTAATGTTTGCGTAGCTGGGGATGCCCTTCACCCAATGACCCCATACCTTGGTCAGGGAGGATGTTCAGCCATGGAAGATGGTGTTGTCCTTGCCAGGTGTCTTGCTGAAGCCCTAACAAAAGCAAGCAAAGAAGAAGAATCTGAAGAAGAGGAATATAAGAAGATTGAAATGGGGTTGAAAAAATATGCCAAGGAAAGGAGATGGAGAAGCATTGATCTTATTACAACATCATTTATGGTCGGTTATATACAAGAAAACAATGGGAAGATCATAAGCTTTGTAAGAGAGAAACTTTTATCTGCATTTCTAGCAGGACTTTTCTTAAAGAAGGCTGAATTTGATTGTGGCAAGCTTAGCATTTCTTGAATTCAACTTAATTTCAACCATGGCCCTAGGTTACTTGAATATTTTGGCAGCAAGTAGCTAACAAATTGGAAGTCCAAGAAGTTGTCCCCGTACCCTGTGGTTTTTCTTAGTTCATACATTTTACTTATATTTTTAGTATCTTTTTCTTTTTTGCTGTTCATTGAGATTTTGACATGTATTTATCTTTGTTTTTTAATCAAAGTAATCAGCGTTATATTGGGAGATGAATTATTATTGTTTTAATATTAATATATATGGGTATCTATATTATTGAGCTTTGATGCACTATTTTGAATTTATCAATTTTTTTTCATATATATATATATATATATAAATCATATTTTAAAATTTTCTAATAAAATATTACATATATATATATATGCAAATATGCTTCATTATATGCATTTATATTTTTATATATAAAAATAAATTTCAAAATTATAAATATTTAATATCTAACATTTTCAAACATCAAATAAATAGATAAATATAAAAAATATAATAAATTATTGTTAATCGAGTTTAATAGCTTGATTTTTTAGAACCTAAAACCTGTGAGTTAAAAGTTAAATTTAACTTAATTAAATTAATTTAAATTACTGATATTTATTATTTATAATTAATAAAATAAAAATATTTTTAATTTATTAAATATTAATTTAAATTAAATTAAATCTATTTAAATTTTAAAAAAAAAAAGTCAAAAGTTTAAACAAGAATTTTACTATTATTTTTTTGTGTCCTTTCTATTTTTGAGCTATGCAATGATGTCACTGATTGTGTCCCCTCAGGTAGTTTGGCTTTAATCACAGCGTCGATCAAACATCCGAGGGCTATGGTCATGTAGATTTCTGAAAAGTCTCCGTTGGATTTATTCGCTTGGACCCGAACCCAGCCATTGAAGTTCATGATTTTCTTTTCTTTTTTACCAAAATAACAAAATGCTTGGAATCGAATCTTTTATTGATAATTTTATATATAATAATATAAAATATAATATAAAATATAATATAATAAAATATTATAAATAAATGAATATATTAAAATAAATCTATACAATATAAATTATTATAGTATCAAAATTTATATTAAATATTTTCAATATAATTGTAACATAAAAAATAATATAAATATGAAATAAATATACAAACTATAATGTTAATCATACCCTTGCATGGTTGAAGAACTACGTATTACTAGTGTTAAAATATTATCGAATTTGTTTAAGAACTACATTATCATATTTAGCAACCGAAATATTATCAAACAAATCCAGCACATGCACAAATAGAAGAAAAATCCAAGGATGACATGCATCCGGAGAACATTAAAAAGAACAGACGTTTCAACTTTTATTAAATACTTTTTCCACCTTTATTTCATCTGCGAATTAAGTTAAGCGGTCAAACATTTTTTTTTCTTCCTTCCCATGTTGACTTCTGTGCTAAAACATAGCCAAGCCAGAAATTTAGCTGCTGGTGTCTTTAATTAATTCAGAATCGATTTTTCTAGTGCCCTTACTATAAAGCTGTAACTTTTTGAATTGAAGTCTACAAGGTTAGTCTCATATAATTGTATAGGAACATATAGTTCACATTGAAGAGAGTATTTGCCGTTTAGATATGGAAATGGCTATTAATTCTATCCATCTATGCTACTTTAGCTGAATTCAAAAATTATTGTTGGATATGATATATGTTTAATCTGTATATATTTATTTTTTATATGATTTGTTTTATGTATTTGAAAGATGTTAACTCGTATCCAAACCCCAGTATGTGCAGGATATACGGCACTTTATCTATCCGTTTCATTTCTCCGTATCCGGTTTTGTGTGGAAAGAATGGTAGAGTATACATGTAACTGCGGTTCAAACTTGTAGACAATGTTTAATTTGCAATTTGCTTGTTTCAGCACTTTTGCTAGTATAAATAAGCTGACTAAATCTTACGCATTTGACATCATCAATGTACTAATTTGACACTTTCCAACCTGCAATCTAACTATATATGAGAGCCGTCTCCTTGTCCAGACTTAAACCGTCCTTCCGTCCATCCATTCACTTTCCGCAGTCCATTTGCAGTTAATATATCAAATTTACAGTAACCCAACAAAGCCAAACTCTATGGAAATTGTTGAAGACATTGTGATTGTTGGGGCTGGAATTGCAGGTCTTACCACCTCCTTAGGACTTTATAGGTATCACACTCGCCTCGCCGCCCACTGCTTATACATTGGCCCGGGTTCTATGGAATACATATATATATATATATATGTATATATATATATATATGTATATATAAGTATTTTAAACTTGTATTGCAAATACTACTGCAGGCTGGGAATTCGAAGTTTAGTATTGGAATCATCAGGCAGGTTAAGGAGCGCAGGATTTGCATTGGCCACATGGAGCAACGCATGGGAAGCCTTGGATGCTGTTGGCATCGGTGACTCTCTTCGCCAGCAACACCAAAAGATCAATGGGTAACTACATGCATTTAAAACCATTCGTTTCAGATCCCAAATTCTATTTTCCATCTACATCGATGCAATGCAAGGACAGAACTAGCTAAGTAGCTGGCAGGGGCGGTAGCCTCCTAAAGTACCTAAACTTTTTTCTTTTATCATATGGAAGTTTTAAAATTTTTTTATTAGAATTTGATATTATTATTGTGAAAATCTTGGTTCCATCCTTGATGCAATGTCAGGCTAGTGGTTTCATCCACAGTTTCAAAGCATCGTACCTCAGAGTTATCTTTTGAGGGCCATGAAATTCGTTACCTGCAAAGAGACTTGTTATTAGAAACTTTAGCAAAGGAACTGCCAAGCGGCACGATCAGGTTCTCGTCTCAAGTAGTTTGCATTGAAGAATCAGGTGGCCTCTTTAAAAAACTGCGTCTTGCTGATGGAACAATCATAAAAACCAAGGTAAAAAACTAAAACCCAAGTGTAAAACTACAGTAATACTCAATTACATTGTTAATGGAGAGCGATGTTGGTTGAATTATTGGAAGGTGTTAATCGGTTGCGATGGAATCAACTCATTGGTGGCAAAGTGGCTGGGTTACAAGAAGCCTGCTTTTACTGGAAGTTGGGCCATTAGGGCTTATGCAGATTTTGAAAATGGTCATGGCTTTGGTCCCAAAGTCAGGGTGTTCATTAGCAATGGCCTGCGATTAGGTTTTGTCCCTTGTAACGATCGGATTGTTTTCTGGTTTCTAACTTGGAAACACTCCAACCAAGGTACTTAGCATTTTACTCGAAGTATACAATTTTTCTTAAAATATCTGTATTTGATTTTTGTATTCAAATACTTCAAATAACCATATGATCATATGACAATTGTAACATGATAGTATACGATTTTCTTTCTAAAAGTTGATGATTATTTGCAGAGGAAGAACTAGTGGAAAACTCAACTAAGCTGAAGCAATATGTATTGGAGAAGCTTGATGAAGATACACTTCATGAAATAAAGCCTGTTGTAGAAAAAACTCCAGCAGATGGTCTTCATTTGTCTCCATTAAGAACTAGACTGCCATGGGAACTGCTGGGGGCAAACATCAGCAAAGGTAATGTTTGTGTAGCTGGGGATGCCTTCCACCCCATGACCCCATACTTGGGTCAGGGAGGATGTTCCGCCATGGAAGATGCTGTCATCCTGGTCCGTTGTCTCGCGGAAGCCCTTAAAAAACCAGATGATGGAGAAAGTAAAGCAGAAGAATCTGAAGAAGAGGAATATAGGAGGATCGAAATGGGGTTGAATAAATATGCTAAAGAAAGGAGATGGAGAAGCATTGATCTTATTATAACATCGTATATGGTCGGTTTTATGCAAGAAAACAATGGGAAGATCATAAGCTTCTTCAGAGAGAAACTTTTACCTGCATTTCTTGCTGGTTTGGTCTTCAAGAAGGTTGATTTCGATTGCGGCAAGCTTCCCATTTCTTGAATTCAACTTCTCAACCATGGCCGCCGTAGGTTCACTTGAATTTTTTGGCAACAAAGGGTAGCTAATAAATGGGAAGTCCAAGTAATTCATATATATATTTTTATTTTGCTATTTATTGAGATTTTAACGCTTATTAATTTTCTGTATTTTAATAAAAGTTGTCGATGTCATACTTTTACTTTGTTATAACTCGTATGTATTGATATTAATATATTTTAATTATTATTATGAATTTATTGATATTTTTTAAATTTTTTCATATATATATATATATAGATCTTATTTTAAAATTCTCCAATAAAACATTTGTTATATATATGCAAAAAAAATATATATTCGTTATATATACTTATATATTTATATGTGAGTATAAATTTTTAAAATTATAAGTATTTAATATCTAGCATTTTTAAACATCAAATAAATAAAATAAATGTAAAAATATAATAAATTATTATTAAAAAGGTTCAATAGCTTAATTTAATATATTTTTAAAAATTTTAAGAAATAAAGATCTTATATCCATATGTATAAAACTAAATCTAATAAAGTACTGAGATTATATCGATTTTCAAAATTAATATATCTATCAATATTATCAATAGCAATACGGTATTGAGAACTTTTAATTATAATCATTTATCAAGCAATAATCTTATATATGCATATAATTCACATGTATACATGTACAAAATTTTATTAATGAGTGTCATAAAAATATTTTTTTAAAATTATTATAAACGGTAATATCTTCAATTAATACATTAAAAATTATTAATAAATTTATCAACTATTATATTTAATGTATTATTATTACTTAAACTTATGTCATCTTTAAAACTTATATTATTATTTAAAATAATATTAAAAAATTTTAAAATTATTTTTTTATTTTAGTATTTACTATAATTAGAAAAAAAACTATACAACTTTATTATTTGTATTTGGATATTCTTTATTATTTTAATTTGCTTTCGATTTAAGAATATTAATTTTATTTTAATTTTATTAATATAATAACTATTTAAAATTAATAATATAAAAATAATAAAAAATATAAAATTATACAAACTCAATCTATAAACTTTTCCAACAAAACAAATCAAATCATTACCAAAACGATTCGAACTCTTACAAATCTTAATCCAATTCATACCAACTTTATTGAATTGAAGTCTTCGACGCGTGAACCAATAGTAATTTTTCCAAATGGTCAAAACGGCTGTCACCAGATGACAGGGAGTTGAAACTTCGTTTGACCTTACCGGCACGGCAGAGATGAGATAATAATGGTAATAATAATAGTATAACATTAGTCAAAAACCGAATCCAATTTGGCTTTCGGAGTCTGCTTTGTTAGACTGACAGCCCTTGAAACATCAAAGCAATGAGCAAAGCATAACCTATCGACGTATTATCTGAGGTCACAATACAATCTTTCATTCTTGGAGGCAAAGAAACGTCCCCATCTTTTGAAAATTAAATAAAATATCTAAATAAATTTAATTTATTTAATATTACTTTATTATTTAAATATTATAATTTGAATTTATATGTAATTTAAATAGTAATATTATATCAAATATTCAAATATATTTAATATTTTAATTTATTAAATAAAAAATATATAAATAGATAAAAAATTAAAATATCTAAATTTATTATCTATATAAATAAATTAGATTTAAATATTTGATTAGAACCATAATTAAAGTGATTTAGTAATTCACAAACGAATATATTTTAAATTGACAA
>JBBYHM010000018.1:15785058-15795608 GCA_038381775.1 Adansonia rubrostipa | reverse complement strand
ATGTCAAAGCCTGTCTTGTTTATATTTGGTAGGTCTGTACATATAAAACGCATTAAATGTAATTGTAATGTAAAAAATATATATATATATATATATAATTATAATATAAATACACATAAATTGCAGGCAGGCATTGATGCTCCTTGAAACCCAAAACACAAGAAGGGCCTGAACCCCATAAATGGGTTCCGTAATCACTTTAATGACAATTCTGATGCAGAAGATAAACCACTGCTAGAACTACTATAGAGGATATTGAGTTAAAATAGAAGGGTTAAAGAGAGATGTATTCTCAATGAAAATAATAAAATTAATCATTTAGTTAAATGTTGGACGCAACATCATTAGATTCAAAACAAGTGAAAATAAATTAACCTAACCTTAGATGAGAAGTTTTCCAAGTTCTTATAGTCAGTCTGCCGTAAATGAGTTGTTTCTAACATGGCCAAAGGGCCGCGCTGGGCTGGCGCTGGCTAGCGGAAGGTTCCTTTTTTAAAAGAGTCTCTTTCCTTCCAGAAAGTAAAACGCTGCTGTTTCTGTCACTGTCCATTACGATATGACATGTGGTTTCCGACAACATGGGATTGAACAATCGTTACTTTAACACTTTATTGCCTATCACATTTGTACACGTGTAATGTTTGACCCACCACGTAATCTTCTTTATCTATCTGTCTTCACATTTGTACACCTGTAATGATCAAACACCCATGGACACGTAATCTTCTCTGCGTATCTGTCTTTTGAACTTCAGAATATAATCTTCCATTTGGTTTTGGTTAATATCGATCTTCCACTTCTTTTCAAATCATCAATCATTCCATAAAATGTAAGTTCAAGTTTTTTTTTTCTTGTTAAATATCAATTTATAATGCTTATTTTCCCCAAGAATTTGCTTAATTTAGAGATCTGAATTGATTCTTAATCCTCATGCCATGTATTCAAAACCATATTCGCCTTTCTTGGTTTTAAATTTTAATATCTGAAAGATTCATTCATTTTTTGTGACATTGTGCCTAATTCTAATGCTAAAAGCAGTGGCAATGGTGAAAGATACTGCATATTACGATATCTTGGGTGTCAATGCTGATGCATCCACGGCTGAAATTAAGAAGGCTTATTACCTGAAAGTAAGCTTCTTATTTTATCTCCATCCTGTTTAGATTTCTGGGTTTTTCTTAATATATATATGTATGTATAATTTCAGAAAAATTATGAGATTGCTGCTTTACTTGTAAGGGAAAAGACTTATATCGGTTTCTATGGCAAGAATTATGGGTTGCATTTGTTTTTAGAAAGTATTTTTCTGGCATTCTTGTTTGTTTTATTTTACAAACATTTTTCAGCAACAATACCTTGAAGCATAAATGAATCAATATTCTGCTTTTCGAATTTGTAATCATTAAAAAAAAAAAAAGCATCTATGTTTAGGACTCCTTTTGGATATATGAAAAAATCTTCCTTCCTACGAGTTTTATGATGGATGAGTGTTGAAACTGTAACAAGAATAAGAGATCTGGGTCTATGTTACTCGACTCCTCATTTTTTTCAAGTGCTTTTATCCACTATCTTTGTTTGACACGTGTTTGAATATGAGTATGGTGCATGATCTTTTGAAAATATTAAGTATACACGTATTAGACACATAATTATATCTGATATTACCTTAAGTCCGAGTGACTTAAATCTGGGTAATGAAATATGTTCTGGATTGATTCTTTTATGTAGCATTTTTCAGGCAAGGCTAGTCCACCCCGATAAAAATCACGGAGATCCAAAAGCTGCCGAAAATTTTCAGGTAAGCTATCGGATTTAACACTTTGAAACCTTCAACTTTTCGTTGAAAAATATCCTAGAAGTAAAGAGAAGCCAATAGGCACCATAGGAACTGAAAATCCTTAAGCAGTGTTAATATTGAATTTGGCCTTTCATCTTTCTCAAGTCATCTTGACTGCTCTAATCGAAAGCCATAGTAAGGAAAACACGTTCATGTTCACCATTCTTACTTATCTTCAGTGTCTGATGTACATATACATATATATATATATATATATATATATATATATGAAGGCACTTGGTGAGGCTTATCAGGTTCTAAGTGATCCCGAAAAGCGCGAAGCATACGACAAACATGGAAAGGCAGGCGTACAGCGGTAAGTTTATATGCTTTAACTGTGATTTTGAAAGTTATGTTCCTATAATAGATGGTTATTTTACCTTGACAATTAAATATTTGCTTAGGAGCACATGTAACTGGTCTGGATATTTTCAATGTAGATGTAAGAACTTACAAAAACAAAATCTTTGCTATTGATTCCGAAAGAAGTAGCAGAATCAAAAAAGGTTGAGAATGTATATATTAATGATCGGTTTCATCATCCACGACAAAAAAGGGATGATTATATTACTCGATAAAAGTAATGTTCATCATCCATTAGAATTATCTTGGCACAAGTTGGCTAGAAAAAGTTATTTTCAAGCTTTATTGCTTTCTTAGTTGTTAATTATATCACCTTTTTTGGTGACAGAGATTCCATGTTGGATCCGTCAGCTGTTTTTGGGATGCTTTTTGGGAGTGAATTCTTCGACGAGTATGTTGGCCAACTGGCAATGGCTTCTTTGGCATCCGTTGATGTTGAAGACGAATCACTTGATAAGGAAGCTCGTATGCAGAAACTCGAGAAAAAGATGAAGGTAAAAAGCCCGTTTTAGAAGTTTCTATCGCTCATCTAAATGTGTTTCTTTTCAATTACACTTTTATTCCTTTTTTCTCTGTTTTTGCTCTGCAGGCATTTCAGAAAGAAAGAGAAGAAAAGCTCATCACCATACTGAAAATTCGACTTGAGCCATTTGTTGAAGGTCAGACTGATGAGTTCATTAATTGGGCAAATTTAGAAGCACGACGACTTTCAAAAGCCGGTATTTTTAGAAGCTTGTATTTGCTTGATAAGCCAGATAAATAACTACAACCCCATTTTCCTTCTTTACTTGTTACCGTTGCCATTAATTTATATGTTTTCCACCACTTTCAGCTTTTGGTGAGGCTATGCTACATACTATTGGATACATTTACACGAGGAAAGCTGCGAGGGAACTTGGGAAAGACGAGCGTTATATGAAGGTACCGTTTTTAGCAGAATGGGTGCGCGATAAAGGGCACCGTATGAAATCACAAGTAATGGCAGCTTCAGGTACAACATTTCTGCAATTAAAGATCCTAGATGTTGTTTCATGGCATTCAAGGCCTTTCACTTTTAATCACACTTTTGAAATCCTTGTAGGTGCTGTTAGTTTAATTCAGATACAAGATGAGCTGAAGAAAGTGAACCAAGGAGAAAACAAAGAAGAGAACATAATGAAAGCCTTTGAAGATAAAAAAGATGCCCTGCTTCAATCCCTTTGGCAGATCAATGTGGTTGACATCGAGTCAACTTTATCTCATGTCTGCTTAGCAGTGAGTAAAAGCATTTTCTCCCTAACTTTATCAATGTGATTCCATCTCAATGAACCTATTATCATGAGCAAGTTCGCAAGTATCAGTGGATTTCGCAACTGTAGAATTTGACATTGTTGAGATTAATAGATATAGAAAAGGAGCTGGTAACTGAACTTATTTGGTTTGTACAGCTTGAAATGATTTTCGATAAAACTCGTTAAAAACATGTATCCGGAACCCTTTTTCCCTTTATTGCCATGACTATGATGACCTCAATGAAGTTCCTGACTTATTTTCTCCACTCTGCCATTAAAATGGTCCAACTCACTTCTATAACCTTTTAGAGGGGCTGCCAAAGCACGCCTTGCTTGGGCTGCTTTTCAGTATGGTCTTTTCTAGAACATCATATTCTTTTTTCTGCTGTAATGTAAGTTTGGTCTTGAAGCCAAAACAAAATAGCTACTAAGTTATAGTCTCCTACAGATATCAAGTGGCTGAAGTTTATTGCATATAGATACATGCTAACTTTTCTTTTATCTCACTTTATCTCAACTGAAGAGTTTAAAGTATATTGATTGCTCTTATAACTTAAAGATAGATATTAGATCAGATGAACAAAGTTGCAGACTTGCAGTTTGAGGAAACTACTTTAAACCTTTTTTTTGTTATACAGGTACTTACAGACCCTAGTGTATCCAAGGATGTTCTTGTTTTACGGGCAAAAGGATTGAAGAAACTCGGAGCAATTTTTCAAGTAAATATTGACTTTTCCTGGAGTTCAATAATTCAGCTTGATTTTGAGTTTAGTTTCAAATCGCATATATAGATAACTCAACTCAAAATTATATCTTCCATTTTTCAATTTCTCAGGGAGCAAAAGCTCATTATAGTAGAGAAAGCAGCCTCAGCCATGAAAGTGACAAAGCGATCAGTGTTGGTTCCTTGTCATAGTCATCTTGATGCTTGATTGATGTCCACTTCTTTATTTGACGTATGTCATTTGCTAGTACATGGAAGTCGTTTTTTTTTTTCTTACAATGTATTGAATTTTCGGAACTATGTGCATTATTGATGGTATAACTTCAGCAACGTAATGAATTTCAGACAAGGGTTAAGGTAGGAATCTTTATGCATTCATCACTGCAGGATTAAATTTCATTTCTGCGTAGACTATATATCAATTAGAAAGAGAATCTATGGATACGAATCCTGTCGAAAGCAGCCAGAATGTGAGTTCTCCTGATTTCCAGTTCTTCCAGAATATTTTTGCTCTTCGATTTTGATGACTAGGTGAAAGAAATAAGCATTTCAAAGGATAAATTGACCAATGCTGTTACTACTATTCATTTTTTAAGTATTCATGTCTTATGTATATCTAGAGATGAGGACAAAGATATGATCTTTCGATCTTCCGTATATATGAAAATCTTGAAAAAAACTAAAAACTAAATATACTTGTATTAGATACATATCCGTATTCAACGTTCACACCCAAATTTAAATAACGTAGCAACAACTATACTTTGAAGCCCTTTTACAAATCACCATGCCAAGTAAAACATTATCATAAAATCTTTGGACATTTGTTTAATCATCATGGAAAGATAAAACCAACCTTCCTAGCCAAAAGATATATTTGGCAATCATCTGCAACAATGACTAAACCATGAGAGTGCTTTGTAAGTGCTTTCAGCTATAGCCCTTCAGCTGAAATAACATCATAAGAACGTATCTGATATACCACCACTTAGAATTCCATTAAAGCATCAGCATGCCAAGAATTAAGCATGCGGATGATGATGGTAAACATAAAAACCCAACCCAACCCTCCATTGCTAAAGTTAATTCAAGCATCTAATGATAAAATGTAGTGTCAACAATTTGATAATCAAACTTTACCCATCATGATTTTATGTATTAACCTAGTTCCATTAGGAAGTTGCCTAATTATTAAGTTACTTAATTCAAGGGATAATGCAACTTAACCCCACTTTTATTTAGGAAAAAGAGAACAACAAAAGACAAAAGGGTTCATATTAAAGATCTCCACAGTGCCCCTTTCGCTCTTTATTCTCCACCATTGTCCTTTCAGTTGTATTTGGTGCGTTGTCATTGTCTTTTTAAAGATAATTAAAACCACTAGTCTTCCACAATAATGTTATTTTATGGCAACCAAATTAATCCTTTTGGCACGTCCCAAGACCAAGACACTTATCCTCACAATGCCCGGACATTTTTTATATTGTTGTACCAACATTGAACCTCTACATCATCTATTTCAATCTATATTCGATATTATATTTGTCGAACTCATAATTACATATAAATTGATTATAAAATTTTTAAATATTATAATATTTCTTTTATTATTCTTTTTATTCATTGAAAAAATTTTATAAAATCTTCACTAATATAAGTGTAAGAATAAATTTCGATATCATATGATTTTACCCATTTATGTTAGTTTCACGAAATTATTAACTTTTCTCTAAAAAAAGGAAAAAATTCAACACCCATCACCCATGTTTCCCATTGTATATCTCTGTTGGTAGTTTCACAACAAAAATCAACAATTGTGAAATTCTAGCTCTCTTTGTATTCATTGGATTTCTATATTGGAATACGCTTTTCTCAAACCCTGGTTTTCATGTTTTTGAACTTAAAAGCTATCAGAGAGCTAGATAAAACTAAATAGATTCTTAGAAGAGAATGACAACCAAAAACAAAGAAGTGAAATATGAAAATAAGCGGTGAAAAATCTAAAGATTAGAATTTGCAGCAATGAATATTACCCTTTGTAATTTAAGAAAAATGAGAATTTTGATGGATTTCACTACGTGTCACACGCTCGAACTCAATACGGTTACTTTATTAATTAATTATATAATCCACTAACTTGGTAAGAAGTGCCCCAACAAAAAGAAAAGTGGTCTCCTACACCTTTTTTGCTTTTGAATTTTTTAACTTAATTAAAAAAAATAAAAAAAAAGATGGTATTTTTTTCATAATAAAATACATGTTGTTTACGATATATAGATACTTCTAATTTGCATCGTATTCTCTCTGGAATGAGAAAACCACTTTGAAATATTAGTAACAAGAGGGAAAAAAAAAAAGAAAAGAAATAAATTGCTTAAGCATGCATGTCAAGAAGATTGTTCTACTTTTCCTCCTGGTTTCAGCTTTTCTTCTATCAACCTCTCTGGCAGGTGGGTTTTTCGATGTCTTTTTTTTTCTTTGGGGGGTGGGGGTGGGGAGTGCAGCTTTAATCTGATTCAAGGTCATGCACGCTTTGTCGACGAAATGTTGAAACTTTTTGTAAAGGCGAAGGAACTGCAGCTTAATATATAAGATTAATTAATGAAACAGATTAAGTGAGAAGTTTCTACATTCATATATTGTTTTGTGTCAAGTGTTGTTAGGGTTTATGATTAATATATATATATATATATATATTGTTTGTTCGATGACATGCTTCATATCGGGATGGGTTCTTTACTTTTATATGCAATATAATACGATCGCGAGAGAGCTCCCAACATTTACATGCTGATCAAATCGCCTTTTATAGGTAGACGATCCAAGTTCGTGAACATGTTGGCTGAGGAAGCACTGGATGCAGCTTTTGAGGTCTTTGTATTTGATTTAGTATATATATGAAACTCTTATATTGCTAGTACAAGAGTAGTCTTTTAGTTTTGGTTCAATAGAGATTTAAAGAACGGTTGCACAGTCGTTATTTTGTAGTATCAATATTTTTATCATAAATATTTATTATAATTATATCTGTAATCATAATTAATATATACATTTAAAAATATATATACAATCATAATTTAAATTTATGTTCAACGTTACGTGGCTGTTCCGTTCTCACCAACTTTAGATAGTGAAAATTAGGGTATGTGGCTGTTTTGGCGGTGGAAATAAAATAATATAATATATTGTTGCCTTGAAAAAACCTTGCTTCCATTTGAAGAACAGCTCACCAAAAATCAGTGTTAGGTAGTGTCAAATATGGCATGCACCGGTTAATTATGGTTGACAAATGAAGTATAGCTAGTTATCATTGTTGTTTTCAGTATAAAGTCAGACAATAATCTTAAAATAAAAAGAGAGGTTGTCAAGTTTAATATCTGAATTTTATATTTATTATCATATATTATTTTTTAAAATGATTATATGAATTAATTAATTATACTAAATTCTGATTCGGTTATCAGTGTGTTGCTACCCCTAGTCATTGTTTTCTTTTATCCGTAATTTTAAAGGTTCACCATCTTCGATGGGTTGCTAGCTAGGCTGGTGTGCAAAGGAGAAAATTACCAGAAAATCAACCTAATCACTTTAACCAAAAGTCCAAATATCCACAGCAAATAAAAACCATATTAAAGTTTTTAACTGCTAAAAAATTATTAACCAAACCCACCCTTTCTTTTTTCCTTTTTTTTTTTCCTTTACATATTTACTTTATTTTTGGTTGATTCATTTTATGATTTTTCCCTTTTTCTTCATGAAACAGGACGGTGGCGAAGCCACTGAAATCCATGAAAGGCTGCTTAGAGCAAACACGAAAGACTACGGAAGGTATGATCCGTCACCAGCTCTTGTCAAGCCTCCCTTCAAGGTCATACCTAATTGATGAAGGTGGTATCTACCTGGATTGTAAACAACTTCGCTGCTTCATCATCATATATATGTTACTTGAATAAATGAAGCGATATAACTATGGTCTACTTTATATACATAATTAGGTATATGATATAATAGTAAGTTTTGAAGCCTAAATAATTACAACTATTTACTGTGTATATAGATATCCTATTAGAACAAACTACAAGGTGCGAATCTGTTGTGGTTGTAGAATGTTTATAATGTAATATGTAATATGTTCATGAAGCTACTTTAATTTTAAAGTTCTATTATTCATGAAGGAGTTATTAATTCGAGAAATAAAAGAATTATAGATGTTAGATTTAAACTCAGATTTATTGAATGTCAACTTTAAAAATAACAGTTTAAATGATAGATTAGATTACGTATATTTTTCTTTGCCTATTCCACTACCCAAGAATTGTAATATATACATAAAAATATATACATTTATATATAGAGTAGAAAAATCATTGATTAGAATCAGAAAATAATCCTACAATAAAGTTTAAGATTTATCGATTTATATATATAAATTTATATTTGATACACTAATAATTTTATTTTTAATAAAATAATATTATTTAATTTATTGATCATGTATCAAATATAATTCTTATTATATTTACTACCCATTTCCTTAATTTACGTTGGGGAGAAAGCTGGTAGTAAAGTTAAACCCACAATCTAAAGGGTAAATTTGGAAAAAAAAAGCGTTCTAACTAATTACTTTGTGCTCTAATAGATGAGAATAATTGGTAAAAAAAAGTTATAAAAATGAAAATTGTAAAATTATTTTTACCTTTAATTGTTCGAGTTTACCGTAAACTTGTGTTTGTGCCCACACGTGTTCAAACTTGAGCTTGGGCCGACAATAACGCATTGGGGGCGAGCCTGAACTGTTAAGGCCTCCAATTGCCCAACCTGAGTCCAAGAATCATCATCTTTAAATACATTTCTTTTTCAAATTAATTTTTTTATTTTTAAAATATATTTTAAAGACACATAATATCTATTTAAATTCACTTGTAAAATTTTAAAACCCCATTTATAACGAAAGAAACAATATATTTATTGTATTTTTTTAAAGTTCAAGTATTAACTTAACTAATAAAATCGTTTTTTTTTTAAGATTAATAATTTTAAGTTCAAACTTGATTGATGGTTCTTAACGATAATAACTTTTAAAAAAATAAATATATCTTTACATAAAATAAGAAATAATAGAAAAAGGGTGTTTTTCTTTCGAAGAGAGTTATTATTATATTAAAAAATACTTCAGTACAGAACCAAAATGTAATCCATAATTTGACATAAAGTTTACATTGCATATTTATCTCTACATAAAATATTTATTATAAGGTATTTAAATTGCAATCATTATTATGTCACCAAAAGATAATTTAAAGAGTATTTTTTAATTAACCTCACCGTCTGAAAAGTACATTTACATCAAAACAGCAAAATACCACATGTTTAATGAGACAGATTAAAATTTTCCGTATTTTGGGCTCCAAAAAGAAATGAAAGCTGACCCAATGCTTAGTTTTGGCATTATTGGAATAAGAATTTGTTCATGAAAATCCCCACACAGAAAAAGAAAAAGGAAAAAAAAAAAAGGCATTAAATTAACCGAGTTATGTCTGTCTTCATTACCAACAACACCTTCTTTGAGAAAAAAATGGGAATTTGATTTGATTTTTACCTAATCTTAGTCGGTCTTTGATGTTTTAATTGTCATCTTTCAAATTTCAAGCAAGTCTAAAGTTCTAAACCCCACACATAACCATTATTTCTAATTTATTACAACATTCTTTTTTTATTTTTTCAATAAAAATTGTGCGTTTGCCTTTAACTTAATGCCATTGTTTGGCCAAATGTGATGATATGTTTCTTACCCAAAATTAGAAAATATTTTCATAACAACTATTACTGTTTATCAACTTCTTTTGGCTTTAATAATAATAATAGTAAAATTATCAAATTATTGATAATAAAATTATTAAATTTTATAAATAAAATTTATAAAATAACATATATTGATTAAATTATAATAAAATATAAAATGTTTAATCATATTTTAATTATTTATGAATTAATAATAATAATAATACTAATAATGTCTTTCTAAAGAATCTGTTTAGTTGAAAAAAATGATTAAATAAAAAAATTATTCATGATGATACTTTGGTTTCTTTTGACGTGAAAAGGAGGGAGAATGCGCACTACGCACTCCGCGTACCTCATAAGAAATCACCCGTTTCCGTTTGTTAGCTCTCCATTTTTCCAAACAAATTCTCAATTTATATTTTCTTCTCAAATTAACCGCACAAATTAAATCTTTTTTTTTTTTCATTTTTTACTCATAATGTACAAGCTAGTGCAAGCTCGGAATCAGAATCGCTTGCTCCAAAAGTATAACTAGGTTCAGCACAAATTCCGTCAAAAGGAATTTAACGGC
>JBBYHM010000018.1:15758499-15774396 GCA_038381775.1 Adansonia rubrostipa | reverse complement strand
ATCGTTGAACATATTTTTGATTTTAAGACTTTCATATCCAAAACTTAAAAATTTTTATATATAAAAAAAAACTTGATAAATAAAATTTCTCATTTTTTTTTATTTTAATTTTGCTTTCAATTCAATGATTATAACCATATTTCTAGCAATTTTCATTTTGAGGTCTTATTTCAATCCATCATTTTGATTTTTTTTTCTTTTGTTTCACCTTAAATTGTTACAATTAGCTATTATTGCACGCGTCGAATCAAATTTTAAATAAATAATTTTTTATTATTTAAATTAAATTTTTTTAATAGTGTTGCTATTCAAAGAATTTATTTTTTAAAATTTGAGGTTAAATTAATTTAAAATTTTATTTTATTATTTTTATATTAATATTATATTTTATAATTAAATTTAAATAAAATATTATAATTAAATAATAATTTAAATTAATTTAATTTAAACTAAATTTATAAAATATATAAAATCAAAATTGAATAAATAATCTGAGCTTTCAATTATTTTGAGCATTAATAAGCCCATCTCTCTTGGTTTTCCATTAAGTACAATGATGCAAGGCTGATAGAAGCAAATTTAAACACGCTGTTAAACGACATGGAATTTCCTCTGCTTTGGAAAAGAGATTCATTTAATCGACGTTTATAAATATTTATTAAAGATAATTTTTTATTTAAAATTTTTATATTAAATTAATTATTTTATAAATAATAGAACAACAATAAAAATAATAATTCTATAAATTTTTATTTTTAAATAAAATTTTAAATTTAAATTAATTAAAATTGATATTAAATTTGTTAAAATTTAAATTTAAATTTTATTTAATGTTTAAATTTATTATTTAAATTTATAACTCTAAATTTAATTTTTTTAACTTAAATTCATAATTTGAAATGGATCATTAATGCTTTTTAATTAAAAAATTGGCTGACACATAACACGACAAATAGCACTTTTTTTTCGGAGCTGGAGATGGGTGATCTTGTAAGAATATTAAAAAATAGTGTGAAGATTAAGCAACTTGTCGGCATAAAAAAATAAAAAAAGGCAATAAGTGCAGGGAAAAATAAGAAGATAAGGCAGACAAAAAGAGAACATTGCACTTTTCAATTAGTTTTTGTATAATATATAGCTTCCGAATACTTCTCAAATGGTGTAGGGATTTTTGGAGTATAAACAATCCATAATCATGGGCCTTTAAAAGAACGGAAAAAGAACATGTGGGAGATTTGTTTTTTTTTTAATGAAAAATCGAATCGAATTAATAAGTCATATGAATTGATAAAAATTGATTTTTAATTAATTTTTTAAATGATGTAATTTAAATTTTTAATTTTTTATTAGATATTAAAATACTAACATTAAATAAATATATTTTTGTTAACCATTTATTTTATTTAGGGTTTATTTAATATAAAAAGTATATATTTAATATTTAATTTATTTTTAATTAAATTATTTATTTTAATTACTCGAATCAACAATCGAAAATTTCTCCAATTCTAACTCTGCTTTCTTTTTTATTCATTGTTTCTTCCAACTCTTCAATTGTGCTGGAAGACAGCCAGAGGGAAAAAACACTAGCTGCTAGAACCCCCTTAGAAAAAAGTTTAATACTAAAGTATTGGATATAATGATTGATATAATTATTTTTGTGTAAAATTTTTAATCTTTTAATATTTATATTAATTATAAAATATTTAATTAAGTTTGAATCACAATCAAGTGATATAGATTAAAAATCAAATTAAAATTATAATATCAAAATGAATTAACGAAATATAGAGTTTTTTAATTCATAAAAATAGCTATAAACTAAAAAACTACTTATCACTTTTTTATATCTTTTTAGTTTAAATAAAAATAATCATTCACTAAAAACATTTTCCACTAAACTTTTTTACTTATTATTTCTTTTATTATAATTAATTTTAAAAATTAAAATTTTCACTCACATAGGAGTGTGATAAATTTTAGTACAAAAAATGGGTTATTTGAACGAAATTAGTGAAAAAAAAAAGAAAAAAAAAACAGAATATGATAAAAATGGAAAATATTCATATTTTTCAAGCATTGCTAGCACATGGACTTGAAATTAGTTTTATCAGTCTTTTTTTTTTTTTTTCCCTCCGAGCAGCATGTGGCATGATGTCATTGGCCTTAGATAATTCGAAGGTATATATTTTCTCTTCTTTCTTCTTCTTAGTCTTCTTACATTAAAATATAAAATTACGAAATCCAAACATTTCGTTCAATAATTTTTTCATATTTTTGATGTTTGATAAATAAAGTTTGAATCCTTACTTGTAAAATCTTAAAAAATAGCCAAAAAATATAAAATTATAAAAAAATCTCTAAATTTTAGCCAATCTATTACGCTCGAATAAATCTTTAACTTTTAATTCACATTAAAATAAACTATTAACCTTTATTTTATATTCAGATAAGTCATTAATATTTGATTTATATTTAAATAAACCCTTGATAGAAAATTTTTTTTAATAAAAAACTTATTTGATTAAAAAAAATGAAAACTTTATTAAAAAGAAAAAAATAGTTTAAGAGTTTCTTTTTTAGTATTTAACCATTTTATTTTCTCTATAAATAAATTTAATTTTTAACTCTACAAACTGTGTTAAAATTTTGTAATATATGCCACATTTTTAATTATTTTTATTTTTTAAAATAATTTAAAAATATATATGTCATCTTCGCAATTTCTCTTATCTAAAATATTTTATCACCGAGCAAAAAATTTTAATAAATACTTGGCAATTTCTTTTTTTTTTTTAACACGAAAAATAGAGTTCTGAGTTATGAACAAAAACATTTTATAAATAACCATGGCAGGGAAAACTGCTTCACGAAAAGCGTAACCCGTTTACAAAACAATTGAAAGTTTAAATTTAAAAGATAGATCATAACCTTTGCTGCCAATTTTAAAAGTAACCAGCATAAATTGTATCTGAATTTCTGCATGTCATGATTTGAACCTTTTTTGCTTCTTTTTTTTAATATTTTTTTTAAAAAATACCTTTTAATGTTTAATCCCTTATTTTTACAGCCCCTATGTGAGGTAGAGAACAAACTATTGACATACGTTTTAAACAGTTACAAATTAATGAAAGAATTGCACCCGCGTATGATTTATCACACTGAAAAATATGTAACAGATATATATATATATATATATATATATATATGATCACGAAACCCTGCAAATAAAAAAAATAAATGTCAAAAAATTTTGATGATATGAACTCCCACAACTTTACTGTATAGAGATATTCACAAGTCAGATTACAACTTAAAATTTTTTTTATTTTCTTACTTAAGTTTCAATCGAATCAAATCAAAGCTTATCTGAAAACTCGTTTTATTATTAAAAAATTAAAAAATTATTTTTATATTAATATTTATAATTAAATTTAAATAAAAAATAATTTTTATTACTTAAATAATAATTTAATCAATCAAATTAAAAAAAAAAATTCATATCCAAACCAGCGGAGTTGGCTGCTAACCATGAATGGGTCTATTCTCATCCTAACGTGGGGAGACGACAAAATAACAATTTCTTCATTTTATTTCAAAGTATGAGTGAATTTGTGAACGAGCGGATTATCTATCTTGGAATAGATTTTTATATTTTGGACTGGCTCGACTCATCTCATGTTATTAGTTAATTAATAAAAATATTTTATTTTTTAAATTTAATTATAAAAATATAT
Organism: Adansonia rubrostipa; assembly: GCA_038381775.1. Classification (NCBI taxonomy): domain Eukaryota; kingdom Viridiplantae; phylum Streptophyta; class Magnoliopsida; order Malvales; family Malvaceae; genus Adansonia; species Adansonia rubrostipa. The sequence goes on along the minus strand of JBBYHM010000018.1, from coordinate 15,770,659 downwards.
AAATATAAATAAAAAATATTTTAATATATTTTAAATAATAAAACGAGCAAACCAGACCAAAACAAACGACTTCTTGATACTGTCTTTACTCAACCTGACCCTACCGATAGATATATCTAATGATGGGTGGAATGATAAAAAGATAATGAAAGGAATTGATTAACATGACCTTCATTAGGAGGGTAGAAATAGCGGCGTCAAGAGGTGAATGCAAAAAGCCTATCCGCAATCTTCGTGCGACAAATTGGACACTCAGAACAAGCAAGCGAACATGATTTACATACTGCAAAAAGCACAAAATAAGCATTTCCAAATATTTAGTTTGATAAGAACGAACTGCAAAAGCATATAACGGTATGGATTTAGAAAATGACTTACAACAAAAATGCCGACAAGGGAGAAGAATTGCTGCATTTGGTGATTCGAAACATATTTTACACACATGGGAATGGGCATCCCCATTTCCGGCGGATTTGAGCTCTTTTTCCTTCATCTCTTGCATTCGAGCCTGTAAATATTTAAGACTTTAAGTTCCAGTGGTCTATGTAAAACCATTAACTTTCCAGAACTAATGTTATTATGGCCATGAAATAATTACACAGAGAATGCACTTTCGAGAAAATTGTCTCCATTAATGAATCAATCAAGAGCTCTTATGCTCTATCAACGTTAGCAATGTTTTTCAATTATGCAGGATAGACTCTCAAAATTAGGTATTTTCCACTCATATCCTTGAGGTTCGGCCTTAATTCACCTCAAATGCTTTGGTTTAGGAATTAGGGTTTAGGAAGTCTAGCACGGCGTATAAGCGAGAACTGAGAAATAGAGTGAAGGAACTGAGACTGGGGACATGAAGAAAGGAAGTCAGCGATAAAGATTCAGTACTTGAAAAATGTGTATAGGAACAAACCTTCAGGCGAACAACCAGGGGTTCTTCCTTAGGCATTTCATTGGCTGGTTTTGATGACACTTCTGAAACTTGTCTCTCTTTAAGGATATTGTTACTCTCGATGTTGTTTGCTTTTGGATCGTCAACATTATCCATACCGTTACCACGCGGCTCATCAATATTACTCTCCAGGGTAGCTGCTCCCTCCTTCTTCAACTTAGCAACAAGCACCCACATGTTAGCCAAATCGTTCTCCAAAGCTTCTTCCCTCCTCTTTGCTTCTTCAACTTTTTTCCTGTATTCATCTTCTATGAATTCCTTCTCAGCTAGTGCAGCTTCAAGAGCTGCCTCCCGTTGTTTCCTAGCCTGCAGTTCCATCCTTAGATCATCTAGATCAAGATTCCATGACTCAAAATCATCACCAGCTGCTCCAGAAAGGTCATGAGAGCGACCAGAAAGCCGCCCCTTCCTCCCAGGTCTCATGCTGTCACCATATTTGCGGTTGACACCATTGACAGTTTGATTAGCAGAACTTTTAGAATGTGCCAACTCTCGTGCAGCCAATAATTCCTTCTCCAATTTTGCATTCTGCCCTGAAAGCTTGGTCACCTCACCAGCCAAATTCTTTAACTCAACAGCAGCAGCAGATGCCAATTCTTTCGCATACGAAGCTTCTTCAGCCAGTTTTTGATTTTGGACACACAATCCACTGTTCTCTTCTGAAAGTTGCACCTGTTCTAGTTTTAGTTTTTCATTCTCAATCTCCTGCATAGATAAACACAAACCTAGGTCAATTCAAAAGTGCAAGGAAGAAAAAGGACCATGCTAAAGACAATCAAATCTTTTCTCTCAACCTGTAGATGTTATCAAATATAATTAACTATGTAAAGGCACACTAATGAATCATCTTAATTCAACTCTGCATATCTCCATCAGAATTTAAATTTTGATGAAATATTTAAGAAAAGAAAAAACAAACAAAGAACGGCACGTCCATAATAGGTGCACCTTACAATTTCATAACAAGGGTCTTATAATCTACCAAATATGCTACTGAGTTTTAGGTTGGTATTAGAAGCAACATTCAGTAAGAGAAACAAAAGCGGAGAAATGCTTAGAAGATATTGCATGCCATCTATTGCGACCACTATGCTTTGAATTGTGCTCAGCGTTCCTAAGATCTATGAAGCAAAAGAAAACAAGTAACTGATTACCACGCGATTAAAATGATGTCTTTTTGCGGTTATAATAGAAGTGAGTTCAGGTAGAGGCATGCTTTTATAATATTTCATAGTATCATAAAATTTAGAAATACTACTACCTACAAATAAACCAATTGAAGACCAATAACCTGTGACAACAGAAAGTAAATCCATTCATAGCTAGACAATCCCAGCAATAAGGAGATTACCTGAGATTGAATCTTTTTTCTTAATTCATCAACGTATTCTTCAGATATTCCTGGTTCAGAAGACAACGATAATTTGTCACCAGAGAGAGATGCCAATCTCTGCTCCAGAAAATTCACCTTCTCTTGCAATTCCTCATTCTCAGAACACTGCCAAAAATAGTTCCGTATTTATAAATGAAGAAGTAACTATCAACTGGTACAAAATATTGATTTAATAAAGAAGATAGCGGCAATATACCCAAAAAAAAAAAAAAAAAGAGAAGCTAGCAGCAACTAAAGAAGGGCTGAATGCTGCACTACATTTTGTATTGTACAGATAATAAGCCATTTCATGAATAAGGGAAAAAAAACATCAAGCAGGATTTTACCTTGTTCTGCAGTTGTTCTTGCAGGATACGATTATCTGCCGATTTTATCTGTATCAAGGAGAAGAATCAACTTGATTACACAATGAACATAAAGAATCCTGTTTATCAATGCCACACCACTTATATCATTACCAGAAAAATTGAGTACTTAATAAATTGTCACTGATTAACAAGCCCTAATCAATGGGGAAACAGTGCCCATCAAACGTCCTTCAACTCCATAAATCAGAAGCATGGAACCAAATCACTCACCTCAAGCTCAAAACTCTTTTCATTGCACTCTGTCATCAATTTCATAACCGTCTGTTGCAACAAGTAAGCATTAAGAATTAATTAAATGAAAGCCAAAAGCGTTAAATCCCAACAAATAATTTAACATTAAAATAAAAAATATGAATAGCATAAACTACATTATGATTAACACGATGATGACACTACCTGCTGCATATCGACAAATGATGCATTAGCAATTGATGCTTCCCCACTCTCGATTATGTGTTGCTCTAAAACCCTCATTTGCCTCTTTTTTTCTTGAATCTCTCTTTCCAAATTCTCAATCTGGTTTCAGAAAATACCCACATGAGCTCATTAGGACCTTAAGGAAAAAATACGCAAATTTAATATTTAGTACATAGATACTGGAAATGCAATGAAGAACGAAACTTTGTTTACATGGCACTCTCCTTTGCATTAATTAGATTCAAACTTAATCTTATAACCTCATGGACATACAGAAATATTAAATCTATAAAGAGACGGTAGAACAAGGAGTAGTAATAAATCAGTTCAATCTTCCTCTTTGCCATAGAAAAGTAAGTTACCGCTAGAATACCAACAAAACCCTCAATTCTTCCAGCCAGAAGAACATCCATCAGTACTGCCTCAGAATTAACACATGCCATAGATGTAAGACAGCGGAAAGAGTACCTGAGTTTTTGAGCTATCAGGATCATTTACAGACTGGTCCAACAAGCGTTTCAGGGTACTTGTGCTAAATGCAATCTCTCCAGCAAGCACCTTAACTTGCTCAACGAGAAGGTCCATCTGATCAGATGTCATCCCACCCTATAACCACAGAAGTCTTTGCTTTTATCATAACATGATCAATAGCAATCAAGGAATCCTTCCAGGAAAAACATAAAAAAATGAGATATAAAAGGGTAGAAATAAATGAAACAAGTGAAACATACTGCCAGCATTTTAGTCCCACTGATAAGTTCACCCACTTGAGTTGACTCAGTGACGGTACTATTAGTTGATGAGAGCTCATCATTCCTTCTGCTGGGGGATCTTCTGTGTTTAAACTCATAAGATGGATTACAAGCAAGCAATGTAACCGAAGATAGAGAATCTTTTTGATTGTCACTATCTATGGGCAAGGTACTATCTCGTGCATCGAGTTTCTGATGAAGAAAAGGTGCCAAAAATTAACATCATAATAGAGATACAGATGCATAGCTAAGGTATCAACACTGCAAGGTTATTAAACATATTTTATTTCATCCTTTTCATCATTTGAATAGAATGGGCGGATTGGTCCTTTCTGTGTAATATATATATATATGTGTATGTGTATGTGTATAGACTATACGTGTAGTCTTACTTCAACCAAGGTATAAAAGAATAAAGTTTTTGATTTGACCAATTTATGATAAAAACTTACATCATCCTCACCAACAGAATGGCTCCTTTGATGACTCGGTACATCACTCAAACATCCAGGGATGGAATTTTTGGAAGAAACAAGTATAAGCTTGGTAAGCCTTTGGATTCTGCTCATCAAAGCAGCTTTGGCCTCCTCTTCTTCCTCTAATCTTGATTGCATTTTCACCTGACCGTCCTCCAACTGTCCCGCAAACAATGAATAGAATGAAGAATACAGTAAATATTTACACTACCAAATAGAACAATGACCGTGCAAAGGAAAATGCCAAACCTGTTGCTTTAAGTTCAAAAGTTCTTCATGATTAACACCAACAAGCATTCCCTTCCTTAGATGATCAAGTTCTTGTTTGAGGACTGAAATTTCTTTTTGATACTTCTTAATTAATGATTTTTCATCAATAATCTGGAATAAAATTTAGTTTTGCAAGTACCATCAGGTTGAGTCTTAAATATTATAACTAGCCAATAGAAATATTGATGAGGCTATAGAGACCTTATTACGCGAGGCGTTGATTTCCACCTGCTTCGCCCGGCTTGCAAACTTAAGTGTATTATGAGTTTCCTCCATATTACTAGATGCAGGTGTAACTGTGCAAATAAGCTGTAATTTTAAATAGAAACATAGATGATTAAAATTTTTCACATATTGATGAGTAATTGCAGACAAAAAATTCATATTAAGATTAGAGAAATAATTGAAAGATAGAGGGGATTTAAAATTTTATGTTGGAGGAAGGTAAAATCCAATGAACCTATAAGAATTGGCACACAATAGCCAGTTACAAATAGAATATAATGATCAACTCACAGAAACATGTCCACGCCCACTTAATGAAGATTGCAGAAGGCGGGTAAGCTTTGAGTCTCGATATGGAACATGGGATGCTTTTCCTTCGCTTAACTTTCCTATTACCTTCAAATTGAAACCAGACAATCTAATTATAAAACTTAAAAAAGAGTCACAGGTACAGCCACAGGAAACAAATCAAATATGAATAATTTGACCAAAAAACTTATCATCAGCTCCAGAATTGTTATTGTCATTAGAAATTAATTGAGACTATCGGAGAAAATAAAATTTTCGAGATTAAATTCCTATTATCCTGCAACTTAACAGAAACTATAACCTTGCAGAGTAGTTGAAGGGACATAGTCAAGGCTTTGTATGTTTTGGCCCTTATAATAGACTGAAGGTGCTCAACATGGAGAAAGTAATAAGCATTCATCAACAAAAATGTTAATACAAGGAACCTACAGTTCCAAGAGTCAGAAGACTTTTGTTTATGTAAGATCCTTCCTTCCTCCTTAGCCCAGTTGTCTCAGTTTTTGAACTCTCAGATCCAGCTAAATCAATCAAATTCTGGATAATGGAACAAAAACAGTACCAAGTCAAGCCATTTATTACAGAGGAATATTCTTTCTAAAAAATGATAGATGAACTAAATCATACAAGTTGAGAGAAGACCACTCCATCATATTCATCACCGTGAGCACTACTCTCAATCATCTGCAAATTTGTCAGCAGTTAGGAAAGAAAGGGCGTGTACAACATAAGTATCCATTCTGGTTTAAAAAAACTAAAAAACGGGACATCCAAAAACCCTCCAAAATGAACTAACCAGGGAATAAACCAATTTTGAAATTTACCCAAAGCTTAGACAGTGAAATGAGAAAGTTCCTACATCAAGAATGTTTACCAGCGTGAATATAGTATGACTTCGGCTACTAAACAGATTGAAGTTATTTGAGCCAACATGACGATGCTCTGACCACAACACACAGATGGAAACTTAGTAGAAAAACTCTCACTGATCGATCATTCATTTCATATAGCAAGGGTAAGAAAAGATAGGAAGAAAAACAGCAAAAGAACCCCAGAAAGCACCTTCGCCTGCAGCAATAAAAGAAAGAGCATGCCCAGGAGACAAAACCACTTCTTCCTTTATACCCTCAACATAAGTTCCCTGGAAAGATAAAGCTAACATAAGCAAAAGTACAAAACTGATGTACATTGTGCAAGACATTCTGATGTACATTGTGCAAGCCATTCCATCAGCAACTTTATTGAACCATTTCTGATAATCTCAACCTAAAGCCACCCAAAGGAAGAAAAAAAAATGCATTTATAAAGAAGATTCATTTGGTTGATATTAGATGTGAAGAACGGTGTGTCGTTGTGTGCACCGAGGTCATAAACCAAAACAAACACAATGCAAGAACTATAAATAAGTTGAGCAAAAGACCTGGGCATCTTCCCTAACGCGCAAATTTTGACCAGTTGGATCAAGCAAGTCATTTATCACCTGAAGCACGGAGCAGCATAACACCAAATCATCTTAAAAGAAATTCTAATGTAAAAGGAAAGGTGCTGAAGGCCAGAAATTGAACCACGTAGGTTATAGAATTAACAGTTGAAAACTATTCTCACTAAAGTAAAATCATAGAGTAAACAACAGCAAAGAATGTGAAACCTGAAGAAAGAAATTCTAACTTCAAGGGCCATGTCATAAATTTAATCATAAACTTAAAAGTACAACGGTGACAAACCTCATTGTAGATTTCAAGATATGACACGCGAAGTAAGAATTCTCTCCCTGGAGTCTGAATTATAAGCACAGTTAGTCATTCGAACTTTATACACAGATACTATGAGGGGAAATAATTGGAAGCATTCAAACTATGCTACAGCAAGCAAGCATTTTTGTGGTATAACAGTTATTATCCAAGACAATCAATGGAACTAAATTTTCAATGTTAGATAAATGATAATTATTGGGAAAAAGGTATCTAAATAGTTGCCTAAGAAACCAGTAAATGTAATTTCGCTTTTATAAGATGAAGCACAAATTAAACTTAAGATTGCATTGAAACATAAAAGATAATAAATAAGTAAATCATAGGGTTAAGAATGACAAGAAAATTTGTTAATCAAGTGCCAAAGGTAAATTCTATAACAGAAAGTATAATTTGAGGAGAAATTGAGGTGGTTTGTATCAAAATAGAGCCAACTAGATCACGTCAAACAGGTGCAAGTGTAGCTTAAAGAAACAACACTTGATGAAAAGGATTGCATTCATCCGATAGTTCTGTAGTTAGGCCTAATAAATGATGTCCAAACACTTACATCTTGGATAATGCTGAATACATCCTTTATTGCCAACGGTATAATACCAGGAGCATTTTGATCTCCCTGTGCATATTATCAAAGACACAAGGTAAAAGTAAGATGACTTGAAATAGTTATATTGTTATATGGTGGGATAACACAAATAAGACTCACATTAAAGAACAGATGGGAAACAATTGATCATTCTCAGGATGTATCATGCATGGGTTGTTAATGTTAATTGGATTGAAATATTAATACAAATAAAAATTCCTCAACAGCATATTACTAAAATATTTTGGCCAATAAAGGGGCCCAAATGAATATACAGTTCTAACGCAACAAAACATCTCCAGATAGAAGTCAACTGGTAGTATATTGAACTGAAATGCAAATACGATTTTTTTTGTTTGCCTTTTTCATGCTAAATTAGAGTTGTGGAGGGTATGAAATTTGAGGTTAATAATTACCAAATGGTTTGGTTTCATTGCCACTTATACACAATTAAAGGGTTTCTGACTGATGAATATTTTCCTGAAACATTACCTACGCTACATATCAGATTTAGGAGTAGGGGTTAAGGTTCTCGAGTTGTTAAGTTCACGTAGAGTAACTGTCAACTATAAAAACAAAGCGATAAAGAAACTCCATTGATTAGAAGCTTTTAATGTATAATATCTGTATAGTTTGTAACTATTTGTTTCCATTTGTCGAGGAAACTCCGCATTTATTTCACAAGTTACCTTCCTCAACTCCCCGACCAAGAAAATTCAATCAAACGCAACATAAACTAGCAAATTTTTTTTTACAGTTAAAAAGCCAAAAGGAAGTTATGCAACCAGAATTATACTATAATCAATGAATAGGTCTACTTGACAGAAACTAAGCAAAACAATAGTTGACACACAACTTGATTTTAAGAACTCCTATGATAATCCAATTAAAAATAGGGAAACATTCGATAAAAAGAGTTTGATGTGAGGCAGCTAGACTTACATGCATAGTGTGAGTCTTCCCACTACTTGTAACACCGTAAGCGAAAACAGTTCCTATAATTCCAGCAAGCTACTATTAGATTCAATTATATACATACTATAATTTCAGAATTGAAACAAACCGACATTGTTTAGCAACATGACTTTGAAACAATTCAACGTCAGATTTTTATTTTTTAAAGAAAATAATATAAGTTCCAGAAATTTAATTTCCATACCATTAACACCTTCCATTGCAGCCTGCACTACAGGTTTAGCAGCTACTTCATAAACCTCTTGAGAAGTTGCGTGAGGTCCGAATACTCTGTCTATCAAAAGTAAATCCAATAACCTTCATATGAAAACCACATTCATTGCCAGGCTTAAAAGTCAGATTTGTTTTAGATTTTAATGGCAGGTCTTTATCGATTAAATTCTGATTACCGAACACCGCCGAATCCCCGGACAAAATTATATAAGTTTCCTCATTTAATTGGATCTTCCTCAAAGAGATTCAGTAATTCCAGAAATTGAGAATAAAATGTAGAGGGAAAATCAGCATTGAATTTCAACCTAAAGGTCAAAAACCAATTAGGCAATTACCAAATGCGTAAGCTGTAGCTGGATTATACTCATTTCTCACAATCTTATCCCCGTCAGCGTACCACGCGATCTCATCCCCTCTCTCGAATTCCCTTTCACTGTAACCAGAGAAAATAAATCAAATGAATTGCATTACCTGAAAGTAAAACTCCTACAACAATCAAATAGAAATATCCACTACTTAGATCTAATCCGCTACACTCAGATCTACACTTACTTCAACGGCCGAAACCGAATCGTAACTGAAATACTATCTGCCGATCTTGGCGCTTCCAACGGTTCGCCTATTATCTCCTCCGGCGTGTGAGCCACTGGTTTGCCAGCATTGTAACCGCGCGAATCGTAGAACATCGAATCGGACCTGGACCGACCTGACGTCATGGATCGAGAACCGCATCCACCTGCCGAGTTGAAGTACGAAGACGCCGACGACGACGAGCACGTGCGAGGTATAAGCTTGTTGCTCATAAACGAAGAAGCCGAAGACGTGGAGGAGAACGGACTTGAAGGTTTCCGATGTGAGAATGGCGACCTGCTTCTTGCTCGAGAAGAAGACGCCATTACAGAGACAGTATGTGTCTGTCCAACTCTCTAAGTCACTGACTCGGTAAAGAGAATGCGTAAGAAATCAAGAATATGAAGATTAAACAAGAAGAAGAAGAATAAAATGTGTCAATAAGCTCACATGGCTTGACAAACAAAAGCGAAGAGTATTTCGTATTGCTTTTCTACTTTTTTTTTTAATTTATTGAATCTTTTTATTGCTTGCAAATTGAAAAGAGTCTCGATATAGAAAGAGCGAAGATTGTTTCTTCTTCTTTAAGACAAAGAAGAGTTGCAGAGAGAATTTTAAAAAATATATAAATAAAGAGTTGAAAACTTCCAATAATTGAAATGAAGGATTCCAAGTAATGACTGGTGGGAGAAGAAGACATGGATTTGTCTTTTGTAATTTTTAAGTTTGAATTCTTTCTTCTTTTTTTATTTTTTTCTTTTATGAAGTTTTATTTTTACTGTGGAGTGACGTCGGAGGTTAGGTTAGTGCTAAAATGAGCGGGAATAACAGCGGGTGGATATTCGGAGAAATTGGAAAATGACGAATGAAGACCAAAGCTAAATGAAGGTTAAAATTAGTAAAATCAATTTGGAGTTTTACTTTCAACTGCTCCCATAATCAAAATTAAAGTATTCTCGCTAAGCTTGGCTGATAGCTTAAGGAAAAGGCAGACTCTGATAGTAATAATAATAAATTAAAACTAATTAAAACGTTTTGGTATATTGAAAAATTAGGAAAAATCTAGGACTGTTGTTTGTGGATGCGAGGAGTGGAGGAACGTCGTGGGGTGAAAGTGCTATTGGATTTATTTAAATAACATTGCGACACCTCACAAGTCAACCTATTATGGAACTTCAATTATTATTTAATAAATAAAAATATTTTATTTATATTTAATAAATTTTGTTAATAAATATTTAAAATTTTTTAAAATTGTTATATATAATAATATTTTTATTTAATGTATTGAAAATTATTTATAAAGTTATTAATATTTAATAAAAAATATTAATTAATATCAAGTGACATTGGTTGGTTATTACGATAAAATGTAGTTAATAATTAATTTTTTTTAATTCAACCAACTAAATATATTAAATGTAAAAAAATAAAATATTAAATAAATAATATTTAATCAGTGCTTTATTGTATTTTATTTAATATAATATTTTTATTATAAATAATAATTAATTAATTTTAAAAATTTTCTCCAAAAAACTCATTAACATAACCCAAATTTAATTATGAAAATATAAAAAATATTTTAACATATTTTAAATATTAAAAAGTAAATTTTGGACTTGAAATATTAATCCAAAACACTTTGCTATTCAAATTTGACAACTCAATTCAAGAAAAACTTTACACTCGAATTCCTATTTTTCAACTTAATTTCGTTCGTAAAGGCGGCTTTGTCACAAATATATATTTATTATCAATTAGCTTTTCTCACATTTATTCACATGTGATTATATATCGATATTAATATTAAAATTTTAATTAAATTTGACGGAATAAATTAAATAATATCAATTTAATCAATAATTTTACAAAAAATTATTTATAATAAATGTTAAATAAGAAATATTTATGTCCTTTATATTTTTAATAAAACAATTTTTATTTAGAATATACAAAAATTATTTTTTCCATAAATTAAAAATAAAAAACCCATAATGTGAACGTGGGTGCACCAATGTTAGTAACACATTTATTTAACAATATATGACAATTACTTGGAATTGCATACATTTTTTACTCGTATTCCATGTTAGGAGATGAAGAATAAAAAGGCAAACATGAAAAGAAAAAAAAAAAGACATAATTTAAATATAAATTAAATTATTTATAGTATATTTTAAAATACAAAGCAATGTTCGAGTAGATTGTTTAGCCAAATCATGTAGTGGAGGCCAACACAAAATCTCTCCGTGTATGAATAAAACCAAATGCTTTTTTTTTTTTTTTGGTCGAAGAGGATTTATTTATTTTTCTTACACATACATTTTATGATAAATTAGTTGCAATTTGCAAATATTTAAACTTCTCAAAACTGGATTTCTTTTACATAATAAAAAGGGGGAAAAAAAACTTATTATTATTGATGAATAAGATTTAAAATTAAAATAATTAGAACTATAGTGTGAAGAATTTCCAAGTCTGAATAAAGAACAGAATGCGATTGTAAGTCACGCGCAGAAATGAGACATTAAAAAAAAAAATTAGATGGACAGTGGATTTGATCATTTGTATATATTTATTAGGCTTTTCTGCTTTTTATGTTAGTCTTCGTCGTATAAATATGAAATTTGTTAAGGGAAATTTTAGATTATTTTTAAAGATTATTATATTATATAATAATATTTTAATTTAATATAATAAAAAATATATAAAAAATTATTAATTTTTATATTTAATACAATGTTATTATTATAAATAATAAGATTCACATAATTAGTGTTATAGTCATTAGTAAAATATTATTTATTTAATAATTTAATAATTTAATAATTTTTTATATTTAATATATTATTTTTATTAAATATAAATAAACATATATATTAATTACACTTTTTTAAATATATTGT
>JBBYHM010000018.1:15708914-15719704 GCA_038381775.1 Adansonia rubrostipa | reverse complement strand
TCTCTCTCTCTCTCTCTGTCTCTCTCTCTTCATGGCTGGGTTGCAAGATGGGCATTTTTGACTAGGTATAAGGTCATGCATTCTTTGAATTCCCTGTCGAGTAGATTGAATATTTGTTTGTACAATTTATGATAATTGATATTGAGTCAACAATCATTCAGGACCTTGCCCAAGGAATTTGTTCCGCCGTCTTGAATTGACTTATCTGTGCGGGGATTAAGGGCTGGTTTAGATGTGTTATGCAGCCAAAACTTGTCAGTCAATCCCGTGTTGAATTGAATCATCAGCTAGAAATCAGTTGCCACGCAAATATTCTTACTGCCTTATCTTCATTCATATATTTTACTGTTGGTGACTGGTCAACTGAGAACTTTAATTTCATGGATTTGAGTTTTTTGGGATCTAGGGTTCAAAGGCTTTCCCAAAATATCATTCTGAATGCCAATCTGTCATGAGATTAATGTTACATCATCCTATCCTATGCATTTCCTTGTATTCAAATCACATTTGTTTTCAATGAGAACTTAAGATTGTAATTGTTCTTTCCATGTGTGTTTAGTATTTAGAATTCTTCTTATAGTTGTATATATTTAGATTTCTGTAATATTTTTGTTGTATTTCTGTACTTTCGTAGCTATGGGTAACTTTTATCAACTCTCCTCTTGGTTTTCCTTGTAGCATCAACCAGATGATCCGATTACCCTATGGGTAAATAAAGTTGGTCCATACAACAATCCACAAGAAACATATAACTATTACAGCCTTCCATTTTGTCACCCGGGTACCAATCCTGCTCACAAGTGGGGTGGTCTTGGTGAGGTCCTTGGGGGAAATGAACTAATTGATAGCCACATTGATATAAAGTTCCAAAGTATGTTTTTTTTAATTGTTAGACTCTTAATTCTATCGCTGTAATTTATTTAATAATTATTTTCCATGTGTTTGACTTTTATTTTCTTTCTTCTGCTCTTCCTGTTTTATTCCTCAACAGAAAATGCTGACAAAAGTACCATTTGCCAACTTGAACTTGATGAAGCAAAGGTCAGACAGTTCAAGGATGCTATTGAGAGCAGTTATTGGTTTGAATTCTTTGTGGGTATGTTTATCTTTTCATTTTTTACATAAAAGTAGTAATTGTGCACAAATAGAGCTACAAAGATACCGATGCTTGACAGTTCAGTTTAGTACCGAAAATTCAGGATCTGAACGGATTGAAAGGATGTTACCTTTTTTGGGGATTGGGAGTTGTGGCAGCCGATGAAAAATCTGATGCCATGTATGCCTTTGGGTGGAGCGAAATCCATAATGAACATAATAAAGCGTTCTATGCATGCAGGGAATTGCAGGGGAACTTATGGAGACATAGATGCTGTGTGGATAAGTTAAAGCTACATTACATGCATTGACTCATGTAATAGATGAAAATGATTTTTATGTGCACTTGTGTTTAGTAAAATTGGCCTACAAGGTTTCTCGTTTTTGTGATCTATTAATTCTATATCTAAATAAATACTGCTATCAGTCATGACTCATAAAGTTCTCATGCAATGATCACCTATTCACCTAGGTTATCTTTTTTGCTTAATGCAAAGAGAACAAGGGTTTCATATCTGCACTACAAAAATCTCAGGGATCGTATAAAATTTAAATTTTTTATTGGATACATGCCTATGGATTGTTGCATGATGCAAGCTAGATCTACATTTGAAATCATGTAAGTAGATCTGGAGAGTGAGGATACATGGGTGCTTTCTCTTGGTATTGAATGCATGTTTGCAGGATTTAAGGGATTTGTTTTGTCTATATGGCTTACTTTGTTGAAGCACTTACTCTATCTTCCTTGCCTTTTTGTTGATGCCGTGTTTGTGCCCTTAACGATGCTGAAATTTCAGATGATCTGCCTTTATGGGGTAAGCGTTAGTCTATTTCCTGTTTCTTTTATCTGATTTATTAATCCTTTTATAACTTGTTGCTGAAGAATTTCTATTTAACTTTTTAGGCTTTGTTGGCGAGCTGCATCCTGATAAGAACAGTGATAATGGCAAGCATGTCCTCTACACACATAAGAATATTGTTATTAAATACAATAAGGATCAGGTTTGTGGTTCCTGACATATATACAACTTCCATTTCTTATTTTGGAATTTGCTGTTGTTATTGACTGCACTTCTCGCAGATTATTCATGTCAATCTCACTCAGGAGAGTCCAAAACCACTGGAAGCTGGGAGAATATTGGACATGACATACTCTGTCAAATGGATTCCAACTAATGTCACTTTTGCTCGCCGCTTTGATGTTTATTTGGACTATCCATTCTTTGAGCACCAAGTAAGTATATTATCGGTGATAGTTTTCTACTTGAGTAGATTCTTTTTTTGTTTCTTCTGCAACGAAGTATTTCGTTCATTCTCACAAGTTTTGCTTAGATTGTTCTGTTTTCTTTTAATTTTCTGAGAGCTCTAAGTACATGTTACAATATGCAGATCCATTGGTTCTCTGTTTTCAATTCATTCATGATGGTTATCTTCCTAACTGGTTTGGTGTCAATGATCTTGATGCGAACTCTGAGAAATGACTATGCAAAGTATGCTCGGGAAGATGATGATCTGGAAACTTTGGTGATAATACCTGGACCTTTTTTTTCCTCTTCTTTAAGGAGAGTTCTGTTATCTGTAAATTCATGTTCTCCTTGTTATTTCACCTATGTTCTCAGGAAAGGGATGTGAGTGAAGAGTCTGGTTGGAAACTTGTCCATGGTGATGTTTTCCGCCCTCCTCTCAATTTGGCCTTGCTTTCAGCTGTTGTTGGCACAGGTGCTCAGCTAGCGTTGCTAGTTCTCCTTGTCATCTTATTGGCAATTGTGGGAACGTTGTATGTCGGGTATGTTGAGAAGCTAGTATGAATTCAAAATTTGTGAGAGCTGTCAACATCTACGCTATTATAAAACCCTTGACTAAGTTGGTGTCACAAGTCAAGTGACATCACCTCAGTTAGGAATTGACAAAAAAAAAAAAAAAAAACTAAATAAAGTTATTTTACTAAATATAGAATTAAAATTATTTGTTTCTTTTCACTTAGAAAAGTAATTATCTATCCATTTAAAGAAAAAACTATTGACCTTTTTACTTGAGAAAAACTACCCACTTTTTTTAGTACATTATTTCTTTTGAAAGATAAATTAAAAGAAAAAAATTTCAACCACATATTGAGTGTCAAATTCTAGTACATATTTATTCCTCTGTCTTCCTAGACACCACTTCAATGCGTACAAACTCAAGCATAAATGCATGGAGCTCACGATGGGATCCCCCTTTATGATGACTTATACTTTATGAGCTTTCTTTTGTATAGCATTTTTCAAGTTTGACCATAGTTTTTTATCTTTCCCTTCATTTTTAGTTCCTACTATGAACCACATTGTTATTTGGTTTTGGCATTTGATCTTTCAGCTTTTTGACTACTGATAATCTTATATACTGATTGCTCGGTTCAGGAGAGGAGCAATTGTCACTACTTTTATACTGTGTTATGCTTTTACATCATTCATTTCTGGTTATGTGAGTGGTGGAATGTACTCACGCAATGGGGGTATGTGCTTTATCCCTTAGCCAATCTCACTTGCTATTTTTCCCTCTACTTGTGGATCTTTCATTCTAAAAAGTTGTGTTCTGTTTTTTTCAGGTAAAAGTTGGATAAAGTCAATGATCCTTGCAGCGTCTCTGTTCCCATTTATGTGCTTTGGGATTGGTTTCATCTTGAACACAATTGCCATATTTTATGGATCTCTGGCAGCAATTCCTTTTGGTACAATGGTGGTTGTTTTCATAATTTGGGCTTTCATTTCATTCCCCCTGGCCCTTCTTGGCACAGTTGTTGGAAGAAATTGGAGTGGTGCTCCGAATAATCCATGCCGTGTGAAGACTATTCCTCGCCCAATTCCGGAGAAGAAATGGTATCTTACACCCTCTGTGGTCTCTATGATGGGAGGACTTTTGCCATTTGGCAGCATATTCATCGAAATGTATTTTGTCTTCACTTCCTTCTGGAATTACAAGGTGAAATTCTTTTCTCTAGGTTTTATTTGCTTGACAGTGAACTAAAATCACGTTAGCAATTCTGTATACCAAATATTTTTGGTTCACACTTTGCATGGTTTGGGAGTCATTAATGATTTGGATGTATGTTGTTTAGTAATATGTAGCCGTTGCTCTTACTCCATAATGCTAGGTTCATATGTACCTATGTCTTGATTGTATGGAGACTGCCTTAATGCATTAAAATAAATCTAATGTGTGTGCCAATTATGTACTATCTGAAAAAAAATTAGAAAAATAAAAAAAACTCAAGACTGTTTGGGCAGCCTTTCTCTCTTTCTTATGCTGTACAAACAGGAAATAACTAAAATGTTTTATACACACACACACTAATGACAACTCGAACACAAGTCTTCATTTCTTTTCTCACATGGAAATTGTGTATCCACATTTTAGTAAATTTCAGACGCTATAAATCTTTGTGTTTTGCAGGTTTATTATGTCTATGGTTTTATGCTGTTGGTCTTCCTGATTCTCATCATTGTAACCGTTTGTGTGACAATTGTGGGAACATATTTCTTGCTAAATGCTGAGAACTACCACTGGCAGTGGACGTCATTCTTCTCTGCTGCCTCAACAGCAATCTATGTGTATTTGTACTCCATTTACTACTACCATATGAAAACCAAGATGTCAGGCTTCTTCCAGACCAGCTTCTACTTCGGATACACTTTGATGTTTTGTCTTGGTTTGGGAATTCTCTGCGGTGAGTTTTGAAACATCTAAATAATATATCATATTTGTAAATAAGGTTATCCAGCCTTGTTTATGTGCTCATTCCAAATAAGCCTTCTGCCTGCTTGAAATCTTGCCCAAAATATTCTGGATTGTTTTCCTTGGTCGAAATGTTGGACATTTGTGCAGAATTAGTTGGGTGTATCAAAATGTATGTAGATTATAAAGGAATTTGCAGAAAACCGAGATTTTTCTCTTGTTTTCATTGAAGGGTTTGGGCTGGTGGTTTGTTATAAAGATTGCATGGTTGCTTTTTTTTTTTTTGCCAGAGAGTAGTGGAGTTTATGGCATCTTTTGTTTCTGCTTAATGTGGGTTTTTTTTTATCATTTCCCTTTGACTATGCAGGGGCTGTTGGTTATCTTGGTTCTAATTTATTCGTAAGGAGGATCTACAGAAACATCAAGTGTGACTAAAACTTTGCTGTCGGAAAGTATAACCCATCAGTGCTTCCACGACCGTTTTTAGTTATCGAGGCTATAAACAACGAGAGTAAGCTTCTGTCCAGGTATGGTCGACCCAGCAAAGCCTTGGTTCAATGGACTAGGGGGAAGCCCTGAGATTTTCTTTTGCCTCGTTGCTTTTTACCTGGCTGTAATCGGAAGCCTGATTTAGTATTCAGAAACTGGTTAGAATATTAGAGTTCTGTCATTTGGACTTTGGTTATTTACTTTTGTCCTTGATCCCTTTGCGTATAGATTGTGTCCTACGTAAGAAGAGATGATGATGGCTAAAATATTTGCACTTCTTTTAGGGGATAAGGAACTACTCATCAAGTAATGAGTTTCTTTTTTATTTATTTAATTATATGCATATTGCAAAATATTACTTGGCATATGTTCATTTCATTTTTTTTTTGTCAGATGTATTTGTGGCTACCTTTGCTCTCTTTCTTTCCTTTGCGCCTGTTTATCCGTAGCTTTTATTGGTTGGACACTTGGACTTCTATAATATTATGTGTTGACAAGGGATGTTACCGGGCAATCCACAGCATGATGTCAATTGAGTTAGTATTCTATTGATCTTTAGAATAGATCAGATCAAACTCAAGCCACCCTGAGTCTTATAACATTCCGATATGTGTTGTTCTAATTTTAAAAAAAAAAAAAAGAAAAGAAAAATACTGTGTTATATAGCCGGTTATGTTGTCGAAGGGGCGGTGGAAAATAATAATTATTAATCAACCCATCGAGGTCGCACTGAGGAAAAATGACCTGATGACTGCTCCCCTCAACGGCCAGTCTCATTGCAACTCTTCAAAAAAAAAATTCCAAAGTAACATAGATCACCAATACGACGTGGCCATAGTTTGTTGATTGGTGGTTCATTTCTGTTGTTGCTGATGACCCCATTTTTCTAGTTTACTTGGTAACGGACCAGATGCTTTTATGCATTATTGTGGGATATAATAATGTTTATTATTGGTATTTTAAACAATACTTTTTATTCGATTCATTCGTCAGTTTCCACTTTATTCTCTTCATTGATCACATCATTACCTTTTTTTTTTTTATTATTATTTTTGACTCACTCGATTAATCTTAATTAAAACTCATTAAATTAATAAAAAATAAATTTAATATTTTTATTTAATTTTAAATTCAAATATTTATGTTTGAATTCGAGTTTGAATTTAAAATAAAATTTTCAGTGTTAATTAAAAATAAAAAAATTTGATTAAGTTTGTCACTTAAATCATACATTAAGATAAGTGAATTCAATTCGTTTAATAATTCAAGTTGCTTAAGTTGAACTTAATCATTACTGAATTTGATTTTTTTTTAAGTAACACAAATAGCATATCTTGTATACATCCCATTCATTATTAATGAAAATTAATTTTGACAACCAAAATTAAATTATTATAAAATCTTCTTTAATAATTATTTTTGCTAATTATTATAATTTTACTAATAAAGTTTTAAACTTCATATGAACGACGTATGAGAATTTCACCAAATATAAAGGAATTTACCACTATTACTATTTTTCCTTTAACGGTGGCCACCTAATCCAAAATATTATTTTATTAATAAAAATTTTCTTTTATTTAAATTTAATTTCTAAAATATTTCAAAAATATTAATTTGTTAATATATATATTATTAAAGTTCATTGTAATATTAATTTGTAAATAAAAATTTGAAATCATCAATATTTTATTTTACTTTATTACTAATACAATTAATATCTATTTAATTTTAATTTTATTATATAAATTTTCTGGAAAAAAAAAAATTGACCCACCCAAAGGGGGGCACCGTGGTGAGAGTATAAAACCAGCGTTTCGACCTCCATGGAATGCTTCTTTTTCCTTCTTGCCCCCACCTGAAATTAATAAATTAAAACCCTGAAAAAAAGTCAAATTGATTTGTTTATGGAAGAAGAAGAAGAATCGGAAGCGGGAAGGGAAAAGGACGGAACCCTAAGCTTTGCTGTAATTTCCATGGCCCCTTGATTCAAGAGAAAGAAGGAAAAAAGGGGAAAAAATCAATAAAGATTTGTAGGAGACAAAGTTTTCAATGGGTAAAGGCCCCTTCTCATTCCGGCGCCCCTCTATTCGGAGACGGCGTCCGAAATCTACGACGGTCCCTCAACAGCCAACGTCGCCGCCCTTTGCAGCCGGTTCCTCATCTTCACCTCCCCCTCCGAGCGCGGGCAACTTGATTGGTGGTGGCGCTGGTGGTGCGGTGGGGGTGGCGGGTAAGGGGAAGAAGAAGGCGGCGGGAGCAAGGCTATGGATGAGATTCGACACGATGGGGGTTTCGGAGCTGGTGGAATACGATAAGAGTGCGATAATCAAAAGGGCTTCGATTCCTGCTAGGGATTTGAGGATTCTTGGCCCTGTCTTCTCTCACTCCTCCACGATTCTTGGTATGTTTAAATTTAAACGTATTATTTTCTGTTCAAATTTATTATTTTTTTGTGGTCTGATCAATTGCTTTCACTGGATTTAGTGTATTGACTATTGAAATTGTGGGTACAGTTGAAGCCTCTTTTGACTTTACAGATTGCCAGCTAATTGGTTTTGGAGTTCCACCGATAAACTCTTCCTTTATATACTGAGGATTCAGGGTTCTATTGGGGTTGCAAGTCGGAGGTGGGAATAGGAAGTGTAAAAACTTGTGAGTTTAGAGTGGGATTGCATCTGCTGCTAAGATGCAGGTTTTTGGGTATCGCTAGAACTGTGTAAAAGTGTTTATCATTTTTTGGTTTGAAGATTGCTTCAAAAGTAAGATAGGAAACATGTTGGTCGGAAGCGAGTGCCGCCTTAAGTGGTTTCCAAATTTCTCGCCGGTTCTACCTCCAACCAAACCCTGGATGCCAATATTAATTATGAATTTGCTAAGCAAAGTGGTTTCTTGATCATCAACCCTGTTTGTCGATTAAGAGGATTCTCTTGTTCTTAGTTTCTTGCTAACTCTCCAATGTATATTGCTAATTTGTTGATTGTTGAACTTTAATTGGATTTTATAGTGGGAAGCGATTGAACATTTTAAGTTATCAGGTATTACTTAAAGGTTTATTTTGCTTTGTTTATGAATTAAGCTCGTGATAGTAAGGTGAATATAGTGCTCCGGTGGATCTTAGTTAGAAAAACTTCCATGTTAGGTTACTACCAAAAGATGGTTTTTGTTGTATTATTAATATTTTTAGATGACAGCTTTTTGTATTATCAAACTGATTCCATTGGTAGTAATAAATGACACCACCATGCTTAATCATATGAGTTGCTTAACACTTACGTGATCAAGAATCTTGTTGCCAGTGATGCTGGCAAATACGTAGTTATGAGAACTGGGTATGGGTAATCTGCTGTTTGCCGTGTTTCTTGTGGTTTTGTCTGCTCTCCAAAGAGGAAGGGCATGAATTATTGTTGAGTTTTATACACTCAAGTTCTGTTTCATTTTTCCATATTCCAATCTGCTCTACAACTTGGTCATTTTCATTATCTTGATATACATATATATATATATATATATATATGTATATGTATATATATGTATCAAACAAATAAAGAATGCTCAATGCTCTATTTTTTTTTTTGGGGGGGGCCAAAGCTGGATGCTCTATTTAGTTATCATTACCTTGAAACAGTTAAGGAATTTTCTTTAGATATTTAATCTACTTTGTACCTTGATCTATTTCACTATCTTGGTGTATGTATCGAACAATTTAAGAATGCTGGATGCTTTGTTTAGCCACTATTATCATGAAACAGTTAAGAAAGTTTCTGAGATTCTATTTTTTTCCAGCCAGGGAGAAAGCCATGGTTGTCAATTTAGAGTTTATAAAGGCTATAGTTACAGCTGAAGAAGTTCTTATACTGGATCCTCTCCAACAGGAGGTTCTTCAATTTGTGGATCAACTAAGAGTACAACTTCCTCATAAAAGTGCATTCAAGATGCAAGGAGCAGGCATAGCAGAGGTAAATGATAGTGAAATGCATGTTTCAACTGGCGGACAGTGGCTACCTGTTCCAGAAGCTATGGAGGGTTTGCAATGTGAGCTTCCATTCGAGTTTCAGGTTCTGGAGATAGCACTAGAGGTCGTTTGCTCATTTCTGGACAAAAGTGTGGCGGAGCTTGAGAGGGATGCTTACCCTGTGTTGGATGAACTGGCCAGAAATGTCAGTACCAAGAATCTGGAGCATGTGCGGAGTTTGAAAAGCAATCTCACTCGTCTTCTTGCACGTGTACAAAAGGTATTTTTCGTGCCTGTTGTTTCTTTCACCATCCTAGTTGTTGCTCATAAGGAGAATCGCTCGTGTGCATGTGCGTGAAGGAGGGGGGATCAATTACATGTTATCTGTCCTGCTTCATCCTCCTCAAAGAAATTTTTATCTAATAAAAGATTCTGGATGATCAGGAAATGAATATAACTGCCAAAGCATCTGATGGACTCTCCACTGTTTGCTATGTTCAAATTTACAATGAAAACAAATATATGATTCATTAGAGATGTACGTGATTGATGCTGCATTAGTTATCCATTTGCTATTTTATTTTATGTGTGACATTAATGAAGACCAGTTAAATGTCAGGTGAGGGATGAAATTGAACATCTACTTGATGACAATGAAGATATGGCACATTTGTATCTGACAAGAAAGTGGATCCAAAATCAGCAATCAGAGGCTTTGTTGGGAGCCGGAGTTTCAAATAGCATCAGTACTATTTCACCTCATCTACCTCAACTTGGTTCAAACAGGAGTGCAAGTTTGGTGAGCAGCCACAATTTGGATGATGATGATGTCGAGGATTTGGAGATGTTGCTTGAGGCTTATTTCATGCAGCTTGATGGAACACGAAACAAGATATTATCTGTGAGTATTTGTCTTTATTATGTGGAATGGAATGCATCTAGTTTCATCACCTTGAATTGATCCCAAGGTATCATTCCCTCTGTCGGATTTGCAGGTTCGCGAATATATTGATGATACAGAAGACTACGTTAATATCCAACTTGACAACCAGCGAAACGAACTCATTCAACTTCAATTGACATTGACCATCGCATCGTTTGCTATAGCCATTGAAACTTTGATAGCAGGGTGGTTTGGGATGAACATCCATTGTACATTGTACGACATGAATGGGATATTCGAAATCTTTGTGGGAGGTATTACAGCAGGGTGTGTGTTGATTTTCCTGCTTGTCCTTGGATATGCCAGATGGAAGAAGCTGCTTGGTTCTTAAACTGATCCTCATCATCAACTATAGCTATGCTTTTACTGAATTCAGATCTATAAAATATATAATATCTTATTCGTGGACTCCAGCAATGAAATGCCATTGAAGTATAATACAGAATACAACGACCACTATCCGAGTTTTCTGATACCTGTTGTAATACTACTAAATGTAACTACATTGCTTGCACTTTAGAAAGTGCAGGTCAGATTTTTTTCATGTTTCTTTCCCTCCTCTTAGGTCTATCTAAGATATCAATCTGCATCTTG
>JBBYHM010000018.1:15685458-15703975 GCA_038381775.1 Adansonia rubrostipa | reverse complement strand
AGTTTTGATGACAGCTAAATAATTTATTATTCTGCTAGCAATTTTTTCCTTTTCAAGTCTTAAAGATGAAAAAAGAAAGGCATTTAAGTTATACAAATAATAAAAAATAAGTCAAATAAAAATTATAATAAAAAAATTGTAAAAAAATAAGTTAATATTGAAGAGAAATATGATTTGTAGAGAAGCAAAACTATTTGTAGCTTAAAAAAAATGTGTTGGTAAAGATTTAAGTTTTTTTTTTTTAGATAAAATAAAATTGTTAAAAGAAATATTCATCTTTCATTGATTTGATTATAAACTTGTGAATGGATCAAGTTATCAGCTCAGACAAATTCAGTCCGCTCAAATTGGACCTTAGATAAGGTCTTTTGTTAATTCGGATTAGCTCGAAAATAAATATTTTATAATTAAAAATATTTTTATTTAAATTTAATTATAAAAATATATAAATATTAATATAAAAATAATTTTTTAAATTTTTTATTAATTATAAATATTAAATATGTGTAATTAAATTAATTAAATCGAATTAAAAATAAATTTAAATAAAAAATTTAAATATTTTTTAAATCACGATATAATACGTTAATACCTCTAGGATTTAAAGAGATAACTAAACCGCAAGCAATGATGAATTTGGTTGAACTCACTCTGGTGATTGAGTTGCGTCGGCGGCACCAATTAAAAGAGAAAAAGGAAGACGGCAAACATAATTATAAGTAAAATAATTTCTAAGATTCGACTTGAACCAAATTTAGAGGTGAGTTTTTTTATTCAATCAACTAACTCAATTCGAATTATTATTCATTTAATAAAAATATTTTTATTTAAATTTAATTATAAAATAAAAATATTAATATAAAAGAATTTACATTTTTTTAGACAATAAAACAAATCTATAAATTTAACTAGTGTCAAACTTAAATAAAAAGCTTTGACAATCAACACCAGCATCTTTAACCCCGGCAATTGTCTTAGCAAAGCAAAGAGGATCCCCTTATATGCTCCATTCGTCTAGGGTGGATTCATTTTAACAAGGTTTAATTTTAAAATGGTGAATAGCCTCTCTATATTTATTTTTAAAAAAACACTTGATTATCAAGAATTCTTATTTATTAATTACTTGGTCATCAACACCGTCACCAGATAATACTGTTACTGTTAAAAATAATAATTAATTAATTGCATTTTTTTCTCTAATCATGAATCAATGATAACATGTAATTCGTGTAAGGCTTTTAATAATTAAGGCACAGAAAAGGGAAATATTTGCTTCTTATCCATACTAATAATAATCTTGATCAAGGCAATTAAAAACAAGCTTCTGAAGTTGTTAAACAGTTGAAACAAGAAAGAAAAAAAGGTAAAAAAAATGTTTAATAATTGCATAGCTGCGATTAAAGGTGTTCGTACATTGAATCGTTACTCAAATTTGTTTCTTTTTTTTTTTCATTTCTCAAAATTCTTTACCCAAACCTTAAGTAGAGATGGACTCAAGCCGGCTCGAAAGTTGGGACATAGGCATAAGCATAAGTGCTATAAGTTTATAAACAATCAAACAAGACAATTTCCACGAAGAATGAAAACTGGATATCACTTTTCTTAGATGTCCCAATTTCAATACATATCAACACCAAATTCCAACTGCATGGCAACAGCTACTATGAGTAGACATATCTATGGGTCGAGTTACTTGCCCAACCCAATTCATACGAGTCAAGCCTTAAATAAGATTTTTGAAAATTCAAATCAGTACAGTCTGACCTAAATTATAAAAATAATATTCAATAATACAATGAACAGTGATCTAAAATTTTGGGTTGACCTGGCCCGAACTTTGGAAAAAAAAAATTTGAAAGTTTCAGATCACAAACCTCTCTGGCAATAAACAGGTGTAGCTGTGAGTAAGCCAACGGATGAAGAAGAAGCGTTTTCTATACAGACTAAATCTACATTCCTGTACATTTACATCATGAAAGAAGACAACCTACTTAGAAAAATGGTGCTAGATGACTTATATCGGTCTTCAGGTTCCTTGAATCCAGTTCCTTTTCTAAGTTTTGATTGATCATCGAGACAAAAATCCAATTTCAAGGCAGAAACAGAAACCACAACTTCCTAGGCAACTTTAATTTGTTTCTTGCCATGAATATCCATGACAAGATCCCGCAGCTCGGGGAAAACTGATACGAGTAGAAGTTCCAATATTGCATAAGCAAGTTGCTTCACGCATATAGTAGACTGCAATGGATAATGACACATAAATATGATCAGAAAGTCGAAACTATTGAAACTAAAAAGAAAACACGAAAAATATCGACGTCATAGTATGCACGGCATAAGGATAAAAACTCAACCTGAGTGAAATAAAAAATGTCTCTAGCACACCGTCTATATTGTTTTTGCCCAATCAAGCTAACTAAGGTTGTTGGAGCTCCTTCTGCCAAAAATGTCAGTCTTTTAGTGATTTTTACCATTAGTGAAGTGCTAGCTTGAGGGGAAATTCATGTATATATACAAATAAATTGATCATGAACTATTTTGATAATAAAAAATGTTCAATGATTTTCACAACATAAACTATCTTGATAAACCTGTTATGATAAACTAGATATAAAGGACTTTAGAAATATTAATTAGAAACATAATCATTGGACTCTGGACCAAGGAATTAAACCATTAGCAAGTAAACTACAGATCCAGAAGTTATGTTTGATCTTATCTCTGATATGATAATGACAAAGATACCAGTAACACAAAAACATAATTACCGAAAAGCATCTTTTTGATGTTGCTCGCTCTACGAGTAGCCTCAAGTTGTTGCTCAAAGGACCCAGGTTTAGAGACATTACTCTGATTAAACTGGCTGAAGTTCTCGGAATGTGTCTGGTTAGGATCAGTGTTATCAAATTTGCTCTGAATGTTCCCTATTCTTGTAAAGAATGTACCTCCTGGCCACAGAATCTGGGAGAAAAAAGGCAATTAGAAGAAACAGGACATTCGTGCATGGAACTCCAAGAGTCTTTTGACTGTACTAAGGGAAAGTGACGCATTGGTCTCAAGATGCTTTTACAGCATCAGATGCTGAGACACTTAACACCCAAAAGTTAAATTACAATGTCTCTAAAGTGTTCAGCCCTTACATCCTGAACCCATCGTATGCCCTGGGCAATGATGTCCTCCCTCCGAAGCCAAGAAATCTGCCTCAAAAGCCAGTCATCAATGGCATCCTCCATTACCAGCTGTAATATTTGCTTAGATATCCAAAAGACCTGTCTTCTGCATCAACGAAAACATGCACATGCTTATACCAAATTATTCAGGAAATAAGTCGTTTTAGAACACCATAACATGCCATTAAATTTTAACAGGATCACAGTCTGAAAGACAAGATAGTTGCCATTGGCTAAATAGAAAAAGAATCTTTCCAAACTATAATTACCAAATAGTAGAATACAACATTTTAGCAATTAATTAATTCAAAACTATGGAAGTAATACAAAATTAGCTCACCGTAGCCAGCCTCTTCTATTAAGCTGAAACACCTTATCAACTAGATTCAGCAAAGGTACACTCACATTAGGTGGTGTCCACTGCACAAAAATCAATTGGTAAACATTCAAAAATTCCAAAAATAGAAAAATAATGCTCTTTTAAAACAAAGTAAACTAACAAGGCTGAAACTATTCAATCAAAACAGCATTAACAATAGGGTGGGGTCACAGCCAGACAGACAACAAAGAAAGAGGCTGCAACAGATAAAGAATCTGTGCAACCAAACAAGAAAATTGATTTCCTAATATTGATGCTCACTTTTGGCTGAGATTCTTATGAATGCAATCCCAAATTTTATTGAAAAAGTTGCAAAGTTGTCGGTTTAGAGGAGTGCCCTCACAAGAAAACATAAGCCAAGTATTGGTTGACAGACAAATAATGTCGTAGAATATGCTAAAATCATATTAGCAAAATGAACTAAAAGATACCTCACGAATAAATAAAATAAACAACAGAACTAAAGCATGATACCTCAGGGGGCATTCCAGTTGGATCCTCCAAATGGCTGGAGGTTGCTGGAAATTTTACTGCATGAAATCCACCCTGGCCAAGCAATTCAGGCTTCGCACCTAAATCATGTTTCTCAGAAACTAAATTACCAGGCTCTCCACCACGCTCCATCACCCATGGTGGCAAACTCTTTGAGTTCAATTCATCGTCAGAATGCCAGCCATGACCTTGTGAACCAGATCTATCATCCTCGCCACCATGGCTACCGTCTTTGTCGCCTTCTTCATTATCAGAAGGGCTATTCAGTGATTCTAAGTTACCTTGCTTAGAATTATCTTTAGCCATCTCATCTGCATTCCATGACAAGGTCCTGCCGGTGACTGAAGAAGAGGCTTCACTAGGGGGAGAAGATGAACCAACAACTTTGCGCATTAAGCCATCTGATACTCCTCTAAATTGGCGTACAATATCGTCCACAGCATCATCCACATTCACTGTTCATAAATAAGAGAATTGGAAAAAGTCAGAAAGTAATCTGAAAAAAAAAATGGTCAATATATGCAAGAAATCAGCCAAGATAAAACCAAATTCTAAACCATGGTGGTAGAATCAAACCAATAACCAGAAGATCCATGCATGATTTTCAGTAGATTGGACATAGGATACCATTCTAGGATAATAGGCCACAAGGCGACCAAGTTGGCATGACAGTTCTCTTTCCAAAATGAGGTTTAAAAGGAAGAAGTAAATATGGATATGTTCATATGGATGATTTTCTATAAGTACACAGATTCAAATATTGATGAGATACTTAAAAGTTCACAGTGCAAAGAATGATAACCACAAAGATGCTATTTTTATTTTGAAATCACTTAAAATTAACAGTAAAGCACCATAACAAGTAAAATGGAGAAGACTGAACTGCACCTGCACCTTAATGGTTTGAATGCCCCTTCCATATGCGTGTGTGTGTGTTGTGTGCAAGTAAAATTGACACAATAAGCCAAAGGAAAAGGATGGAAGCAAGGCATTCGAGAAAAGTAAAATTATATCAAGGAAAAGGCCATAGTATTCAAATGAACTGCACATAATGTAACTAAAAAAGGATGAAGTACTTAGAAGAAATCTGGATCTCAAAGAATTTTAATAGAGTAACAAGATATGTAAATATCTGAAAGCTGAGAGAGGTAAAACAGACCAGAATAAAAGGTGAAACAAGTAATGCAGCTACACCTCATCTACCAGAGAAATGTAATGACAGATGGAAAGGTGATACACATGATTGCATTCCTAAACTTATAGAAGCCCACTTGGAGCATCCCTAAACCCTTTTTTTCAGGAAGATCTTGATGTGTTAAAGTAGTAGAACCACAACATGCAACATAATCTAATGTTAGCAACAACTAACAGCTGGAACCCAAATGTATAAACAGCAGGAATGGCATGATAAGTTGATAACAAAGAACCGGAACAACATACCTGCAAGGATTCTCATCACCGATGAAGATTTTCCAAACGAGTAATTCTTCAAAAGCAAAAGACAACCACAACTAGAATCAGATGTCATTCATCCTACTCATAATTAAAAAAAAAAAAATTAGCACCCTCTGTCACAAAGACACACCTTTGAAGAAACACTTAAAAAATCCCATACTTCATGCTGTTCAGCCACATTGGCTATAGACAACAGATCCTGCAAGGTAGCTTAGTTGAACAACAGGTTTAAATGTAAATATCCTACAAAAAAAGAAAGACTATGAAGTAAATTACTTGTAGATATTTGTCAAGCTGAATGCAGCGCTGGTGAACTAAAGCGTCCTCAGTGCCTGAAGAAAATATCTTTTTGGGAGGCAAATGTAATGTATAATTAGGAATTTCTTTAAGAAGTCTATGCAACCGCTCAAAATTTCTGTATCTGCAGATCAAAAAAAGAAACAAAAATTAATAATTAAGGAAGAAAATAAATAGGAAATTTGGAGCTTTCAGTTTTTCTCTTGAGATGAATATTTAACGGCTTAAACTTTAAAGACTTTAAAATATCAGAGGGGCAATCAACTAAGAAAAGGAATAAATGGCTTTTTATATTTTAAAAGAAAATTAAAGAACAGTTGATTGAGATAAAACCTTCTCTTGACAAACCAAGTTCTGTTTTCCGCGTCTGTCACAGCAATTGAATAAACTGCAAACGGTTTTGATCCAAGTTTCTCAAAATATGCTCCAATAACCTGCAGAGGTAGAAAGGAAATAGCAAATCCAATTACATATCACATTTCAAGGCCACCAAGCTCAAGAAGCTGTTTTAATTTTAGATCCCATGTCACATTTAGATTCAGCTGGCAGTTCAAATTTGAATTTACATAACTTGCAGCAATAATGACAGGAAAGCTCACCCGGCACCTAAGCTTTGGAATATGTGGCCCCTCATTGTGAAGTACCATATTTGAGGCAACCTTGCCCCTATATTCTTCACTACCCCTGCCAACATCAGGACTATAGAACTCTGAAATAATAGGCCCCTCAACATCTCCTGCAAGTGCCTTCTTTGTATCAGGTTCAACTTTCAAGTCAGAGGTACTACTGGATCTCCTAAGCCTATTATTGTTTCCATCAGCAGCTTGCTCGCCAGCCTCATTAAATTTTTTGACAAGAGGATCTCCTTCAAATGATGACGACTTGTTAAACTCCGAAGCCAACTTTGTAGCTGTCATGTTACCATCGCCTAACTGAGTGTCAAGACTTAAACCAGGCATTAGCTGCATCACAGTTTTCTCTTCCCTCCCAGTTGAAGTTCCAGTCTTGTTGGTAGAGATATCACTTCCTGAATTCCTTGTCAATACAGCACTCTTTGTCACAGAACCCTTTGGAATAGATTCTTGAAATACTGCTTTTAAATGTTTGTTCCCCTTTTTGTAGTTTCTTCCTTTTGTCCACATGTTTTCAAGATTTTCAGGGGCAAGAACTTCAGTTCTTCTCTGGGTTGCCACCTCTAATATTCGAGCCCAATCAGCTGGTCGAGGCTGCACTGATTCTTCCTCATATCTGTTACAATCTGAATATGTTTCTTTCTGATCATCAATTCTAGTCAAAGTCAAATCAGCTCCTGGACTGTTTAAGGATGAAATTTTGCATGTGGTAGAATCAACACCACGTACTCCCACTGAAGACTGATCAAATCCAACCGTAACCTTATTCGTATCATCGTTAATGGCAAGTAGAACATATTCAATCACTTCATTGATATACCTGACAACAAAAAATTAGGGGAAAAAGGATAGAATAAGAAATATTTATTAAGGAAAAGACCAAAGCTTATAACCAGGAAAAATGAATCATCATGGTAACCTTTTTAAATATTCTTTGCCATTTCTTTTACCTACGTTAGTCAAGAGTACGAGTGTAACTAAGAAACCAGTACAAATGCCATTTCAAGCATCAAGGCCTATAATCTAATCATTCCAATCTTTCTAAGAACCAAATAGACACTTAATAAGAATGCATTTCCAAATCAACCACCAAAATTCTTGACCTAAAAATTTAGGCTAACTCAGCTAAAGGGAACTGCAACTTTAAATTAAGTACTAATTAAGCTCTTAGAATTAAACAAACAACAAATCATAGCTCAATAAGTTACCCAGGGCTTGCCAATTTCAAAAGAGGTTGCACTACCAAGCAAGTTACAATCTCGCGAACAATAGTTCTAACCAAAGGACATTGAGCTTCTCGTGGTCTTAACACTACTGCTAAAACTCCACTAATAAGCTGCTGAATAACCTGAAAAAAAAAAAAGAAATATATACATATATATATATATATATAAAGAATCAAACAAAAGCAAACAATAAAATGCCAAGGAAAAAAAGTGTTTTCATTCGAAGACTCCGCTCACACCTTGTACTCACTCTCTGGTGAAATCAATGCAGGATGAAGCTCTTCAGAAACGATAAGATGGTGTTTCAATCTTTCATCCCTCTCCTCGGATGACAATGTTACCATTACGTCAACACCTATTGCAGCTTGGTTTCTTCTAAAAAGATCCAAGTGATCTCCAATCAAATCAACAATATCCCTGGAACATTAGACAACCATTTGAAATCCTTGAGCTTTAAAATCGTCAAATAGTTTTAAAAATGAACAATCCTCTTAAACCAAAAACCTACCTTGTTAGCAATTCAACAAGGTTTATCTCTTTCACCCTTCCTGATATTTCACCAATAGCATCCAAAATCACCGCGCGCATCAACTCAGGGCCCTCCCTATCAGGAGTAATCTCCGAATACCACAAATCAATAACAAAGTCCCTAATTATTTTATCAATAAACTCATTGAGAGCTGCCTCCACTGCAGGAGAATTGATTTTTCTCTTCCACTTGGGCGGAGGTGATGTGCTAGAAAGACGGGAATCATTCACCGACAACTGTTTCTTCTCCAAATGAGATAAATAAGTTTGCGGACTAACTGATTTAACTTTCCATCTGAACTCAACCTCATTAGTTATAATTCGCAACGCGGAGACAATAAGAATTGCTATAGGTAAATTCATCCACATTGACGTACTTGTATCTGCATCAATTAACAAAAGCAGAAGGGAAAAAATACACGTAAAACTTTAAAAAAATAATTATAATCAATTCCTGATAGCAAGAATTAAACCACATTAACGCAAAATACAAATAGAAAACCCTAAATTAATCAATTAATAGAAATTTAAAACATCATGTTTAATTGCTTCCAATTAAACTTGAATTGCCAAAAAAAACTTCCAAGAAAAAACAATTCTAAGAAAATTAACTACCCAAGTGACGCAAAATCAAAAAATTCACCCAAAAATTTAAAAAAAAAAAGTGAAAAAAAAAACTAAAATGAACATAGAATAAATAATTGTATTTTGGAATGTTATTAATGAACTTACGAGACAAGAAGTAAGTAACGGCGAATATAACCATGACCCACCAAACTGTCCGTACTTTAGCTTCGTCGATCAGATCCTGTATCGTCTCCATCGGCTTCATTTTCCAGCTTTTTGTCTTTTGATTTTTTTTCTTTTTTTCCAATTGGGAAATTAAACTTCTTGAATTTCCAGAACCTGCAAAATTCTTTCCGTAAGATGGAAGAAAATTAATCGCCGGAGATGAAACGGAGAATAATTGAGGTTTTTTTTTTTTTTTCATTCAATTGTATTTTTCATTTAAATATATTCCTTGATCAGCTTCAGCAACGTTTTAATTAGAAAGAAAAGGAAAGACATACCTGAGGGGACCAGATAATACCTGGAATTTGTTTTAAAAAATTAAAAAAGAAAAGAAATTGGAAAAAGGAAAAATGAAAAAAGAAAGAATAGTTTAAAGCTGGTAATTAGGCTCGTTATTAATGTATAGAATTATTTTAAGTTTAAATTATATTATATAATTATTTGAATTTTAGATTTATTATTAAAGTTTTTAAGTTTGGATTTTTTATTTAAATTTTTTTAAATTTAAATATTTTGAATTTAAATTTTATCTTTTTTTTAATGTTAGATGTAAATGTTTTTATATAATTTCAATGTTAAGATCCTAAAATAATAAACTACTTTTTGAGTAAGTTTTTATACAATAAAGTATTTTTAAATTTATTTGTACATTAATATAAAAAATATGATATGTTACCATGTTAATATTTAAAATAATAGATGAACTCAAACATTCAACATATATTATGATTTATGTTATATATACATGTAAATATAATTTTAGGCACTACTAATTAAATCAAAATGAGCGAATGATTATATTTGTTTAAGAATCAGTAAATTAATAAAAAAAATGCTACCAATAGTTCAAACTCGATTATTTAATTTAATAATTTAATTTTAAATTTAAATTAATTTTTTAAAAATTAAAAATTACTTGATAAATAATATATTTTTAAATATTTTAATAATTTATCATTTGAATATAAAATATTAAATAAATAACAATGATCAATAAAGATAAGATGATATAATGACTATATACAAGATAATTCTAGTCAATGTACTATTCCATCATATAAAATATATAAGATAATATCATAATTCTTACGATTCATTAGGTTGCAATTAAATAAAAATAATTATTTAAGAAAATAAATATATGAAATCGAAAAAATTAGGAAGAATGTGTAAAACCAATTAAGTTTAAGCATAAAAGAAAAACAATCAATTAATATTAACATTACATAAGTATGGATCTCGTACCAATTAAACTTTTTTATTTCTTAATTTTTTATTTATTTCATTATTTTATATAAAATTGGTAGCATGACTATTCGTTGGCTTATAACTCATTAATTAATAATATGAATTTAAATATTTTAAATGATTTTTAAACATATTTCATTCGTAAATATACAACCAAAAATAAATGAATAAAACATTATATTAAATTTTAAAAATAATAAAATATTAAAAAAATCAATATTTTAGATACATTCAACTTTATCTAAGATACTCTTTGAAAGGATTTTACTCTTTATAGTTTAAAAAAAAACATTTATCTTTTATTCATAATTCAATTATTTACACCTAAATCATAGGTTTAATTTTTTAAAATAATTATTGATAATTACATGATAGACATAATTATTGGCTGGTGAATTTATCAATATATGAAAGGCTAAAGGTACAAGTACAAAATACAATATTTTAATAAAATTAATATTTTACTTTATATTATATATTACATTTTAATTTTTAAATAAATCGATAAAAAAATATTAGAATAAAATTAATAATGAAGTTTTTTTTATGAAAAATGTTTAATTACAATTCAAATTATTTTTATTTTTAATATTAAAGTCAAATATATAATTAAGTCGGTTTTGAGTTTAGGTTAGGCTCGAGTTATTTTGAATTTAAATTTTTTTTATAATTTAGACTTTTTTTACCTTTTTTATATTAAATAAAATTTGGACAAATTTGGTTTTTTGAAACAAATTTGAGACTTAAGTTCATTTTGCTACCTTCAAAGATAATGATATGTAGCAAATAATGGGCATTGAGGGTGTTTTCTCCAGCTGGTTACCTACCTTCTAAAATCCTGGCCACGCAATATATTTGACTGATGAAACGTTTGGGAAGCCGGATTTTTAATATTTTGACAATGGACCGGTTCATTGCCGGGCTGGGCTCATCAGGGTATCAATCAAGACATTATAAATTTGTCTAGGCTGCATTCGATTAGAAATATTAATAAGTTTTTTTTTTTAAGTTTATTTTGTAAATAAATAATTTAAATTGATTTAGATTCATTTATATTATATATATAATTTTAAATATATTTTTAATTTAATTTTTAATAATTTATTTGTTAATATTTTTTAAAAAATATATGATATGATTTCAATTGTAAAAAATGTTTCAAAAAGTTAATAATCAATAAAATAAAATTATAGCTATCATTATAAAACATAACTTTTTTAATTAAAAAATTCTTATTGGGGCTAGGCTCGAGTTTAAAATTATTTATCTAAAGTTTGCTTTATTTTTTAAATAAGCTTTATTTTTTATCCAAGTTTATTTTTCAGGTCAAATATTTTTATTTAAATCTTCTCAAATGCTAGGTTTGGCCTTTGAGTTTGATCGAGTAGCTTGGTCCTTAAAGAGCTCTATTTACTGAATCTTGTTTCATTTATATATATATATAGGCATATTTTTATGTTCTACATATAATATAGATATTGTTTTGATCATATTATTTTGGATTTATTAGATTTTTTATATTTTAACTATAAAATATATTTGAAAAAAAATCTATTTTCATTCTATATTTAAGTCGAATAACAAAAAATCTCATGCTGATACTTATATCAGGGGTTTAATTCCGTTTATCACAAGATTATACCTTTACATCTTCAAAGTAAATAATCATGATAAAATTTATTTTTACACATATATTTTCATTTATGTAACATTTAATCCCTTTTGCTTTAGAGCCATACCAATATTATACATGTAAGGGCACGTATTGAGATGGAATGCAAAGACGGAAGGCTCCTTTTTTGGCCTTTTTGTTTTGAAGTTTCGTATGTGATTGTGCTTAAATCCTAATTTGATTATTTGTGTAACCTACGTTTAAGTTTACATAAAAAATAATACTACTAAAATCAAAATAGATATTAAAAAAGTGTAATTAATAAATATTTTTATTTAATAAAAATGATATATTAAATATACAAAATTAAATAATACTTTAATTATTTTTGTTTAGTATTTATAGACACCACACTTTTAACCGAATTTTTTTTAAAAAAAAATTAACATATATAGCATTTTTTTTAAATCATTAAATAGCTTATAATAAAATTTTTAAAAAAATTCTCTATAATTCACAAATTTTTAGTATTAAAACTTTCTTTGAGAATAAAACATTTTCCTTTGTTTTCGTATTGAGCTTGAAGTGCCTTATACCTAATAAAAAAAACTCTTATTTTTAACTTTTATCGAACGACTTTTAATTTAAGCTAATAAAAAATACATCTGTAAAATAAGTCGGACAGCATAGGGTTGGACTTAAATAAAAAAAAGTGTTTTGTATTAATTGAGTGATTAATTAGTAGTAATGTATATTCATTTTGATTGATTTTGGTTAGAGGTTATTTTAAAGTTCAATTTTTTTTTAATTTAAAAATAATTTTAAAAACTTGAAAATTATTTGCAATGTTTATATTTATTTGAAGTATAATTTAATATTTTTATCTTATATTATTATATAAATATTTTTATTATTATATCTTACTGTACTTATATTTTAATATTTTAAAATTTTTTTTATTATCGTATTTATGTAAAATCATACCCGTATTACACGTGCGTGTAACATGGCAAAATGGCAAGAGGACTAGGTCAATTGTCGCTTTTGTTACCCATGGTCTGTTTTTTTACTTTTTTTGGGGTTTCATTTAGGCTTTTATTATATCCAGCAAAGCAAGAAATTCCCCGCCCTAAATGTCTATCTAAAATTAGAGGCAGGTTCCAAATTTGTGTGGTGTTTGAATGAAACTAACAAACTTTCCTATGCTAAAACAAGAGCCAACTGCCCATGACCTTCGATAGCTGTTAAACCGTAAGCTTCCTTCTCCCTCAATATAATCCCTCCCCCTCTTCGGTACCCTCTAACTCCTATATGCAGCCATGGGCCGACGAAGGTCGTCAACAATGGCTAAACCTCAAAGTTTGCAGGCCTTTGGCTGCTTTCTTTTAATGTCTTGTCTTTTATCTTCATTATCAACGCCCATTTTTGCTTTGTCTGACGCAGAAGCAGCTTATATCGCTCGTCGCCAGCTCTTAGCTCTCCCTGAAAATGGTGAACTTCCTGATGATTTTGAATACGAAGTCAAAATAACGCAAACTTTTGCGAATCAAAGGCTCAGGAGGGCGTACATTGGCCTTCAAGCCTGGAAAAAGGCTATGTACTCTGATCCGTTGAACACGACTGGAAACTGGGTTGGACCCAATGTGTGTGCCTACAAAGGCGTTTTCTGCGCTCCGGCATTGGATGACCCCAAATTGAGTGTTGTGGCTGGCATTGATCTTAACCACGCTGATATTGCCGGATTCCTTCCAGCGGAGTTGGGGTTGATGACCGATCTCGCATTGTTCCACATAAATTCTAATAGATTTTGTGGCATTATACCCAGGACCTTGTCTAAGCTTACGCTTATGCATGAGTTTGATGTCAGCAACAACCGCTTTGTTGGTCCTTTCCCAGAAGTTGTTCTATCATGGCCAGCCGTCAAGTACATTGATATCAGATTCAATGATTTTGAAGGCAAATTACCACCTGGGATTTTTGAAAAGGACATTGATGCGTTGTTTTTGAACAACAATAGGTTCACCTCCACCATTCCTGAAACAATTGGCAACTCCACTGCGTCTGTTGTGACATTTGCTAACAATAAATTCGAAGGATGCATTCCACATAGCATTGGCAAGATGGCGAATCTCAATGAGATTGTTTTCATGAATAATGACCTTGGTGGTTGTTTCCCAGCGGAAGTTGGGTTGCTTGGCAATGTAACAGTTTTCGATGTTAGCTTCAACTCATTTACAGGAATCTTGCCTGAAAGCTTTTCGAGCTTGAAGAAGGTTGACCTCTTGGATATTTCCCATAACAAGCTGACAGGATCTGTACCCGAGAATATTTGTAGGTTGCCAAGCTTGTCCAATTTCACATTCTCTAACAACTACTTCGAGGGGGAGGCTAATGCCTGCATACCAACCTCTAGGAAAGACATTGTGATGGATGACACCAACAACTGTTTGGCTAGTAGGCCAAAGCAGAAGTCCACCAAAGAATGCCAACCCGTGGTGAGTCACCCAGTGGATTGTAAGAAGGACAAGTGCGCTGGAGGCTCTGCATCTTCCAACCCACAACCAAAGCCACCAGTCACAACTCCTACAACGGTAAAGCCAAAACCAGAGAACCCACATAGACGAACTCCAGTATACCAACGTCCTAAACCACTACCACCAACACAAGCACCATCACCTGATTCACATACTACATCTCCGACAACTCCTACTAGGCCACCAACACCATCACCTGACTCACGTACTACATCTTCGGTGACTCCTACTGGGCCACCATCACCTGATCCACAAACTACATCTCCTGTGAGTCCTACTAGACCACCATCACCCGATCCACATACGATATCTCCGGTGACTCCTACTAGGCCACCATCACCCGATCCACAGACTACATCTCCGGTGACTCCTATTAGGCCACCCTCACCTGATCCATATACTACATCTCCGGTGACTCCTACCAGGCCACCGTCACCCTATCAACATACTACATCTCCTGTGACTCCTACTAGACCACCGTCACCCGATCCACATACTACATCTCCAGTGACTCCTACTAGGTCACCATCACCCGATCCATATCCGTTGACTCCTACTAGGCCACCATCACCCGATCCACATACTACATCTCCGATGACTCCTACTAGGCCACCATCACCCGATCCACATACTACATCTCCGGTGACTCCTACTAGGCCACCATCACCGGACCCACATACTCAATCTCCAGTAACTCCTACTAGGCCACCAGCACCTGATTCACATGATCAATCTCCAGTAACTCCTACTAGGCCACCAGCACCTGATTCACATGATCAATCTCCAGTGACTCCTACTAGGCCACCAACACCTGAAAACCCAACTCCCAAGTCACCAGAACCAACAGTATCAGTTCAATCTCCGCCTCCATTAGTACAATCTCCACCCCCACCAGTTTACTCTCCACTTTCACCAATGCATTCCCCACCACCGCTAGTTTATTCTCCACCTCCACCAGCCCACTCACCCTCACCGCCTCCATCGATCTACTCACCACCTCCACCAGTCTACACACCACCACCACCAGTCTACTCTCCACCTCTACCGTCACCCGTGCCACCAGTACATTCACCACCTCCACCTGTCTACTCACCACCACCTCCACCAGTTTACTCACCACCACCACCTGTTCGTTCATCATCCCCACCACCACCAGTCTACTCCCCTCCACCACCTGTCCACTCTCCACCACCACCGATTTACTCACCACCTCCACCAGTTTACTCACCACCACCACCTGTTCGTTCATCATCCCCACCACCACCAGTCTACTCCCCTCCACCACCTGTCCACTCTCCACCACCACCAATTTACTCACCACCTCCACCAGTTTACTCACCACCACCACCTGTCTATTCTCCACCTCCACCATCACTAGTCCATTCTCCACCACCACCTGTCTATTCTCCACCTCCACCACCACTGGTCCATTCTCCACCACCACCTATCTATTCTCCACCTCCACCAGTTTACTCACCACCTCCACCAGTTTTCCCACCACCACCATCACCATCACCAGCTCCAAGTCCATCTCCTCTTCCTGTTGTTACTTCTGCACCACCACCTACCGAGGAATTTGTCCTCCCACCAACCTTGGGATTCCAATATTCGTCGCCACCTCCACCGATGTTCCCAGGCTACTAAATAGTATAGCATTGACGTCTTTATTTTGTACATTAAAGAGAAAAAAAATGCCATTTAAACAAGCATGTTGTTAACTGCTCAATGAACATGCAATTTGCATTCAAATTGTAATAAAATTGATAGAGAAGTTCTTAAATGTATATCAATCTTGATTATAACTGATTAGTTTCCTTGGCTCTCTCTGTCTATCCCTTAATATGCAGAGGAAAAAAAAAAAAAGAAAAACTTCAAATAATGATATGCTTTCTCATATTTGAAAAGTAAAGCAGCTTTAAACAAATTATATTAATACGAATGCTTTTTAAGTCTTCTCTGCTATAAAAGAGAGATATAGACTTCAACATCAGAAGAAATGGAATAATAATCTAGAAAGTTTGTTGCATCCTTTGATTTAGTCTATCTACTGGGAAATGTTCGCTAAGACCATACCTTGCATGTCATAATTATATCAATTGAAATTAGACTTATTTTAAAGGTAAATAGTCTTATCGATCCAATAAATTCAATTTGTATTAGCTCAAATTTGAGTAAATATTTCAATAATTCAAATTGATCTGATTTGAAAATTGTTAATATAAAAATATTTTTAATATTATTTTAAATAGTAATATAGGCTTTCGACTTGACTTAGGGTAAAGGCAAAATTTCTTAAGCCGTAGTCCAGTTCAACCCATGATCAACAATTTTACTATTTTTATTACTTGTTCTTCATTTCATCGTAATCTTATAATTTTTTAAATATATAATATTTTAAAAAAATAATTATAACACATAAAAATAATAAACATATGAATTAGAACTGTCAAAAGTCAAGCAACATGCCCAACCCAATTGACCCGATCAGCATTGGATCACGTGGTTTCATTTGTTACGATTTGAGCTATCTAACCCGATTCAAATTAGTGTTCATATAATAAAAATATTTTTATTTTAAATTTAATTATAAAAATATATAAATATTAATATAAAATAATATCAACCTATGGATACATTGGTTCAAATTCGAAATCAAACAAAAAATTCAAAAACTTTTCAATTAGACTCTGATTGATAAACGTCTTTAATGCTGATTATTAAATTTATTAACGAGGATTACGTTTTGAAAGCATTTAATAATGCAAATTGCAAGCGAGATAGGCCAAAAAAATAAAATAAAATAAAATCTGCCAATATTCATAAATTCAATAATTCTTCTTTGCCTACAATAATGTTGTTGAAGACGTAGAGATGACGTTAAGACTATTTGCATCTGTTCCTAACCAATCACCTCTCGACCCATCAACTCCATTTCTCTTTAGCCTAAACTTCTTTTTTTTTAAAAAAAAAAAAAACCTAGAATTAAAGATGTTATAAGTATTTATGCAAGAAGAACAAGGATTTCCACAACATATTTTTGTAATTTTTGAACGAAAAAAGAATAAAAAACATGGTATAAACTCCATTAATTAAAAATCAATACCCACACTTTAAATCCTTTGCTTCCATGGCCTCTCAAAGATATTCAAACAATAATGCTGCAAAATATATAAAATTTACAAATAAAAAAAATTGAACCGAATTCCTAATACTTCGACCAAAAACTTCTCTGAAAAATTGAAATATTAACCACACATATAGGCTAGCTTTTATATATATATATATATATATATATATATATTTATATAAAGAAGATGTGGGTATAAGAATATAAAAATATAAAAAAAATTTAAATATTAAAATTTGAATTCGAACTTATTAAGTGAGCTAAAACATCGATTCAAGGTCGCATTCGAATTCAAAAACCTAGGTAACAAAGAAAGAACAAAGATTACGAAGGGTCCAAACCTGCAAGTATTCTTGGAGGATCATTCTTTTTTTTTTTTTCTTAAATTCCCTGGCATGGAAAAAAGCTGGAAAAATAATGGGAACTCAATTATTAAGAAAGAAACCCTACAAAGGGAATTACAGGAGCAGCAAAAGACCGGCCCCTAGCCGTCGACGACGTCATCATGACGACTGGCCTCTCATTTTGGTGAATCACTTTCGCAACTGCTTCAGCCACAAATATTACAAACTTCACTGCTAGTCTCACCAACTCCATGCAATTCTCCATTCTCTGCACCACCATTGTCGGAATTAAAGCTCTCTCTCTCCTTCTCTCTCTTTTCTCTTTTTCCTTTACCTTTTTCACTTTTCCCCCTCTTCTTATTTATATATCACAACAAGAAACAGCGTAGCTTACAAGGAAAAATAATGAATAAATGATTTGCTTAAAGTAGATAAATATGGCCTTTAAAAACACCCAAAGGTCGTTTCCTTGGCTTTCATTTAATTCTTGAAAATTCAGTCATCTCAAAAATCAAAGTTACCTGTATAATTTTTGGATATGACCAAAGGGAGACACACCCAAACGGTTTATCTGGAAGGAAATGATTTATGCATGGGGCGTAGGGACAGCATCCTTCCAGATACGGGTAACCATAGGGAATGAAGAATATCTCCCAATTTATGTTTTAGCAACTTAGC